>CM008332.1:30570445-30589780 GCA_002525835.2 Ipomoea batatas
TCAAAGTCAAAGTCGAATTAAATCGCTGAACATTCTAATATTTTAAAGTTAAATCTTTGAACATTCTAATTATTTATATTTTCATTACAAAAAGAATATTTAAACTCATTTAAAAATAAATTGGCAAACTAAGAGATACCAATGCTTTTTATGTTTGCAAATTCATTTTCACCAATATTCCACATTGTTTCTGAACAAGGAAATGTATTTTTGATTTTTCTTTTTATTTGGGTCGAACTTTTTAAAATGATCGGTAACCGTTTCCAACATTTTATTTGGGTTGAAAATTATTTTAAAATTTTGGTTCGAAAAAGTTTTTCCAGGAAATAGATTTTAGAATTTTTTATTAATTAGAAAACAATCTATATTTTTTTTTATTAATTAGAAAACAACACGTTTCCAAACGAGTTTCAAAGACAAACGTGCTCATGTTTTTGAAATGGAAAAATGCTACCCTCACAGAGTTCTATACAACATACACTACATTAATTATTAATTAATGGTTTATAATTATAAATTATCGGATTAATACTGTAATTTTACTTGGCCGGAGTCATTATTGTGTGGCTGTGTGGATCATAAATAAAAAGTACATTATTTGTGTACATAAAATATAAGGAAAAGGGTCAAATAAGCCCCCAAACAATACCTGAAAAGTCAATTAGGCCCCTAAACTTTTAAAAGTTCAATTACGCCCTTAAATACGTTAAATTAAGTCAAAAAAAACCCAAAAATCGGTAAATGGCAGGTCATTTACAATTCAAAGCAAAATCCGGCGACCGGCGACGGCGGAACTGTCGCCGGTCGCGGTCGCGGGATTCCGACGACGGCGGAACCGTCGCCGGTCGCCGGATTCCGGCGGAAGGCGAACAATTTCGCCTTCTCCATATATTGAAGGCGACCAGAACTCTGGTCGCCTTCCGTGAGTTCTGGTCGCCTTCCTCTGGTGGAAGACAACCAGTGGTCGCCTTCCGTCAGAATTCGGCGACTGGCGATAGTTCCGCCGTCGCCGGTCATCGGATTTTGCTCTGAATTGTAAATGACCTGCCATTACCGGTTTTTTGGTTTTTTTTACTCAATTTAACGTGTTTAAGGGCTTAATTGAACTTTTTAAATGTTTAGGGGCCTAATTGACTTTTCAAGTATTGTCTGGAGGCTTATTTGACCCTTTTCCCTAAAATATATTATTTGAATACTGAAAGTACATTATTTTCTATACTATCAAATAATGTACCTCTGATACACAAATAATGTACTTTTAGTATATTAAAAATGTATCTTGTATTCTTAAAAAGTACATTATTTTGTATAATGTACTTTTAATATATTATTATACTTTTTTATGATCCACACACAGTGCTTTATTGAAATATCATGTTGTATTAATAAGAAATAATTAACTCTTTCTTAATTTAAGCCAATGGGGATCCAATTCGGCAATTTGGTTAATAATAATTCAATGGTCCCGGTGGGGCTTGAACCCGCAACCTTCGGCTCATAAGACCAATGCTCTAACCAACTGAGCTACGAGACCTGTGTTGTTAAAGTAAGATAAAGGCATATAACTTTCTAAAATTATATTCCACTGTGTGTCCCAAGTAGATCATGGAACAAATAAGATTATCTAGGAACGTTCTCAATTCAATGGTATAGAGTAAATTACATGTAGTTGCACGAATCTCCCTAGTTCCGAATCCAATCGGGTTTCCATTGCGATCCATGGCAACTTCAATAATTTCACGAACGATCTTTAATGTAGCATGTCTAGCTATGCCCTCTAGGAAGATTATGAGATCAAACTCCAAATAATAATTCTACAGGCTTGAAGAATATAAGAAGTTAATCAAGGATTAACACATACATTTTGGGTGTAAAAGTGAGACTTGAAAATAATTCAAAGGAATTCATTAAATAAAAACTGAAGAAAAAAAAGAAGAAGGGAATAGGGTTAGGGTTTGGTCATACACTTGCTTAAGGAACAAGTTGCATAATTTCCTAATCAACTTCTAAATAATTTGGAAAGCAATAAAGATAACTAGTTTAGGAAACGAGATTAAAGATTCATTCCTTCCTAAGAAAATAATTACCCATATTTAACAAAAACACAATTAAAATAATCTTTAAGCTCTTGGTCTTCATTTGGGTTTGGACTTCCATTTAAATTCCACCACCTTTGCACATGTCCAATAAAGAGTTGTCTTACCTTATTAGATATGGATCTTGTTATGGGCCCAATTGGCACTTGTAATGAATCCGTAGGTTGATCCGTATCATCCTTCCCTTCTTGAAAATGACTCGACCACGAATCAGCAAAATCATATGGAGATAAATCAAAAACATTGGAAGTGGAAGAAACATTGCATTTTCCAAAAAGTGTGCCATTGTTCATATTATCTTGGAAATGTGGTTTAATGATGTTCCAAAAAGTCAATTGGTGGAATATTCTTTGGAAATTGCTCTTTACACCAAGTGAGGATTTGCATAGGAACCAAATAGGTTTATATCTTTGTGTGCATGCATGATGTTCACCTCTTATTTTGCTTGGACCTTAGTCAAGAAACTCTTGAAGTGGGAGTGTGCACATTCTAACTTGAGAAATATAAAGTAAGCGAGGCCTGGAATTTGAGGATCTTGGTATGGCATGGGGCAAAAGGTGAGTCTTTGGTGAGGTTGTGAGTAATCCCCTATTCCCTAGTAAAAGGCATGAGGGGTAGTTAAGGAGAATGAAATGAAAAAAAAAAAAGAGCTAAAGATTCAAAAGATTAGCCACCGAATGAGGTAAGAAGCGAGGAAGAGCCATCTTGCTAGGATTTGGGGCAACCATTGCACCGTCTTTGAAAAAGCGTAGGGCTCTATGTAAAGTCGGTTGTCCTAATGACGTTATCTTAGAAGATGAAAAAATAAGAGAGGAGGTAAGCCACCCGCTAGGATTCGGGCACCCATTGCATCGTCTTCGAAAAGGAGTGGAGCTCCACGTGAAGTTGGGTGTCCGATGACATTATCCTAGGGGGTTGAGAAAATAGAGAGCTCGCCAAGCCATTGCGGGGACTGGTCCATGTCATTACCTTCACTTTATGTTTACATGTTGGGCTTTGGCATTTTGGATGGAAATTGGTTATTGTGTGTATGTCATTCCCACTAGTGGGTTCGGCTTGAAGGCCCTTGGAAAATAGAAAGTGGACCACATTTTGGAATTACATGCTTGAATTGAGCTTGCTCATTTACCATTCGAAAAGGTTTTGGTTTCCTTTGAATATTCATTGAATTTTAAAATTGGGCACATTATTATCACACTTGCTTAGTGGTATGAAGGATTTCCTCCTCTCCGTTTTCTTACACAACTCTCTTGATTGACCATTTGCTTGTTGAGATTATCTTGAGCTATCTTTAGCACTTATATTCCTTGCATTGATTGATAGCTTGCTTGAGGACAAACAAGAATAAAGTGTGGAAACTTGTGATAAGTGCGAAAGATGCAAGATTTTATGGGTCAATTAAGGGTTGTGTTGTGCTTAATTGTACTTTGTGGTTGATTGAGGATGGAAATGCTTAGAAATGCGATAATGTGTTGCAAAGCTCTCCAAAGGACATGTCTATGAAGGTTTGGAGAATAAATGATGGCATATTGGCTTGAAACGGAGCGTCTCGGATGAAGTGCAAAGGAGGTATGCGTCCACAAAGTTGTCCACGATTGTGGACGGGTTGTCAATTCGGAACAGAAAGTTCCACGACCCAATCCATGTTCATGGAGCGAGAATTAACCCGAAGTATGAGGGTATATGAGCGTACGCCAGCTCGTATGCCGCCCAGATTTTGCAGTTTAAATAACTTTGGCGGGATAGTTTAGAGATATCTTGTCTTTTATTTCTTGTAATTTCTAGAGCTTTAGATTAAATATTTTCTCTCTATATATATTAGGTTTAGATTTAACTAGCTACATTCCTATTATTCAATTTCAAGTGTAAGAAGAGATCTAGATTGGAGGAGAATTGACAACTCTCCTTGATTGTAGAGATCTTCCTTCCAATTTGTGTATTTGAATATTGCAATTGTGGATTCAAGTTTGGTATTCATTTTGTTAGGAAACCCGAACTCTTGATTTTGATGATACCAAAGACTAGAGGAGACCCCCCAAAATTTTCTTTGTCTTTTACTTAATAGGCCGAACACCTGTTAAAGACTCGTCACAACGAGTTCATAACAGAACTAAAGGTAACCCTCAGCCGAAGACTCAGAAGTGCTCAAGGACGAAGACTTGAAGACGTTAAGGCCAAAGACTTACCAAGGCCGAATACCGGAAGAGCCGATCTCTTGAATCTTAGAGAAGATCAAATAATCAAGATGATTTATTCGAGGAGATGATGAGAGAATGATAAGGTCAATAATTCTCACGAGTACATAAGGTTTAAGGACATTCTCTAAAATATTGTCTCCCGGGGTGAGCACCTTGCTCTCACCGTTTAAGGTCCGAAGACCGATAACTAGGCACCTTGCTCCAGGGCGAGCACCTTACTCTCACCATTTAAGGTTCGAAGACCGATAACCGGGCACCTTACTCCTGAAGTGAGCACCTTGCTCTCACCATTTAAGGTCCGAAGACCGATAACTGGGCACCTTGCCCCCGGGGTGAGTACCTTGCTCTCACCATCTAAGGTCCGAAGACCAGATAACCAGGCACCTTACTCCCGGGTTTACAAGTAAACATGGGGGAACGACGTCGATCCGAACGGAGACTGACAACTTACATTGAACAATAAAATGACCACGCAGGGCCTACAAATGGTTCCACAACTAGGGCCTCGCAGTGCAAAATAAATCGGGGCACGCAGGCTCCCGGTCCTACTAGGATCTAATGATAGAAGTGAACTAAATGCTGGGAGTTCCAAATACGATCGATCGGTTTACCGGTCGTAGTTTCGAGCCGATACGTGCCCGACCTTACGACCGTTGAGATGACGTATGGTCCCTCCCAGTTCTGAGCCAACTTCCCGCCCTAGAGCAATTTGATGGCCTTCCTCTCTCGCAGGACGTAATTGCCTACTTGAAAATAGCGCGGCCGAACACAGAGGTCTCGGTGTGCCTTAAGCTTCTTCTGGTAATCTTCGACCCTCCGGGCCACCATGTGTCTTTTCTCTTCCAGGGATTCCAACTCCGAAATCAGCATCGAGTCGTTACCCTCTTCATCGTAGCCTCTTTCTCTAGAGGTCAGAATCCACGCTTCCACGGGCAATCGGGCCTCAGCGCCATAGACCATTGCAAAAGGCGTCTCCTTGGTAGCTTCACAAGGTGTAGTCCGATACGACCATAGGATGCACGGAAGCTCGTCAGCCCAACTACGCCCGGCTGAGTGCAACTTTTTCTTCAGTCCTTCCAGGATAGTCCGGTTAGCGTTCTCCACTTGGCCGTTACCCTAGGGATAGGCTATGGAAGCCCGAACCGATCTGGTGCCGATTATGGCCAGGAAATTCTAAAAATACTCTCCCTCAAACTGTCTTTCGTTGTCCGTGACCAACTGCACCTGTACTCCAAATCGGGAGATGACGTTTCTCCACAAGCATCGGGCGCACTACTGAGACGTGATGGTCGCCAACGGTTCAGCCTCGATCCACTTAGAAAAATAGTCGATAGCCACGATGATAAAACACCAGCGTCCAGTCAGCTAAGGGAAATGCCCCAGGATGTCTACGCCCCACTTAGCGAAGGGAATGGCCGAACTAACTGGGTGGTAGAAGGTTGCCGATCTCCCTGGAGTCCAAGCGTACAACTGGCATGATTCACAAGACTTTACAAGTAGCTCGCAGTCCAACTGGATCGAAGGCCTATAGTATGCGATCAACATAATCCTCCTAGCCAGGGCCCGGCCCCCCTGATGAGCTGAGCAAAGTCCAGAGTGCAGCTCGGTCATCACTAGCTCGGCCTCGAAACGGGACAGGCACCTCATCAACGGACCTCCGTACGACCTTCGGTAGAGCCGGACTTCTAATATTTGGAATCGAGAAGTGCGTAGCTTCACTTTTCTGACCCTTTTCTCATCCTCCGGCACAGTCTCGGACACTAAATATGCTTTCAGGTCGGCTATCCAATCGTCATTCTCCCGTTTACCGGGGCCACGGGCGATACGTCAATGCAAGCCGTTTGGAGTTCTTCAACCCGAACGATCTTAGAAATATACTCAGGAGCCTCGTGGGACAATCGCGACAACATATCGGCGTCCGCATTGTCCGCTCTTGAGATATGCTCGGTAGCGCACGAATCAAACGACCCCATGACCGACAAGGCACAGCCCTGGTACTGAGCTAACCGATCCGCCTTCGCCTCGAAGGTGCCGATGACTTGGCCTATGATCAAGGCAGAATCGGTCCGGATCCTAACGTGTCAGGCCCCCATAGACCGAGCACTGCGTAGGGTTGCTATAAACGCTTCATACTCGGCCTCGTTGTTCGTCGGGGAGAAGCGGAGCGACAAAGCGTAGTAGATCTTGAGCCCTTCCGGTCTCGTCAACACCACTCCGGCCCCCACCCCCTTCTTGCAAGTCGACCCGTTCGTCGCGATCTCCCACTCACACAGGTCGGGTTCGCGATCATTTCCCGCACTGAGATTCCTCGCCGAGCACTCGACCACAAAATTTCCTAGGGCCTACCCTTTAATAGCCGGTCGGGGGTGTACTCAATAGAAAACTGGGTCAACATCATTGCCCACTTAATCAACTGGCCAGATGATGCTGTCGACCGAAGGATGGCGCCCATTGGTTGATCTGTCAACCCTCGAACTACCCGACCTTGAAAGTAGGGAGTGATTATCTTTGTTGCCGTATATAGGGCAAAAACCACCTTCTCTAAACGAGAATACCGCAACTCCGGCCCTTGAAGGGCGTGGTTAATGTAGTAAACCGGTCGATGTACGCCATCAATATCCGTTCTACAGAGTACCGTGCTGACAGCCTGGTCTGACGCTGAAAAGTAGACCTGCAATTCTTCTCCGGGCTCTAGTCGGGAAAGCACTATTGGCGAAGCGAGGTACTCTTTTAAACTCTCAAAGGCCTTTTGGCATTCTTCCGTCCAAGCGAACGCGGACGTCTTCTTTAATGTCTGGAAGAATGGGTGTGCCCGTTCCGCAAGTTTCGAGAGGGAATGGCTCAATGCGGCCAACCGGCCGGTCAGTTGCTGGACTTCTCGGACTGTGGTCGGCGGCCTCATTTCAACGATCGCCTTAACTTTCACGGGGTTCGGCTCTATTCCTCTCTTTGTCATCATGAATCCAAGAAATTTCCCGGTCTGCATGGCGAAGGTACACTTGGCCGGGTTGAGCTTTAGCCGGTGTCGCCTCATGATTTCGAAGCTCTCTCGAAGGTCCCTCGCATGGTTGCGCATATCCGTGCTCTTAATCAGCATGTCATCAATATAGGCCTCCATTGTCTTGCCGATCAAGTTTCCAAACACAGCGTTCACCATCCGTTGATAGGTTGCTCCGACGTTCCGAAGACCGAATGGCATCACCCAATAACAGTATAGGCCGTCCGGGGTGATGAACGCTGTCTTTGCTTCGTCCTCTTCGGTCATCATTACCTAGTGGTATCCCTTAAATGCATCCATGAAACTCAGCAGCTCGGCTCCGGCCGTTTCGTCGACCATCTGATGGATGCTAGGGAAACGGAACGGATCCAACGGGCAGGCCTTATTCAGATCTGTGTAGTCCACGCACATTCTCCAGGCCAGGGGCTTGGGGACCAAGACCACATTTGCCAACCACTCAGGGTAGTGGACCTCGTGGATGTGCCTGGCAGCGGCTAACGATTTCACTTCATTTCAGACAAACTCTCGCCAGTCGGCCGACAGATGCCTATGTTTTTGCTTTACCGGTCTTGACCCTGGCCAAACCGCTAGGCGGTGACAGATAATTTGGCGATCGATCCCTGGCATGTCTTCAGGGCCCCATGCGAATATGTCAGCATACTCCCGAAGAAATATTTGGTTGAAAGATGAATGGATGAAGAAATCTGCCAAGGCTGCAAAAAATCGTAACACAATAAAGGAAGGAAGTGTCACCAAACATACTGCTGGTTCATGTTCATTTGTTAAACATAAGCATAAGATGGTACGATATTTTTTTCGCAATTTTATAATACTATTTTAATTAATTTTTTATGCTAATAATAAATTGTTTCAATAATTACTAGGCTAAATCACTCGGACGAGAACCATCCCAACTAGAAATTTTCAATGCAACTCATACTCGTAAAAAAGATGGTGGCCAATTTGTGGATGGAAAATCAAAATCTGTCAGTGTAATTATTAGAAGTGTTATTCTTACTAATCACTTAAGTTATACATACATACATACATACATACATACATACATACATACATACATATATATATATATATATATATATATATATAGTTATATGATTCTTATACTCGTTTTTAATTTTACAAATAAAAAATATGGTGTAGGAGAAATATGACACTACTTTGAAAGAGAAACATGGTAATGATTCTTCTTCTCAAGTGATATTTGATGCTGATGCATGGAAATGTGTTATTGGTGATATCAATGCTCTCATTTGTATGGTTTTGGAGCTCTTGAGGACCAAAGGTCTATTCTAGGTGGAAGTTCAACCCAAAGATCCACAACTACTAATGCACCCAATGTAGCAAATGAGGCATTACAAGGGCTTTTCAAGAAATGATTGTCAGAACAGCTCCCTAGTATGTTATCTTCGTTAGGATATCATCCTATGGACAATGTATTTGGAGACAATGTTCCACCATCATCAAGTAGTGATATTCCAAACATTTCACAAAATGACAGTCAAGGAACCGAAAGTAATAAGGGTGGTGATGGACATGATGATAGGGATGGTGATGGACATGATGAATTGGAAGCACCATGGTAATTTAATATGTTGCTAATGTGATGCACCACATAATATTTTGTGATTATGCATGTAAAAAGCTAACATCAACTAATTTTTTTTGTTACAACTTTGACAGGCTAAACAATCTCAACATATTTTTTGAATTAGCTTGTCTATTGGATTTATGTTTTGTATATTAGTAGGATGTTAGCTACCAGCTCTTAGTTTATAATTTAGACTAGTGTTTTACCCGTGCGATGCACGAACAAAATTATGTTATTATGAATTTAAATAAAAAATTTTAAAAATATAAATATTTTAAAATGTACAATATAATAATATAGTTGTAATTTCATATATTTGGTTAAGTATCTATTTTCATAGCATATAAAATTTAAGTTTAAATTTTGTATAATTAATAAAGTCTCTAATTAATCATGCACACATTTAGATAAATTTATAGAAAATAATTGCATAATTAATTTGATTTATTCCTAATTGCATTTCATATATATTATAATTCCAACAATATGAGTAATAACAAAGAAAATTATATTTTTTAGAGGAGGATATTAGTTAGCAACCCAACAATATTAGTGATTGTTTTTGTTTTTGAGTGATGGGGCCTATTTGTACTAAACTAATTATATATATGATGAATTGAATTTACTATTTTATATTAGGTTATGCTTATTTTGTATGCATAAGATTTATGATAGGAAAATTATAAATTATACTAGTTAGAATAATGTGATTTACGACGAATATTGCGATGAACACTACGATGTAATATACAATTACTGTATTATAATTTAATAATAACTACAACACAATTGACATATAATTGCGACAAACAAAATTATATTTAAAAAAAATTGTGACATACTACACCGACAAACACATAACAACAATTGCGACATACAATTTGACGAATGACATTTAAAATTAATAAAATGGTGACATACATTTCGACAAAATTTTGAAAACGATGACGAATATGAACAAGTATTTGCAACGGTTGTAAAATCAATTGCAACAACAAATTAATATAAACGACAAACTAATAAGCTTAATTGCGATGAACAAAAGTATTATTTGTGACGCCTTGCGACAAACTAATGCGACTGATTTCGGTTGCAAATTGCGACAGAATTAAAATATATTGCGACATAAATATGGTTGTCGGCGATAATAATTAATTGCGACAAACAGTGAAACAGTCGCAACTAAGCAACTGCGATTCAACTTGATGCGACGATCACATTTTGTCGCAAAGTATGTCGCAATTTCTCTTTTGCGTCGAAACTGTGACTAATTGCGACGGAATTTGTCCGTCACTGTAGCCATGTTTTTTAGTAGTGATAGCAATACACTCCACTACTAACATGTCGCTATTCGAAATTGTGTATGGTTTTAATCCTTTATCTCCCATAGATCTACTTGTTTTACCTTACACTGTGCATGATAGTTTGGATGGCGAGGAGCGTGCTACAAAGATTAAGGAGTTGCACAAGCATATAAAAGAACACATTGAGGGGAAGAATGCAAAGGTGGTTGGGCATGAGTGAATAAAATAAGGAAGCGCATTTCATTCCAACCGGGTGAGTGGGTTTGGATCAACCTGCGAAAAGAACATTTCCCTCAACAACAAAAGTCAAAGTTACAGCTAAGAGGAGATGGACCACTTGAAGTGCTAGAAAAAGATTGGAAAGAACGCTTACAAAATTGATCTTAGAGGAAAATGCAATGTTTCTAACACGTGTAGAGCACATTTATCCCTCACTAAATTTTTAGTTTAACACCAAGTGAGTCAAATAGTCTCATTGTGATTTAGTGTTTATTATTCACTTATTTAGTATATTTTGTGTTTAATGATTTGAATTATATTAATGATTGGGTAATTGAATTTTCTGTTGTAAAAATTAATTATTTTTAAAAATATAACAATAGGGTAAAGATGCCTATTGTTAATTTTTTTTTATTTTTGCTAAAGGCTATACGCGTATATACTATATTAGAAATGACGCGTAAAGTTGCCAACTTTCAGCGTCTGTGCCAAATGCATCTTTACTAGTATAGACGCGTATTGTCAAATAGTAAAGACGCAAATAACTCATTTTCTACTAGTGATAAACACTCAAATGCACACTTTTGGTGGGCTTTGCAACACATTAGCACATTTCTAAGCATCTCCATCATCAATCAACCACAAAAGACTCCAATGAAGCACAACACAACCCCTAATTGACTCATAAAAGCATGCACCATTAGCACTTATCAAAGCTGGTTTGGTAGTGCCCACCACTAAGCCAAACTAGTAGCCAACTGATAAGCACCAAGAATAGTCTGTTTTAAGGGTCATTTACGGGCTAGAATTGTATGATTTATTACCCATTTCATAAGAATTTCATGCATTAAGACTCAGATGTGACCAGAAACCACTAACACGATCATGGAAGATGTTTTTAAGATATTCTACAGCCAAAAGGAGGACTTAAGGCCAAAACTGAGCAGAAAATGAAGAAACCATGAAGCAGGAGCCTCCCACGCAGCCTCACACGCGTGTGGGTGGACGCGGAATAATTCCAGTAGCTCCCCACGTCCTCCACCACGCGTGGCAATAGTCGTCGAAGCCTCAAGGCTCGACGCGTCGAGAGCCCTGTGACACCCTAAAAATCAGCTTTGGGAAAAATGTCTATTTTGCCCCTATTTTGTTCCCACTATATAAGGCTCATTATCCCAAGCCCTAGGCAGTAGATATTAGCATATATGAAGAATTATATTAGGTCTCTTAGGGCTTTTCTCCCCTCTTGGGGGAAATTCCTTTTCTTCTAGGTTAGATTAGATTCAAGGGCAAGGATAAAGATTGAAATTTCAAGAACAAAGTGTAAAAGACTCCCCTCTTGAGGGAGGTAACTATTCTCTCAAACTCTTAATCTAATATTTGTTTCTTTGAGATTTCATTTCTTTTTCTTGTTTCTTTAGCATGTTAGAGTAGATTATAAAGGGGATTGGTGGCCCCGAAGCTAAACTATGTGGTTGATTTGATATGAAATTGCTTTTAGATTGTGAGCTTGTGATTGTTGGATGATAAACTTGTGTGGATGATGTTCATAATGCTTTGTGCCTAAGTGTGGCCACATTAGGTAGCAAATCCATAGGAAGTGAGTGTGTGCGCAATAGCGGCCACTCACGAGTCTAACTCACCCACATCTCCGGCCTTAGTCCGAAAGGACGAGGTCCGAGAGGAGTGGTAGACAAGGTGTTTGACAAAATGCCCCAACCGAATGAGGATGTGGGAGTCCAAGTGTGATGCCACTTGGTGATGTGCCATGAACTCCCTAGCCAAATCCTAGTCCCTTGCTTGCAAAACCAATAGATAGTAGACCACATAGGTTAGCCACAAGCCCCAATCTCCACCTTACTTTTCCTTTAATTACAACCAACACAACCTTTCAAACCTTCCTACAAATGACATCCAATCTTAGCAAATCACGTAACTCTTTCTTTTCAACCTCCTAAAGGCTAACACTAATTCGTTCCAATTTGTCATCCTCGAGAGACACGACACTCGGGGACTTTTCCTCGTTTTACCACTTATCCACACCTCACCGCAATACTACAACATCACCAACAATAGACAATGTGGAAAAGTCAGAGAGCTCATGAGGATGATAAGAATTGGACAAAACCCCCTCGCACTGTCCCATATAATACGGATCCATTACAAGTGCTAATTGTCCCCATTATAAGTCATGAGAGGGGTGTTTGCCCCCACACGTTGGATTTGTTAATAACATAGCAATACACTCCACTACTAACATGTCCACATTTGAAATTGTGTATGATTTTAATCCTTTATCTCCCATAGATCTACTTGTTTCACCTTACGCTATGCATGACAGTTTGGATGGCGAGGAGCGTGCTACGAAGATTAAGGAGTTGCACAAGCAGATAAAGGAACACATTGAGAGGAAGAATGCAAAGGTGGTTGCACGAGTGAATAAAACAAGGAAGCGCATATCATTCCAATCGGGCGAGTGGTTTTGGATCAACCTGCGAAAAGAACATTTCCCTCAACAGCAAAAGTCAAAGTTACAGCTAAGAGGAGATGGACCACTTGAAGTGCTGGAAAAAGATTGGAAACAACGCTTACAAAATTGATCTTGCAATGTTTCTTCCACTTCCAATGTTTCTGATTTATCTCCATATGATTTTGCTGATTCATGGTCGAATCATTTTCAAGAAGGGAAGGATGATACGGATCAACCTACGGATCCATTACAAGTGCCGATTGGGCCCATAACAAGATCCAAATCTAATAAGGTAAGACAACTCTTTATTGGACATGTGCAAAGATGGTGGAATTTAAATGGAAGTCCAAACCCAAATGAAGACCAAGAGCTTAAAGATTATTTTAATTGTGTTTTTGTTAAATATGGGTTATTATTTTCTTAGGAAAGAATTAATCTTTAATCTTGTTTCCTAAACTAGTTATCTTTATTGCTTTCCAAATTATTTAGAAGTTGATTAGGAAATTATGTAACTTGTTCCTTAAGCAAGTGTGTATGACCAAACCCTAACCCTATTCCTTTTTTTTTTCTTTTTTCTTTAAAAAAAAAACATATTCATATAAATAGAATTTGGCCATTCCATTTTTTCTTCAGTTTTGATTTAACGAATTCCTTTGAATTATTTTCAAGTCTCACTTTTACACCGAAAATGTATGTGTTAATCCTTATTAACTTCTTACATTCTTCAACCCTTTAAAATTATTATTTGGAGTTCAATCTCGTAATCTTCCTAGAGGGCATAGCTAGACATGCTACATTAAAGATTGTTCGTGAATTATTGAAGTTGCCATGGATCGCAATGGAAACCCAATTGAATTCGGAACTAGGGAGATTCGTGCAATTAACTACAGGTAATTTACTCTGTACCATTGAATTGAGGACGTTCCTAGATAATCTTATTTGTTCCACGATCTACGTGGGACACACAGTGGAATATAATTATATAAAGTTATATGATCTTATTTGTTCCATGATCTACGTGGGACACACAGTGGAATATAATCATATAAAGTTATATGCTTTTATCTTACTTTAACAACATAGGTCCCGTAACTCAGTTGGTTAGAGCGTTGGTCTTATGAGCCGAAGGTCGCGGATTCGAGCCCCGCCGGGACCATTGCCCTATTATGGGCCCAAATTTAGAGTTTTCTTTCAACCCCTCGTCCATGTGGCTTCCTATTCCAACCCAACTACATATCCAATATCCCTGTGAAAATTGTTTGGTGCCAGACTACATAATCTATCTGGCCTGTTCAACTTTTTTGTAGTTTGTACCCAACTACATAAAAATTGCTTGATTGTTTGGTCTTTTTTGTAGCATGATATTTCAATATTTCAATAAAGCACCAGAATCCATTTATGTATTTCCTTTCTTCATAGCCAAACACTGGCAAATTATTGTTCACACACTATTGTTCACACACTACTGTGTGGATCATAAAAATGTATAATAATGTATTTTCAGTATTCAAATAATATACTTTTTCAAAATACAAGATAAATTTTTAATATACTAAAAGTACATTATTTGTGTACTAAATATACATTATTTGATAATATAAAAAATAATGTACTTTTAGTATTCAAATAATGTACTTTTAAATAATATATTTTATGTACACAAATAATATACTTTTTATTTATGATCCGCACAGCCACACAATAATGCCTCCGGCCAAGTAAAAATTACACTATTAATCCCATAATTTATAATTATAAACCATTAATTAATAATTAATGTAGTGTATGTTGCATAGAACTCTATGAGGATAGCATTTTTCCATTTCAAAAACATGAACACGTTTCGTCTTTGAAACTCGTTTGGGAACGTGTTGTTTTCTAATTAATCAAAAGTTTTAAAAAAAAAAATAGATTGTTTTCTAACTAATTAAAAATTCTAAAATCTACTTCCTAGATTGGAAAAACTTTTTCGAACCAAAATTTTAAAATAATTTTTAACCCAAATAAAATGTTGGAAACGGTTTCCGATCATTTTAAAAGTTCAACCCAAATAAAAAAGAAAAATCGAAAATACATTTCCTTGTTCAGAAACAATGTGGAATATTGGTGAAAATGAATTTGCAAACATAAAAAACATTGGTATCTCTTAGTTTGCCAATTTATTTTTAAATGAGTTTAAATATGCTTTTTGTAATGAAAATATAAATAATTAGAATGTTCAAAGATTTAACTTTAAAATATTAGAATGTTCAGCGATTTAATTCGACTTGGACTTTGACTGTTTTTATAATTGGTATTTATTTATTACTCTCTCTGTCTCATTTCATGTGTGAGGCTCAATTAACAAAACTTGACTAAAGTTATTTATAATTTAATTTTTCATATTATTAAGTTTAGAATTAGAATGTAAAATTTATATATTTAAAAACTAAATTAAAAGTACTAATGAATAGTAAGTAGGACAGATAAAATTGAACAGAAAAAGTATTTAACTAGACATACATATTGTACATAGTCAACAACAGTTGAGGGGAGGGGCTAAAAGAGCAAACTCCCATAAAAGCAAGAAATATAAAATGCACATCATAGTTACTACCACTGCACATCATATCAGACCATGCAATATCTTCTGATAAACAGCCTAGCCTTGATGATGATTCAGATAATTCTGTGCAAGTGCAGTGTGCAATGCTGCTCCAATTGGCAGTACATCCTCATCAAGAAAGAAGTGAGGGGAATGTGGGGAGTGAATTGATCCCAAACTCTCATTTCTAATTCCTATGTTAAATATCACTCCTGGTATTACCTGTTGATAAAATGCGAAGTCCTCGCTTGCCATTACCTGTTCGGCCTCATTTATATTCTCGGGGCCTAGCAAGAGCTTCCCCACCTTCTGCACATGTCGATGCAACCTCTCATCATTAGTGCAGCCTGGATAGAATGGGAACTCGTCGTCTTTCATCTTGATATGCGCCTTACACCTATGTACAGCCGCTTGTCCTTCTATAACCTGCAAAGCTTCGACTCGAGCGAAATGAAATGATGAACGGACAAAAGAAAGTATATATATTCAGCAAGGGAAACAAGCAAATAAGCTATCTCTAAGAAAACTAAAAACAGTAATATATTCCTACATTCTTTTGAAAGTGAATCGTACTAGCCGAGGAAAAGTTCACAAGGGAATAAGGCCATCATGTTTTACAAGTGCAGCCATTCCAATCCTAAGGATTAAAGATAACTTTGTTTGGGAGTAACCCCAACCCCAACCAAGATGGCAAGAGATCCACGCTTGTAACCACAAGGTCACGAGTCTGAATCCTTGCCCCCTTGATTTGAGCCGGTCAACTATGGGTAACCTAAGCTGGTTTACTTCCTTGTTGTCCTTTGCCAGCTAGGGTCACAAGGCGAGGTTTACTCACACGCGAAAGGGTTGTGGGGTTTCCCTCGTCATCCAATAAAAAGGATAACTTTGTTTAACTGACAGTAGGATGCGTGTTACAAAACCAGAGCGCAAAATGAGGTGCATTGCATATCATTCTAACTAATCATGGAATTGAAGTATAAGGCCAGGGTTCAACACACTATCAAGATTGTGAAAATGAAGACACTACTACTTGACTACCTCTTTCACCCTCTTTTGAAGTTGAAGCAAACCATCAGTTGTAATACTCCTCAAACTCCCTCCAAATTCAATAAATGGCGGGATTACATTTGATGCTGTGCCACCTCTAACGTAAGTAACCGAAAGAACCTTCAGCCAAAAACGAGGATTATCTTGTGTCAGTTTCAATCCAAAGTAGAAAAAGGTCTCCAAAATATATATACACTGACAAATATCAGAATAGTACATTTTTCCAAAAAAATTTGAAAAAAAAAAAGCCCAACCTAGAGTAAGGAACATACTTGACTATAGAGTGGATCTGCTTCTCTTGAAATGAGCTGTTGCAATGCCAAAATTGCAAATGCTGTCGCAAGTACTGGATCCACACTAGAGTGGGGTGCAGCAGCATGCCCACCTTTTCCTTCTATTTTCACTTCAAAGACAGATACAGCAGCTAAAAATGGTCCTGGAATGCTAGATATAGTTCCCGTTGGTTTCGTATAATCAACATGCATTCCAAATATTGCTTCAGCATTACCAAGAGCACCATCCTTAATCATGTAAGATGCACCGGCACCTCCCTCCTCAGCAGGTTGGAAAATAAGTCTCACAGTTCCCTTTAAGATCAAAAAGAACAATGGCAATACATCTAGCAAGTTAATGCTTATGTTCACTTTAGAGGCAAATACACAGAGAGATCACTTTTCCACCAAAATAACTCAACAACAATAGATGCATTATAACAAAATGTTAAAATCAGTAAATCACTAACAATTTGAAGTTTTCAAGTTATCAATAATAATAGTGTTGGGTGGAGGCCGGTGAAGGGCCAAGTCCAGGACCCTGCTTGGTTGCTTCTAAAAAATGTGGTGGTGTACAAGGAAATAAAGTTGCGCCTTCGTTGTGAGTTATAGCTTTTGGCATAATGGTTAGAGCTTGATTCTATCAAGTGATATCTAAGACAGGTCAATTTTTGGCGTAGTGGTTAGCGCTTGATCCTAATAAATTGCATACTCTTTTCTTCTTTATTGTTGTCCTCTGACTATGTAATACTACCTACAATTATAAGCCATTGTAATCACTATCATCAATGAGAATAAAGGCAAGTAAGATATCATATTGCATTTGCAGCAGAATAAGTTGAAACATAAAATGAAGATAATTTGTTTGCTCTTAATTATCTCTCTTGGTCTAGATTGAACAAGATGAATAAACACACAGGAATTCCGGTTTTTCAACATTATATCCCATCCCCTTTTGATCATTTTAGGCAAATGCAACTAACCAAAAATAAGAATTAAACTCTAACTCTATAATATGTTGAAAAGGAAAAAAAGAAGAATTTATAAAGTTCTGCTTCCTTTCTTTCACAAAAATTAAAAGTACCATGTGACTTTTATCCATTTCAGACAACTTCATCCACTCACAACCAAAATTAAAAGAATGAAAGTACTCAGTACCAAAGAAGTGGAACAGTTCAGACATGATGAGTTAGTTTCCATGCACACTAAACTCACCTTAAGCTCATGCTTTCGTTCATTCAATAGCTTAGCAGCACCAAGAAGCATTGTGGTGTGGGCATCATGACCACACCCATGCATTTTGCCATCCACTTTGCTCTTATGCTCCCACTCAACCAGCTCCTACTTGTATATATAATATATTCACAAATCACAACATTCTATTAGGCATCAGTAGATACACAGATAATTTTATGCAAATACAACTTATACACTATTCCTTGGCTGAAAGCCTATAAGGGCCAAGTTCAACACCATGTGGCTAAGAAGATTGTTGGGCAAAAGCCTATAAAGGGAAAGTCTAACATGCTCTCGAAAATATGTGACTGTGTAAGGAAATAAAGTTGTGCTTTTGCTACTACTATAACTTTTGGGGAAGTGTGAGATGTCATAGGTTCGAGTCCCAACAAGAGCAAAGCCAGTAAAGAGGCCTGTTTTTGGCATGGTAAGCGCTTCATTCTAACAAAATTAAGGGTGTGTTTGGTTCGCACATGGGAATGAATTGATATGGGTATCAAATACTTGGTAAGGGTAATGGATTTTGGTAAAAGTATTTTGCATGTTTGGTACTACTGTAGAATGGGAATGATTATTAATAGTTAGGGTATGGGTTTTCCAATTAATGGGGTATTCCAAACCAATAGTAGTATTCTAAAAACCTATCCACCAAATAATAACAATCACTTTGATACAGATACTTTATGTCTAAACTCACCAACCAAACACACAATAACAATTTTCCATATTGTAAAATTAACCCAAAACCATAAATTATCAGCCAACCAGCACACTCTTTATACACAGTCAAGAATTGCACAAGGCATACCATTTGTGAGTTTACAAGTGAAATGGACATAGTACCTGCAATGGGAGGGCGTCCATGTCAGCTCGAAGAGCAACAACAGGGGGAGAACCGGAGCCAATTTGAGCTACCAAACCGGTTTTGGCAAAAGGGTATTCGTAAGAAATGCCGAGTTTATCTAGTTCACTGCGAATCAGAGCGCTGGTGTTGTGTTCTTCGAATTTGAGCTCTGGGTTCTCATGGATTTTCCTCCTGATCGAGACTAACCAATCTTTGTAATCCCAGGCTGAGCTCAAAATCTGCTTCGCATGGTGACTTCCACCAACCCTGGAAGTCGAGTATAAGAGAAAAAGAGTGAAGAAATAAGAAGCAGAGAACATAGTTGTTGGTCGCCCTCAAGTCTGGAGCCGCCCTCTCCACCAAAATCAATGCTTTCGCATTTTAGTAATCAAGAAAAGAGGGGGAAAGGGAAATATGATGTGGCAATTTTAGTCTGACTATTTCTATGACAAATCAATTAT
>CM008332.1:30602292-30629792 GCA_002525835.2 Ipomoea batatas
CATTGCTATGTTATACTCAGTCATTTGGCTTAGTCAATTTTCTTTAATCTTGAATATTTATTTTATTTTGACTAGCCTCTGATGAGTTTAACATAAATATATGAACTACAAGAATTGTTTTTTAGATAGAAAATGTTCCTAAACGCATATCTGAGATTAAAGATAATTTCTTCCCCTTTTATAAAAGATTCTCAGTCATGCAATTGATACAGATTAAATCTAAAAACAATTCTGGAAAAAAAGACTTAACAGGTATGATAAGAACTGATTCAAAACATAAACAAGAGTTATAGAAAATATTTCACAAAAGCTTTCAAAGTCAAATTACATTACCCAAATCATCTTTTCCTTTTTTCCTTTAGGATTAAATACTGGACTATGATCATAATTTAGCCCATAGGCAATTATGTATCGGAATGTAGTTTAGTAGTTTTATCAGTGATGATAGAAATAAATCAATTTATTTAGTTTATGATTATTTGTAAATAATTTCCATCTCTATCATAAAGTTTAATTTTATGATACAAAGTTTAGACCATATTTCTTTATTTACCCACAGGGATTAAGAAAAGGAACATGATTTCTTAAGTTTTATCATAATATTTGTAATGAATCTCGTTGATTAAAACTTTAGCCTACAGGCAAGTCTTATATCACTTGATTCTTCAACTCATTTGATAATTGTTTCATCATAAAATTTCAGTTGGATCTAATTGAATAAAGCTTTAGCCCACAGGCAAGTTTTATGTTTCTAGATTCTTTTGTCTATTTAATAATTGAGATGAAATTTTATCATAAGGGTTTTAATTGGATTTAATAGAATTCAAACTTTAGCCTACAGGCAAGTTTTATGTCAATAAATTCCTCACCCATTAGATAATAATTTTATCACAATTTCTTAGAATTCATAAATTTAGTTCAATTATACTTCTAAGTTTTCATGGTTTGCATTGGCAAAACATGTATTTAGTTACTTCCCAAAATGCTAGATGAAAAAAAAATTAATGGTTTGTGTATCGAAATGGACGTTATGAAAGTTCAAGGTGTGGCATGAATAATCCAATATAGTTCATGGTGCGGAATGACACTTTAGCCAAAATTTAATTCTAGTTTCACACAATAATTAATTTCAAGACAGAAAATTTTGTCACATAGGCAGTGTTATCAAATTGTGTAGTCTGAGGATTATGGAATAAGTGTAACATAATTATAACACATAGTATGTAATAAAATCATATAGTATTTAATCAATCATTGAATAAAGATTGAAATACTTAGCTCAATTCAATCATGCCCATCTCGTGTCTTAAAGTTGCAAATCTTGTTTCGCACAAAGGCTCTGTGAGAATGTCGGCAATTTGATTTTCAGTAGGGATGTATTCAATCTTTAAATCCTTCTTTCAACTTGATCTCGAATAAAATGATATCGAATGTCGATGTGCTTTGTTCTTAAGTGAAGCTGGATTTTGTGTGATCACAATAGCACTAGTATTGTCATAGAAAATACTAATGTCTGCGAAATTGATTCCATAATCCTTCAATTGTTGCTTCATCCATAGAATTTGTACACAACAACTCCTTGCAGCTATATATTCGACCTCAGCGGCACTGGTTGCTATTGAATTTTACTTTTTGCTTAACCAAGATACAAGTTTTCCCCCTTAAGAACTAGCATGTCCCAGAGGTGCTTTTTCTATCTATCTTGCATCCTACAAAATCAGCATATGAAAAACAAGTTTGAGTAAAGTCAGTACCATAATCTAACATTGGTTGTGCACTTCAAGTATCTTATGATTTTCTTTGTGGCAATGAGGTGACTCTCTTTTGGATTTGATTAAAATCTTGCACACAATCCCACGGCATAAGATATGCCTGGCATGCTTGCAATGAGATATAGGAGTGAACCAACCATTCCTCTATATTTTGTTTGATCGACATCATTCCCATCTTCATCCTTGTCTAGTCTTAATGATGTGCTCACGGGTATTTTTACTGAGGATTTACTATCAAGGCCAAATTTCTTGATCAGGTCTTTAGTGTACTTAGCTTGATTGAAGAATATATTCATTCTTTCAATTGTTTGACTTGTAAGCCCAAGAAATAATTTAATTCACCCATCATGCTCATCGCAAACATGTTCTGCATAAGTTTAGAGAACTTTTCACACAAAGAATTATTAGTATTACCAAATATAATATCATCAACATAAATTTGTACTAATAAAATGTGCTCTTTCCTTAATTTTGAATAAATTTTTATCAACAAGGCCTTTGGTGAAACTACAACTAATTAAGAACATTGATAGGGTATCATAACAAGCTCTAGGTGTTTGTTTTAACCCATACAATGCCTTCTTTAGTTTATAAACTTTATCACCATCGCCTTTTACCTCGAAACCTGGGGGTTGTTCAATATAAACCTCTTCCTCGAGTAATCCATTCAAGAATGCACTTTTGACATCCATTTGGTAGACTATGAAGTTTTTGAATGCAATGTAGGCTAAGAAGATTCTAATTGCTTCAAGTCTTGCAACCGGGGCAAAGGTCTCATCAAAAAAATTTCTTCTTCTTGTGAGTACACCCTTGCTACTAGCCTTTCTTTATTCCTAACAATCACGCCGTCTTCATTTGCTTTGTTCCGAAAGACCCACTTTGTACCAACAACGTTATGATCTTTTGGTCTTGGAACAAGTTCCCAAACGTCCCTTCCTTTTGAACTGATTGAGTTCCTCTTGCATAGCATCTATCTAGCTTGGATCACTTAGAGTTCCGTCTATCTCATTGGGTTCAATTTGTGACAACTGGCAAGAAACATCTGAATAAGGTATCTCTTATTGTAGATCTTGTCTTTACGCCGCCTTGCACATTTCCAATAACTTGTTCTAGACGTTGATCCCTTAACCATCTTAGATCTGGCTCAAAGGTGTTTGAGCTTCTTATGGTGTTGATTGGTTGTGTGCTTGTGGTTGGTAGATCCTCGACTCTTTCATCAATTCTAACTTCATTTCCAATTTCGCTTGCATGTTCATCATTAATTTCACCTCCAACTCCATTTCTTTCTAATGTGTGGTAGATGAGATTTTCTAGCGAATTAATTTCTAGCTCATGTAATCTCTGCAAAATATCATCTTTACAAGATTCATTAGTATCATAAAAATCATTTTGATTTTCATTACTATTTTGCACGATATTCATATCTTGTGTAACATTTATGTTGAACGATTTTTTTGTCAAATACAACATGTATGGATTCTTCAACCACTATCATCCTTTTATTCAAAATCCTGAATGCCTTACTGGTAGTTGAATAACCTAAGCAAATTCATTAATCTGCACGCTCATCAAAGGTTCTTATATGCATTTTATCATTAACATGAATAAAGCATTTGCAACCAAAAGAATGAAAATAGCTAATGTTAGGTTTTCTCCATTTCCAAAGTTTGTATGGTGTCTTGTTGTATTGCTTGTGGATCATGCTTCTATTTTGAGTATAGCAAGAAGTGTTAATTGCTTCCGCCTAATAACATTTAAGGAGTCCGGCTGCTGAAATCATCACACGTGTTGCTTCTTTGAGTGTTCAGTTTCTTCCCTCGGCTACACCGTTTTGTTGTAGTGTTCTCATGATTGAAAAAATCACTAGGCGCTCGGGGAGTGCCTAGCGCCTAGGACGCCTAGGTGGGGATTAATCGGCGCCTAAGCGCTAGTGTATTTTTTTATTTTATTTTTTATTTTTAAAATTTTTTTAAAGTATTTTCAATTTTTTAAAGACTATTAATTAAAAATTATATAATACTTAATACTAAAATATTAAATATTAACCTAAAAATATCTAGAGTTTATACAATTTAGGGTTATTTTGTTCAAAACGATGTTGTTTTGAGTGAAAGAATCCATTGAAAAAAGAAGAACAATAGTTAATTGGCCGACTAGGCGGCCTAGTCGGTGCCTAGGAGGCCTAGGCGGTCAGCGCGTAAGCGGCCAGCCGCTTAGACCACCATTTAAGATGATACACTAGGCGGTCGACTGGCGCCTAGTGCCTAGCGCCTAGGCGGGATTTTTGCAACACTGGGTGTTCTTGCAGTAGACAATTGATGAGAAATTCCATGTGACTTGCAGAATGATTGAATTATGTTGTTCACGAACTCGACTCCTCGATTAGTTCGGATTTTTTATATTTGCATTTCTTTCACATTTTGGAGTTGCTTCAATAGCTTTGGCAATGCTTGCTCAACTTCATTCTTCTTCTTGAGAAATGTAGTCCAAGTGTACATACAAAAATCATCAACAACAAGAGTATATTTGTTACTACTTACGCTTACTGTGTCGACTAGACCGAATAGATCCATGTGAAGTAGGCTTAGTGGTCTTGAGGTTGATTCATGCGTCTTTGACTTGAATGAAGATTTGATTTGCTTTCTTCTTTGACATGCATTGCACATTTTGTCCTTTTTGTAGACTATGTCTGGTAAGCCTTCTACAAGGTTTCTCCTTGCAAGTTGATTGACAGTCTTGAAGTTTAAGTGGTTGAGCTTCCTGTGCCATTCCTAACTAGTCACGTTTAAATTGTTGGCAACTAGTCACGTTTAAATTGTTGCCAACTAGGCACACTGAGCTTTTGGTTGTGTTCTAGTCTACAACGTACATATTCTTTCTTCTTGTTCTTATGAGTACTACTTCATTTGTAGACTCATCTTTGACTTGGCATTTGTCTTTACAAAATTCCACAAGGTAGCCTTTGTCGCAAATTGACTTGAGCTCAGTAGGTTGAACTTTAATCCTTCAACATAGGAAACATCTTCTATTTTCAAACAATTCTTGATAAATGTTCATACTCCTTTGGTGATGCCATGATTTCCATTTCCACCAAGAATGACTTTTGGTCCTTTGACTTCTTTGAATTGCACTAGGTTTGACTTTTCTCCAGTCATGTGTCGTGAACATCCCACTGCCAAAGTACCAAATATCCTACAAAAAGATTAGTTCATTTTAGGTACCCACACTTGTTTGGGTTCTTCACTGCTAGTAATTTTTGGTAGCCAAATCCACCTAGATCTCATTAATCTAAGAGTATGTGGTTTGTTACCATTGAAAATTTTATAATTATAATAAATTTGTGAAAGGTGTTTTGATGCTTGGTTTTGAAAATTCATTTCGTTGTTTGGCACCGAGAAGTAAAATTGTTGTTTAAGCCTATGGAAGTTGGTAAATCTAGCCGTGTTCCATGGTTTGGCTTCACACAACCAATCTTGCTCGGTGGGATAAAAGTCTCTCAGCTCCATTCCTATGAAATCTTTACGATTTAGATTTAAAATTTAACTTTTTCAATGATTTTTAAAAGTTATCCAGGAATACATATTTAGTGTCAAAGTGCATAGTATAGTGTTCTAAATTGCAAAGTGAGTCAATAGAAAATAAAATACCAAGGTTGAGCTTGAAAAACATTTTCTTCATATTTGAGTAAAACATTGTTTGGTGGAAAAAGTATTTTCATGAACCAAACTGGAAAAAAAAAATCCATTTTTTTCAAATTTAAAGAAAACTTTTTGTTTAAAAAAATTGTTCATCCAAGCAAACACTAGAGCATTATTGTGTGGATCATGGTCAGCATAGCTGTGTGAACCATAAATAAAAAGTACATTATTTTAATACTGAAAGTACATTATTTTGTATATTATCAAATAATATACATTCAGTACAAAAATAATATAATTTTAGTATATTAAAAATGTATATTATATTCATAAAAAATACATTATTTGAGTACTAAAAGTACATTATTTTGTATAATGTACATCAGTACACAAATAATGTACTTTTAGTAAATTAGAAATATATCTTATATTAAGTGAAAATACATTATTTGAGTACTAAAAGTACATTATTTTGTATGTATATTAGTACACAAATATTGTACTTTTAGTATATTAAAAAAATATTTTTTATGGTCTTGGACCATGGTCCACATAATAATTCATTAATGTGAAAGCAACCTCCATCAGCCCAAAACATGCATGAGATAAGCCTAATGAGCCCCAAAGAAATAGAATCATTATTGCGTGGACCGTAGTCCACACAGCTGTGTGAACACTGGCCCAAAAATACATAAAGTACATTATTCTAACTCATAAAATACATTATCTTATTTCAAAGATTTCATTATTCTAACACATAAAACACATTATATATTATTCTAACACATAAAGTACATTATTCTAACTCATAAAATATATTATCTTATCTCAAAAATTTCATTATTCTAATACATATAGAGTACATTTTTCTAATAGATAAAGTACATTATACTAACTCATAAAATACATTATCTTACACGATAATGTTTATTATTCTAACATGCGCGCAAAGCAAGGAATTTTTTTAACATCAAAACAACGTCGTTTCGAATTGCGGTCCACACAATAATTTGCTAAGAAATAGTCTGTAATATTTAATTGAAGAGTTAATTCCATTTTGGTTATAGATTTATAGGTCACAGTCGACTTTTAGTCTTTTTTTTATCCGAACATCTACATTTGATCTTAGTATTATTATAACATGATTATTTTTTGTCCTCTATCAACAAACTAATTTTAACGCCGTTAAATACAAACGCATTTCGGTCTTCAATTACATATTTTTTCAAAAAAATAAAATAAAAATATAGCGGAGTCAACTCACTTTGTATAAAAATAATCAAAATGTCTTTACAGGGCGTTTGGTTGGGAGGAGGGAATTAGGGTGGAAAAGAATTGTAATTCGGTGGAATTGCAATTCAATGAATAAAGTAGGAATTGAAATTACAGTGTTTGGTATGCAGAAATAGGAGTACAGGAAATTGAAAGGTATGAAGTGACAAATGACTAAAATGTCCTTATGTTGTGGTAGATGTTGTAGTAATAGTAATAATAATAATAATAATAATAATAATAATAATAATAATAATTCTTTAAAATAATAATAATAATAAGTATAATAATAATAATTCTTTAAAATAATAATAATTATTATTATAATAATTCATTCAAATAATAATAATAATAATAATTCTTTCAAAATAAAAATAATAATAATAATAATAATAATAATAATAATAATAATAATATTATTATTATTATTATTATTATTTCAAATTTAAAAAAAATAAGGACAAAGGGTATAAGAGGAGGGGCAAAATTGTCTTTACGTCAACAAATTACCCCTCCTCTCCACCGAATTGCAATTCATGGGAGTACCCCATGAATTGGAATTCATCATTTGGAGGGAATTGCAATTCTGCGGAATTGCAATTCCCTCCAACTAAACATTGTAGTTTGGGAATTCACTAAACCAAACTACATCCAACCAAACAAGTCTTAATATTTAACGACATTTTAATGATTTTGTTGACGGAAGACAAAAATTAATCATGCTACAATAATATTAGGATCAAATATAAATATTTTGATAAAAAGGGGCTAAACGTGGACTATTTCATTTATAAATCTAAAGATATAATTCTTTAATTCAATATTAGTCCGTAATTTGTTTATTACAACGTTGATTTAAGCCCATATTTGAACTTCAAACAGTTGAAGAAGCGAGCTCTCATTACTCTTGGCCCAACAAAAGAGAAAACCCGTTCAAGTATTTAGGGTTTTCAGTTCGTTCTCATATAATCTTCTTCCTCCTAGGGTTTTTCTGCTGCCTCTGAGAGAGAGAGAAAGAGAGTGTGTGTTGACTGTTGGGAAAGACAGCATGAAGACGATACTCTCCTCAGAGACCATGGACATCCCAGATGGGGTGAAGATCAAGGTTAAAGCGAAGGAAATTGAGGTGGAGGGTCCCAGGGGCAAACTCGTCCGCAACTTCAAGCACCTCAACCTCGATTTCCAACTCATCACCGACGAGGCCACCGGAAAACGGAAACTTAAGGTCGATGCTTGGTTCGGATCGCGCAAAACCACCGCCGCTATACGTACCGCGCTCAGCCACGTCGAGAACCTCATCACCGGCGTCACTAAGGGCTACCGCTACAAGATGCGCTTTGTCTACGCTCACTTTCCCATCAACGCTTCCATCACTAATTCCAACAAGGGCATCGAAATCCGTAACTTCCTTGGGGAGAAGAAGGTACTATGCTTAATTTCCTTTATCTGAAAATATTGGAGTTAAATGTTTTTCCTTTTTTATTCTTCAGTTCTGCTACTATGTCTGATGCATTTTTAGTAGATGGAACGCAGTGCCATTCTTATTGTTTAGATTGCTGTGGTTTTGTTATGCTGCTAGCGGTAATTCACGGGTTTTGATTGTGTTTCCCCTGTTGCTTTGTTTCCTATTTTGATTGTTGTATGCTATGTTTATGGGCTTTTTGAACATGATTTTTGTGACATTGTCTGCTGAAATTAAACTGATTCTGTATTTCAGTTGTAGTCTATGTGTTTGTATGTAAATTCACAAGGCTGCTTCTTATGCCTAATGCAATTTCAATGAATTAAGAAAACATCATTTTTGGGCTCTTAACTTTGTTGTTATTTGTGAAGTATATGCAAAAGCATCAATGAAGCATGATCTGTAAACATTTATAACTTTTGGAAGAATAAATGTTTTCATAAGTTTGAATGCGTGTCTGTTATGTCTATTGTCTAAACCATTTCAGCAAGTACTGCATTGGTTGCATCTATATTTGGTTTTTTCAGTAAGCAATTTTGCTAGGAGTTTGAAAGTTTTTTTCCCCCTTTAATTGTCCTAGGTTAGGAAAGTTGAAATGCTTGAGGGTGTGACTGTTCTTCGATCTGAAAAAGTTAAGGATGAACTGGTATTGGATGGCAATGACATTGAGCTTGTTTCTCGATCATGTGCCCTTATAAACCAGGTAAGTTGCATCAACTGCTTAATTCTCAGTACCAATTAAAACCGGACACTGTATATTGAATATATTGAAACTAAGATATTCTCTTTATGTGTTTTCTTTCAGAAATGTCATGTCAAGAACAAGGATATCCGAAAGTTTCTTGATGGTATCTATGTGAGTGAAAAGGGAACTATAGCCCAGGAAGATGAGTAGTTAGTTAGTGGGTGTATTACCTGACTACTGTTTTTTGGAGTATTTGTTTCTCCCTTTATGTTGAACACAATTTAGAGCCTCAGTTATACTTGTTTTAAGTTAAGGTTTTTGGTGTTGAGGTCATGAGTTTACTGTATCAACTATTCAGTATGGTTTACATTTTTCCTAATTTGTATGGTTTTGTTTGATTGTTGTTCATCATATTTGAATTACTCAGTAATATATACACGTATGCAATTGTTTTGTGTTGACGTTTATGTATCTAGTTAGGTATGATGATTTTGCCATTGGGGTCTCTGGTTCTGCTTGTACTAGTTGGCCAAGGGTTTAGATTGAACTCCCTAAGAAGTTGCCTATTGGTTTTCTTGGTTTGAGCTAGTCAATTATGGTTGGTTTACCTTTTTGTATGGTTGTTTGTTTGCTAGGGTCACAAGGCACTCTTCACCGTTGATCTTTGAGTAGTGGCTTTGAGTTATGTAAAGTTTTTTGAGAAGTTTTGAGAGCCAAATTCAACTTGCAATGTCAATTATCGAGATGAGTATTGTAGGGTGTTTTATCACACAATATTTTAGGTTGAAAAAATGACGCATTTAATTTTTCTAATTGTGGTGTGGATTTAGCTAATGGGGATGGTGATTTTTAGGCCAATTTTTATCTTGCTGCAAATGCTGAGTTTTTGACATGAAAAAGAAGTTAGACGTGTGCTTATAGCGCATGTCTCGCCCCAACGGGCGCTGTCACTTTGCATCTATTTTTTTTTATTTATTATATATTTATTATATATTTTTTTCATTTGCTTTTCTTTTGTTTTGTTTTTCTTTTATGGTGGCCATATGCAACGGCCACCATTTTGTTTTTGTTTTTTAAACTTCTTGTTTTAAAAGGTGTATCCCTTGTGATAACAATTATAGAAAGCAAAAAAAAAAAAAAAAAACTAACATATTGGTGCCTTTTTCTACCATTTTTGCTATCAAATAAAAAAAAAAAAACTAATACAACAATAAAATATACAATAAAAATATTACGGAGTAGCAGTAATATATTAAAGGTTCAAATATTTGATTTTACATTTTTGCCCTCAATTTTAACACCTATTTAATCTAGATTTAACATAAAGATCAAAATTGGTACAAAATCAATAGTTAAGGGATCAACTTTGGTCAAATTAAAAGTCGAGAACAAAAATTGGTAAAAGTCAATAGTCGAAAAACCATTTTTGGAATTAACTCTTTTATTTTATATGTTTATTATAGAATATAGAGTCACGAAGAAGTTACACATTTTAGAACAAGAAGTTTTAAGTTTTATAATGAGTTATCCGCAATATATTCTAAAGATCGTGCAACTTGAAAAGACACAGAGACAACGGATGACAAATAGTTGATGAAATACAAGCTGAAGAACAAAATGATATAAGAGTTGACACAAATGATAGTGTCTTTGTTGGTTTCGATGATGATATTGATTTCATGAGTATATAGCCTGAACCACAAAATGATGGAAGAAAAAGAAGCAATTCAAGTAAGTGAAAGAGGAGTCATTCAAGTAAGTGAAAGAGGAGTCATGATGAAGCTATCGAGATATGTGCTGAGAATATGCTTAATGCTGCGAAGCTAATAAGCAATACAATGTCAGAAGTTGGTAAAAACTTGTTCGATAGTCTTCAATATGATCGTGATATGGATATGTTTTAGAAGCTTGATCGTGCATTAGGTTGATGGTTTGACTTATGACAAAATGGACCTTGTTTCGTTAAAGCTCACTGATCATCTTGATAAAGTGACTTTTTTCTCAGCTTTGATCCTAATCGAAGACTATAATGGATCAGAAGATTCATTGCTAGCAATAATCATTATTATATTCATATTTACGTTTTATGAACATTGCTACTATCACTTCATTGTTTTGAGTATTTTGTTGAAAAAAAACTTATGTTATTCTTCTTATTAATATTATTAAATGTTCTTTAATTTTTTTTGTTATTTATATGAATATTTTGTTTCATAATTTGTACATCATTTTTTGTTACAATATTGCAATTGCTCTAGAATAATGTTATTTAAAAATCTTATGTAATAATAATAATAATAATAATAATAATAATAAATAATAATATTATTATTATTATATATTTTGTATAAAAATATTTAGATCTTTTAAATATATATTTTATTTCTATTCCTTAAACTAACAAAATCAATAACATCTTAAAGTCTATTCATTCTTTTTAAGAAAACCCTATTACATTATAGTATCTGTTCATCTATACTCTGAGACTCGAACTCATGACCTCCCATCTGAGGGTGGCCACTACATGCCAATTGAGCACAAGGTGCTTGGCTGAGAATAAAGTCTATTCATTCTAATAATAGAATACAAATTTTATTGTATTTCATGAATATTCCATTTCTTATAGAATATTATTATTTTCTTTCAAAATTCATTTTGTGAACCAAACATGTTTGTGATTTGTGTTGAAGATGGACTCACAGTCCTAAAGAGTAGAATTTAGGAAGTGGCTAAGTAGCCCTATAATCTTTCTCTTGTCATCTTGTGTATAATCACTTTGACAACTACAACGTCTGATTTACAGCTTCTTGGAATGGAATGGAATGGAAATTGATAGTCATATAGATGGGTTTATTCTGCGGCCTTTGACTAATAGTTTGTCCAACAGCCGCTGTCGTCCTCGTCGATGTCCGTCCCTGCCATCTGCGCCGCCTCTTCACAGATCCTCAATCTGCTTAGGTCCTGCACAAGCATCCGGAACCTCAAACAAGTCCACACCCATATAATCTGCAAAGGCTTCGAACAAGACCACATCATCATAACTCAGTTCATATCTCACTGCCCTTGGTATAAAAATTCCATAGTGCATACCCAACCTAGTTGGCACCTAGGTTCAATGGGACAACTAAATTATGGAATGAGTGCATCAGTGTGGGGTCCCCGACCCCTACCACTCCTCGTTAAAACAGTGACTCCCGATAGAGGCTAGCACATTAATGCTTTAATGATTCGATTGTCATTTGACATATGCTGAGTATGCAATGTCAATGGACATATGTTGAGTTGATGGAAACTCGAAAAAGAATCACCTATATATGAGAGAAGTGTGGGTCGCTTCAAAGGAGAATTGAATTGGGCTCAATTCTTTAGAAACTCTTGTAGAACCAGGAACGGTGTCCCATGACCAAAATGGGCACAGTCATGAGAACAGTGCGTGGTTGGATGGTTCCTGTGTGAGATTTGTCAATGTCTACACAAACGGCAGTCGGTTCAAAGACATCGCGTTCTACCGTATAGCCAGTAGAGTATATAAATCTCACAAGGCAAGGTTCAAAGGGTTACACCTACCTTTGCTATGTAGGAATCAACCGTTGAACACAGTTATTTTCGTTTTTCAAAATACCCCGAAAACAAGTTTCATTTATGTGAGGGATTGTTGGAAAAATGGCATAAATGGCATTTTAAGTGGCTATTTTGTAGTATAAATATATGTGGGGTCCACTTCCGATTTGGGTCGGGTCAATGTGGATTCGGGTTCTTCGTAGTTAGACGAAGAGATCGATATATTATACGCTCAAAATGGATAATGGGTTAATGAGAAATTCTCAAAATAGACCCATTTGAGATGGAATTTGTGTGGAAAAAAGCTTTAAGTAAGCCTTTTGTCCCACATTGGTTGGGAAAGAAGATTTGACACACTATGTATACAAGGGTCTTTTATGACTTGTTAACTTGTATAGCATAGATGCTCTCTCTCGCGCGCAGGGGGGTGCAAATCAAATCCCAAACTATTTAACTATTCATGAGAATTAAGTTTTTGTTAGTGGGTGGTTAAATGGAGAGTTAACATCTAGAATTAAGTTTCTTGTTAGTGGGAGGAGGTTACGATACCAGAAATGAATGCCATTAATCCTTCATCTCCTATATATTCTTCTAGGTATGAATGCCATGTTAAATGCCATTAATCCTCTTCTAGGTTGAGCAGCAGATTTAAACACAAAATATAGGCCATACGAGCCAACGAAAATACTTAGTTTTTCTACCTCGAAACTCTGTTCATCCTTCCTTCTAGCCACATGTGTTCATCCCACGTTCTCGTTCGCCGGGCTCCATGTTTGTGTGCTCAAAGGCAGGAGTTGTAGTATGTTTTATCCTGGGAAACCTAGACCACAACGCTCCAGCACCCCGGGAGGCGGCAAATAAGGTTTTAAGGAGAATGGCAACACGACTCGTGCTTACAACCTACCCTAAAGATCATCGTCCACCTTCGTCCCTAAGATCATCGTATTTTCTATGTTATCCATTTTCTTGGGTTTTTGAGAATTATTTCCAACATAAGACATATTGGGCTCGCGTTGTTGGGCCGGGAGTATAGTAGAGACGGGCCGAGGGACACGATCAGAGGGCGTGCCGTCGGGTGGGCGGTCGACCGCCAAGGAGAACACCGGCCGGCGTGGCCGACGCGTTGGTTGCGTGGCCATGCTGCGACTAGGCGCCCCTTGGCACCCCCATGTCGCGTGGTGCGACGAAAGGGGGGTGCGGTGTGTGTGTACGCGTGCAAGGTGATGGTGCAAGGGAGGACGTGGACCACGTGGCGCAAGGAGCCAAAGCGGGATCTGGAAGCGTACACATGGACGACCCATAGGAGGGAAATACTATTATAAATAAGGCGCTTGGCTTCTCATCAGGAGATGACCTGAACACGATAAGCACTATAGCCTAATGGTTCATAGTTCCTACCTTCAACTCATGTTTCTAGCATAGTTGTTCATTAGCCTGTAGTTTTGGCTTTGGGCTCAGAACCCCTAGTCTGTTTTCTTTTTGCCCGGTTTATGGTGGATCCGGTCCCAATAAAACCATCAGAGGCGATCACGCTTATGGAAGCGGATGCGTGGACGCATGGAGGCGGACGAACTTGTGGTGGCGGACGTATGGAGGCGAACATGCTTATGGAGGTGGACGCATGGAGGCAGATACGCGGACGCATGGAGGCGGACAGACTTGTGGTGGCGGACTCATGGAGGCGGACACGCTTGTGGAGGACGCATGGGGGCGAACGCATTTGAGGAGGCGGACGCATGGAGGAGATGGACACACTTGAGGAGGCGGACTAGCTGAGCCAGCGCCGCCGCTGTCGCCGCCTGTTGAATAACTTGGGCATTTCTTGGAAGTCCACGACCTGGACGGGAACGCGGCCTCCATCCACGATTGTTGTTGAGCTGGCTACGAAGATCCCCTTCACGGCCATGATTGCCGTTACAGTTCAAGTAACGGGAACTATGGGAGCTGCTAGTTCTGGTCGTGCCATTGCTAGTGACAAGCTAATTTGTGAAATTTTGCCTGAGATTTGATCACGGCTCTCAATGAAAGCACTAATGACGGTAAAAATGTTACCGCGGTATATTTGATAAGTGAGTATAAAAGTTTCAATACAAGAATTTGTGTGTAGGAAAACCAGAGAGTCCCTCTACTTGCTAATGGACTAGACTTTTATACTAAAGAATAGTAATGACTACAATAATGGACACCAACGGCCTCCTAATAAGTGCAACGGCTCCCTCCATAAGTGTTCGACTCTTCAATAATTGTTGTGCGCTCTTTTGTAACGCTTCTTTGATGATGCGGACCTTAAGAACCGTTACCTCTTCTTAACCGACGCCTGCTATTTTAATGAGTTGTTATCGGGTCGAATCCAGTACCTTGCCCAATTATTCTGCCACCATGAATATTTCATTTCCTATGGAATAAAATTCTTATTTTCACAAAATTCATTTCGTGAACCAAACGTGTTTTGAGTTGGAGATGGCAAAGAGTCAAATTTAGGAAGTCGGTAAGTATAGCCCTATAATCTTTCTCTTGTGTATAATCACTTCGACAACTACAACGTCTGATTTATAGCTTCTTGGAATGGAATGGAAATTGATAGTCATATATATGGGTTTATTCTGCGGCCTTTGACTAATAGTTTGTCCAACAGCCGCTGTCGTCCTCGTCGATGTCCGTCCCTGCCATCTGCGCCGCCTCTTCACAGATCCTCAATCTGCTTAGGGCCTGCACAAGCATCCGGAACCTCAAACAAGTCCACACCCATATAATCTGCAAAGGCTTCGAACAAGACCACATCATCATAACTCAGTTCATCTCTCACTGCAACTCCTTCTCCTCCAGCGTCGCCTATGCCACCGGAGTCTTTGAGCGCGTTCTTCAGCCCAACATCTACCTCTGGAACTCGCTCATCAAAGGGCACTCTGAACATTCATCTCTTGCCCAGTCCTTGTCACTTTTCAACCAAATGAAGAAATGTTTAGACGTGGTTCCGGATGGATATACATTAACTTCGCTTATCAAGGCATGTTCCAATGTGCTGGCTTTGAGAGATGGGCAGGCCGTTCATGGGTTGGTAGTCAGGTATGGGACCGATAATAATGTGTTTGTTGGCTCGACATTGATTGATTTTTACGGCAAGTGTAAAGAAATTGAGTGTGCGCGTAGGTTGTTTGATGAAATGCCTGTGAGAAATGAAGTATCTTGGACTGCTATTATTGTTGGGTATGTGAATATTGGTGACTTTTTGGAAGCTCAGAAACTGTTTAATGAAATGCCCAAGAAAAATCTAGTTTCATGGAATGTGATGATTAGTGCATTTGTGAAGTTCGGGGATCTGAATACTGCCAAGAGACTGTTTGATGGAATGCCAGAAAGGAATGTTGTTTCTTTTACGACTATGATTGATGGATTTGCAAAGGTTGGTGACATGGTGTCTGCAAGGTTTTTGTTTGATCAGTCTTCCGAAAGGGATATAGTTTCCTGGTCTGCTATGATATCGGGGTATGCTCAGAATGGACAACCTGATGAGGCTGTGAAATTGTTCTTTGAAATGATGTCTTTACATTGTAGACCTGATGAATTTGTTATGGTCAGTTTGATGTCTGCTTGCTCCCAAATAGGATGTTTGGATCTGGCCAGACGGGTGGATTCTTACATTAAGCAAAGCTCATTTGATCTCCACCAACCTCATGTTGCTGCTGCTCTTGTAGATATGAATGCAAAATGTGGAAATATGGACAGAGCAATGACTTTGTTTGAGGAGATACCTAAGCGTGATGTAATTTTGTATTGTTCATTGATGCAAGCACTTTCTGTTCATGGCCGTGGTGAAGAGGCTGTTGGGCTGTTCGATAGGATGCTAGGTGAAGGGTTAGTTCCGGATGGTGTAGCCTTCACTGTGATTTTGACAGCATGTAGCCGTGGAGGACTTGTTGAAGAGGGTTTTCGTTTTTTTGACTCTATGATAAAGGAGTACTCTCTAAAGCCTTCTCCTGACCATTATGCATGCATGGTTGACCTTCTTGGACGGTCAGGAAAGCTCAAAGCTGCTTATAACCTAATTAGAGCAATGCCCATAGAGACCTATGCTGGAGCTTGGGGTGCACTTCTTGGGGCTTGTAAGCTACATTCTGATATTGAATTAGGTGAGGAGATAGCGCGCAAGCTTTTTGAACTTGAGCCTCTCAATGCAGGAAATTATGTGCTATTGTCAGACATCTATGCTGCAGCAGATAGGTGGTTAGATGTTTCATATTTGAGGGATAAAATGTGTGAGAGGGGTATTCGGAAGATACCTGGTCGCAGTTGGGTATAGTCATAGACATGGATTGGCCCTATAACTTCTGTTGCTATAGATTGTGAGCAATGAAATTGTTTTACAAAATGTGGAAAGCAAATGACCTTCTCAATGGGTACTTCATTTTGGCAAAATTTTATAAGAGAAGAAACACGATGTGCATGGTAATCAGTAACCACTGTGTTTCCGTAGTGATGACAATTGCAATATTGGCTACCATGCTACTTCCGTTCAAGATGCTGCACTTTAAGGTAATTGGTGATGCACCCTGTCAACATGGTGGTTTTTTCTTTTTCTTTTTATTTTTAAATTTAAATCAAACAAGTTTTAAACTAAGAATATATTTGAGAAATAGAATACAAATAGCTGGTTGCTGCTTAGTTTGGGTTAATGCTTAGCTGAGTTGAGTAATTCTAAAGCAGTGAGGTTTTAACTACCCCTAACTCTCTTTGCACACAAATAGTCTTCTATAACTCATAGTTTTGAGTGATTAATGGGTTTGAAAGCTGTTCCAGAATAAGCTGAAAAAAAGTTCCCCATTCACCTCACTGCCACAGTGCGGTGCCCTGAAAGAGTCATACACTCGTACCCCATGCCTTACTGCCCCAACAGAGTGGCCAGCGCACCTTTGAGGAGAGCATAGAAGATTAAGAGCAAGAAAAATATATGAAGAGAAGAATATTGAAATTTGTTTTGTAGACTATTCTATTCAAAATGTGTAACTTACATGCTTCACTGTATAAAAGCTCTATAAATTTTACAATCATGGAAATCAAATTTTTTCAGATGCCTTCAGAATATATGGAAGAACAAAAGAGAATACACTTCTATATTTTGCTTTATGTGGAAGGAGACTGCTGACCTGAATTCTAAATAATACAAGAGTTGTCAGGTATTTATAGTACCATTTCTTTAACTCCCTTTCTGATAGTAAATCCATTTTTAAAAACTATATTAAATGTGAAGCTAGTTATATTACCTTTTTGATTTGAGACTTTTGGACACAAAACTGCTAGGCATTTATTGAGTACAGCTGTGGTGTCAGTTAAAAAATTACAGAAATTGTGTATTTTAAGGGGTTGGTATTTTAACTAGGTTGCCCGTAGTCTGTCTATCAACTATAATCTTGGTACTTCAATGATCTTATAATCATCAGAGTGTTGGTGACGTACTGCTGTAACAACTATTTACACTACTTAATGTATTGACATTATATTCCGTTTATTTTTTTTTTTCTAAAAAGAGAAAATTCTATAGTGCAATAAGAACGGTGCAGTATGTTTGGTGAAGTTATACCATTTGCTTTACTAGTGATATAAAGGAGGGAGAGTTCATCAAACACAAATATTTGCGCAACATTATTACGTATGACACTGTAGGATTTTCCTAAAAATGTTGGGTTTATCAAGAAATTGTTGTAATAAAGTTATATGGGCTTACGGTTCTTTTACTAACTTTGACTTAACGTTGGATGATAGCTGTCCATATGCTTTTGCACTATCCTAATGTGCAGGGTGAACAATGATGGTTGTAAAACATAGAATGCCTGTCAAGAAATGATTTTAGGTTGTCAAATTCTCATTACTCTAAATGTTTGCAGTTGACTGCTAAGAACTTGCAGTTTCTTGTAGGTGGCTATCAATCTGCCAAGGATTGGGGTTTGAAGTGTCTCTGTGTCTGCACTGTGAAATAAGTGTGACTTTATGAATGATATAATGTTATGCCTTTCTTTTTCATTATTTGTCATTGCTTAAATTTTTTCTCCTTCAGGAGATAGATCGCCTCCAGTCGGTGTGGGCAGCAATGGAGATGCAAATAGAAATATATATAACATAATAAATGGCTCAAGTTCTAGAAACAGAAGGTAAATTAACCATTTCTTTATGTTTGTTCATTTTGAGTAATTTGGATTTCAGCTCCATGAGCATCCGTGTAAGTACACTCTATGGGTGGAATTTATTCTTCTATAAAAAAGCATCTTATTACTTTGAATGAATACAAGTGTAAGTAATGTGTACTTTTTTAGAGCATAGAAACAGTACTACATGCCCTTGATAAGCACTGGAATCACATTCATTTTCCCCAACTATTCACACCTGAAATTTTCTTTTAGTAGAAATTAGGTTTTGTATTATGGGAGGGATCATGATTTTAGTATGCACTTTATTATGAGAGGGAATGAGGGATCATGATTTTAGTATGCACTTTGAAAAATATTATTATGGAGTAATAAACTAAGAATAAGCACAGAAGTGTGAAATAATACCACATTAGTCTCCAAAATGACCTGAAATATATTCAGGCATAATTTTGAGCAAGGACGAAACTACACTGACCATGATAGGGGGAAAAGGAACTGGTTTGTGTGTTGTTCTCTAACAAGCTTAGTTTATAGTCTGCGATAAATTGCTGTTAGAAGTGAGTTTAAGTCGGTTCTTGGATATCTTTGTGATAATAAAGCTTTTACACAATGGGAAGTGAATTCTCCATTTAACTTTAACAAAGGTCTTCTTGCTTTCTGATTTATTTCTTGTTACCTTTGCAGGGGCAATTAAGAAGGATATTTGCTGATATGAACAATTGCATTCTCTAGGATAGCATTCATAAAGCTACATCACATTTAAAATATTAAGCAATTGTAACTTTCTCTACCCATCTATTGGTTGCATGTGATCCATTGGTGCTTCTTTTTGTACAGCACACATTTAATATTCCGTATATATGTGCTCTACAGGAGAAAGGCAAGCCAACATTAAATACTGCAGACGAAAATAAAAAAAGGTTCAATCCTTGCTTCAGAAGTCACAAAAATGTACAAGGTTAAATATTGGGGCCTGCAGCTCTGAAGATGCAGAGCTTTGGGTAGTCTTGATTCTTGAAGGATATGTACCTCTTCACCTCTTGGGGTTTGGGTTTGCATAATGCCATTGTTGGATGTGACTCTAGTCAAGTGGCCAAGTGGTTAGCTAATGAACAAAATGCTCATGGCGCCCACCTTGTGTAAGCGGCTAATGGCTCGGGATTGGGGTATTCGGATAATGCACGCCTTTAAGGAAGGAACAAAGTAGAGTTGTTGATTTCTTGGTTGCAAATTCCTGTGTCATGATTGGGGTTTGAGAACTTTGGTGGACCTTGTGTAAGAGAAACACTTTGCTACATTACACAAGTTATTTAACTTGTTATCCATATGCAAATTAAAGAAGAATATTTGTGCTGCCCTAATCACTGAAGATTAAAATGAAAATACTGATGTCCACAGAATAGCTAACACAAAATCCCAGTATTCAATTCTGTTGCCCATGTTCCAGCATGGAAGAGATCCACTAGTAAGAAAGCCATAACAATCATATTATCCATCAACATCAAGAAATGATGAAGGAACACTACATATCTTGGTCCAGAAGGACAATAGGTTGCAATAGAAGAAGATAGTAGTCCATAAAATGGAATATAGAGTTCATACAACCCCAAGCAGCAGCAGCAGCTATGTAGTAATTAGCAAAATGATTAACTGTAGGCACACACTTAAAACAGAAAATCCTCCCATTTTCCACTTTGGTAGACAACCAGAATTCCATTCTAATCTAAAACCCCTTATGAAGATCTCAACAAATTCTTGAGAGGATTCAATAAATGCACTCATATCCCCTTCCTTCATGAATGCACTCAAGCCCTTTTCAGACCAGAAAATGTTCAATTCCCAGGTGAAAGCATACATAAAACTGACCTTTAGGAGTGCCTGATGGCAAGAACTCCATTACTGCTATTAGTTACACAAACTCCACCAAGGAAGAAAAAACATTTTGTCTTTTACTTTGTTAATATTTATTTATTCTAGGTTTGGGTTTTTAGCCCAGATAGAATTCAATGGAAATCCTGATGATAGAATGAAATATCTTTCTGCATAAAGATAGATTTTGGTTTTACAAATCACAATGCAACACATTAAAAGAAAGAGCCTTTGACTTGTTATCCTCTAATTACAGTAGAAATTTTGAATTATGTATAATGATCTTCTAGAACGTAGAAGGTCATTGAACAATTAAGGTAAAATCATCAAGTCTGAAGGTTTAAATTACAATGAATAGAAGAAGAGACATATACATATATGAATTAAAGCTGTAAGTCTAACCTCTCATGTGAAACACAGTGGAAAATCAATAAATCCGAGAAGCCAAAGAAAGAATCAGAGGTACCCAAATAGCACGAAAATCCCAAGTAAAATGAGCCAAATAATGTGAACCAGCAACAGAGCTTGACCCGACACGGGACCCGATCCACCATTCCCCACATCGCAAAACCCTAACTTGTCCACCTGCACGCCGTTGCAATGCGCATCGGCACAACCGCACCAGTAGGTCACGCCATCGACGCCGCAAACCGGGTCGGGCCGGAAACACTTGATTGGGCAGGAAGCCGGGGGATCCAGCATGGCGCAGACGTCACCATCGTCCTGATCCGACGGCAATCGGAGCGGGTTGTTGCTCGTCTCTGCCAACACGGATGTGGACAAACAGAAAACGGCGATGAGAAGGGCGAACACGAGGAGGGAAAACGGAGGTTTCGATGACGAAATCATGGCGAGCTTGAAGCGGAGCTCGCCCTTTGCCGTCGATTCCCAAAATTATTGTACTGAGAAACCGTAAAAATCCTGTGAAATTATCAAACCCTAAGACGAGTTATGAGAATTTGGGGGCTTTTTGAGGATGAAGAAAGGTATTTTGAGGATGGACAGCGCAGCGGTATAGTAAGTATTCCTTTCTGGTTTGACGCTTTCTAGGGTTGGGAGTATCTCAATCGCTGTACAGTTGTCCCAACGGCTTCAACTGCAACACCAACTTTGACAAATTTCAAATGAGAGGGATGACCAACCGTGCATTGTTGGAATCGGATGAAATCATACGGACGCGGTTCCGGTTCTAAACAGGAAAAAGTAAAAATATTTAATTATTATTTATTGTTTGATTAAAGTTTAACTATTACTATTTGATTAAAGTATAAACTTTAAATAACATTTCAAAAGTTTAATTATGACAATTATTATTATTATTTTTTAACTTTGAAGTTTAAAAATATTTCATATAACCATTTTAAAAATATTTTATAATTAAAAATTTCTAAAATAAAATTTAATTGTTGAATTTAGACAATTTTAAAAATACAAAATAGAATTTACCAAAAAAAAAAAAAAATCGATTCGAACCAGAACCGTCGATTCCGGTTTCGGTTCGGCCAATTCAGAAAACCAGAATCGAATCATGGGCATACCTAATTTTTTCCATCAAAGGATGTATTATTATTATTATGAAAAATTGTACTTTTCGTCCCTAAGTTATATGTTAATTGTAAAATTCGTCCTTAAGTATTGGACATACTCACTTTTTATCCCCAAGTTACCATTGACGTTGTACTTTTCGTCCCTTTACTAATAAAATATTAGGGACGAAATTTACAAATTTAGTATAACTTAGGGATGGAAATTGAGCACGAAAGGATGAAAATTACAACGTCAATGATAACGACTTAGGGACGAAAAGTGAGAATGACCAGCACTCAGCGACGAATGCTACAATTACCTTATAACTTAAGGACAAAAAGTGCAATTATCCCACAAATTATTATTATTATTATTATTATTATTATTATTTTAAAAAACTTAGGTGATCATTTTGCTAGGCTAATCCTAAACCCACAGGGCACCACCCTTAGAGCTATTGCAGAGGTAAATCATGAGTCGTGCAATCAATCCATCAGTCAAATATTAGTCTTCATATGCATGTACATAAAGAATCTAATCCAGAGTCCAGACTGCCTCCATTTATGATCTTTGAGTCAGACAACGAATCAACTATGCTAAGACATGGGGGCTTATTATTATTATTATTATTATTATTATTATTATTATTATTAAAGTGTGGGATCCATCTGGGGGCTTAGGATAACCTAATATATCAATAACTAAATAAATAAAGTTTTATACAACTCATTCCTAAGTACACCAAGGCAGCATATATAATTGTATGATTTGTATCTAAGTTCATTCATCCAATCATAAGCTATATTTTGTATTTTCATTTTTTATAATTTAATGTCATTAGTCTCTATACTCAAGTGAAAATTTCAATTTAGTTTTTATATTATAAAATTGGGTCAATTTAGTCCATTATTATTGATAATTGAACAATTAGGTAAAATTGTTAATATTGTTTGTCGAATTGTTAGGTACACAGTACACTTACGTGGTTAGAAGACGTAACAATTGATTAAATGACACATAGTCTGGATCTAAGAAGGAAGATTCTTGTTTTCAAGTTATTTATTTTCTTAGATGGGTCAGATTATTCTATCTTTTTAAAGAGATATTGTTGTCACTTGAACTTGTTCATATATATGAGATCTTGTAAAAATAGTGTTTGATGTGAGAAAGATTAGGATAGAAAGTCTGTGTGTTGTATATCATTCACGTAGAAAACTATACAAGAAGATATAAGATGCAGTACAAAAGAGAGTCCTAGTATAACACTAATACAAGTCTCCTAACACTCCCCCTCAAGCGGAAGGTTGGCCGCAACATTAAGCTTGCCCCGAAGAAACACAAACCGGGAACTCGGCAACGCCTTCGTAAAAATATCAGCAAGCTGATCCTTAGTAGAAATAAAATTAACCAGCAACTCCTTCTTAGCAACCTTGTCACGAACGAAATGATAATCAATTTCAACATGCTTTGTCCGAGCATGGAACACCGGGTTAGCACATAGATAGGTTGCCCCAAGATTGTCACACCAAAGTCTAGGTGGAGACGCGGGAGCCATATCGAGCTCAGTCAACAGAGAAACCAACCAGACAACTTCAGCAGAGACATCCGCCAAAGCCTTGTACTCAGCTTCAGTCGAAGACCGGGCAACAGTCCGTTGCTTACGACAAACCCAGAACACCAGATTGCGACCCAAGAAAACTGCAAAGCCACTGGTGGACTTCCGATCACCCGGATCACCAGCCCAGTCAGAATCCGAAAAGGCATGAATGTCAACAGAGGAAGACTTGCACACAGTCAGTCCAAAATGAAGAGTGCCCTTCACATAACGAAGAACCCGCTTAAGCATCGCCCAATGGTCAACAGTAGGAGCATGCATGTGCTGACAGAGCTTATTGACTGCAAACGACAAATTGGGCCACGTTACCGTGAGGTACTGCGTCGGATCAGCATACGGAGGCGAGTCAGCAGTATCAACCCGAGCCATAGAAACAGGAGTAGCAAGTGGCTTGCAGTCAACCATTCCAGCAAGCTTTAGGATGTCGTTCATATATCGCTGCTGAGAAAGAAGCAAATCTTCTAGCGTCGAAATAGTCTCAATACCCAAGAAGAAGGACGGGGAACCCATGTCACGGATCTTGAACTCCGAACCCATTTTAGCAACCAAACCGGTGACAGAAGCCGAATCTGAACCCATAACTAAGATGTCGTCAACATAGACAAGGAGATACAACCGAACAGCCCCGACAGAATAGATAAACAGGGAGACATCAGTTTTTGACGGGCGAAATCCAACCGAGACAAGAAACGAGTGCAGCCGATCAAACCAGGCACGGGGCGCTTGCTTCAATCCATATAAAGAACGCTGTAATAAACAGACATGAGACGGTGTGTCTTTATCCTCATAGCCAGGCGGCTGACTCATATAAACCACCACAGACAGGCTGCCATTCAGGAATGCATTGTGAACATCCAACTGACGAATGAACCAACCGTGAGAAACAGCCAAAGAAAGCAACAAACGAACCGTCGTGGGCTTCACCACCGGACTAAAGGTTTCAAAAAAATCTTGACCGGCAACCTGATTGAAACCCTTAGCAACCAGACGAGCCTTGTAACGTTCCATAGACCCATCTGCCTTCCGTTTGACACGAAAAACCCATTTGCAACCGACGACATTCATACCTGGCTCAAACGGGACCAACCGCCACGTCTGATTCTGCAGCAACGCATTAAACTCGAGGTCCATTGCCTCACGCCACTCAGGGTACAAAACTGCCTGGGAATAGCACGTAGGCTCCTGAAGACCAGCCTGCGAAATCAACCCCACTAGCTGATCACCCGCGCAAGACTGACTACGCAAAGCCATAGAGTGAGTCCGCACCAGCGGCCGCTTAAGACGACGACCTCGCACCGGCTTGGACTGAATAACACCAGTAGGGCCAGGAGGGTCAGAAATGGTATGAGAACTGGAAGGAGTCGGTATTGGAGAAGGAGGAACATCAGGCAGACCCGTAACCGCAACACGACCAGCACCCCACGGTGTAGCAGCAGGAGAAGGCAGTCCCTGCATAGGCACAGCTGAAACAAACGGATAAACGGATTCATCGAATCGCACATGGCGACAGATAAAAACCTTGTTAGTATTTAAATCCAGACAACGATAGCCACGAAAGGAGGGCGGATAATCGAGAAAAACACACGAAGCTGACCGGAACTGTAACTTGTTGCGATTATAAGGACGCAACAACGGAAAACACAAACACCCGAAGACACGTAAGAAGGAGTACGATGGCGGGGAACGATGAACACGAAAATGAGGTGTGTCATCATGCAACACGCGGGTAGGCATTTTATTAGTTAGATAAACCGCGGTTTCAAACGCATAATCCCAATACCGAGTAGGAACCGAAGACTGAGCCATTAAGGCAAGCCCAGTCTCTACAACATGACGATGACGACGCTCAACCCTACCGTTTTGTTCGTGAGTATAGGCACACGACATCCGATGAGTAATACCAAGAGTAGAGAAACGCGAATGCAACTTTTTGTACTCTCCCCCTAGATCCGACTGGATTGAAATGATTTTACGATTAAACATACGTTCAACTTGACACCGAAATTGTTCAAAAATAGCATACAAATGAGTCTTGGCACGCATGGGGTAAAACCAGATATAACGGGTGTAATCATCCACAAATAACACGAAATATTTATAACCATTAACGGAAAGAAAAGGCGCAGGGCCCCATATATCAGTGTACAATAATTCCAAAATATGGGAAGTAGAAGAAATAACAGGAGATAAGGGAAATCGAGAGGATTTTCCCAACTGACATGCTGAACAAAGCGATGACAAACTACTAATAGAACTAGAACTAAGTGAACAATTATTCAATATTTGACGCAAAACTCGAAGATGCGGATGACCAAGCCTGTTGTGCCAGACAGAGGACGACACCCGAGCAGTGAATGCAGCAGGAGACCGACGCAGAGTAACAAGCCACGAATAAAGACCACCCGAGGCTCGACCCCTAAACAGAGTTGCCTTGGTGGTACGATCATTAACGACAAAACAGTCAGAATAGAATTCAAAGAAAACATCATTATCTTTTGCAAATTTTTGAATAGATAATAGCGACACAGATAAACCAGGAACATGTAACACATCAGACAGACTAAAAGTACGACTAGGAGTAGCTACCGAAGTCGAACCAATACTAACAATTGGCATACCTGCACCATTGCCGACTCTCAAGTTGTCCGTGCCCGCATAATCAGCCGTGGAAGACAAAATCGATGCATCCGGCGTAGCATGATTTGAAGCTCCTGTATCAGGAAGCCACTGATGAGCAGCCAGAGACTCCACGCCATCAGCAGCCAGCGCCATATGCGCTTGAGGAGCAGGTGACGCAGGACAGTAGCGGTAGCAGGTCATAGCTGTGTGACAAACAGCATTGCACAACTGACAGCGAACGGCGCCGGAGCGAGACCTGCCGCGACCACGGCCACGCTGCCGGGAACGACCACCGCGCGACTGGAACTGCTGCGACGCCGGAAACTGCTGCTGCGACTGGTAATGAGAACCAGTCCGACCACCACGTCGAGTCACCATAGCTGCCGGAGCAGCAGCATCTCCAAAATCATCTGCAAAAAGGAACTCCTGCGACACAAGAAAATCCGTTAAATCAGCCAGCGACACCGGCTCTCCGCGAGTAAGACCGGCCACCAACGGACGATACTCCGAACGCAGACCCCGGAAAACGTAAAGATTCTGATCATCTAACGAAACCGGGCGTCCTGCTAACGAGAGATCCTCAACAATCATCCGAGCGCGAGCCAGATAATCCGAAACAGAGGCATCACCCTGCCTCAAGGTCTGCAGCTGTCCAAGAAGACCAAGTGCGCGTGCCCGTGTCGCCGAACCCATGGAGTGCTCGACAGCCTCCAAAGCTGCCGGGAGGTGGCTTTCCCTAACGCATGGTGCAGAACATCATCCGACAACGAGGAGATCAACAGAGATAAGACAGCTTGATCTTGACGAATCCATGCTGCAATGGCCGGAGAAGACACTGTTGGTCCCAAAGGGATGGGGTACAAGTCTAGAGGGGGGGGGTGAATAGACTTGTATAAGATTTTACAAATCTTTTTTGACCTCTCGTGTGTATGGGACTTAGGATGTTTAGGTCCGATACCTCACGTGATGAAGACAAAGTTTTATGCGCAGCGGAATGTTATCCCCTTATTAATTAGCACGAGTTTGAGTTGGTTCGAGAAGTGTGATTATATGTAGTGCAGTTCGAGAGTTAGATAGCGAGAGATAAAAGCAGAAAGTAAATGCGAGAGAGATTTTTAAGTGGTTCGGCCAACCCGCCTACGCCCACTCTTCTTCTAGAAACTCCCTAGAAGGATTGCACTAAAACTTCCCTTTTTAGTACAATATCGAGCGCTTGAGCTTTGATCACGAAGCCCGCCTCAAGCCTCAGGATATTCGCACCGCTTCTTCATACTACCACACACTCGACATTGATCTTAGATCACCAAGCCCGCATCAAGCCTCAGGATCATCACACG
>CM008332.1:30697636-30707737 GCA_002525835.2 Ipomoea batatas
TCCTTTTGTTGTGCCCCAGATATCTTTATGTCTATAGCAAATGTTTTCTCAAGTGGTTGAATATATGCTCCCTTGAACAAAAAATGGAAACTGACTTGTCTTTGCAGAGGTTCATGTTACAACCTGGTGGACTGCCCACAAAGGTGTTATGCCTAACCAATGTAGTTAGTGCGGAAGAGCTCAGAAATGATGAAGAGTATGAGGATATTGTGGAGGATATGAGAACTGAATGTGGGAAGTTTGGTAAATACATTCCTCTTCACACTCTGGTGCATATGCGATTTTTCATTTTCCTTTCCTAATTGATTATCAAACACTATTGTGACAATCCCTTCCCCCACCATGTTGAATCTACCTTACCTTTTTCTGGACTGAAGTTCTTCCTGCTAAATCAGCTTATTTATGGATTGAATATGCATTTTCAGATTTCATTATGCAGTTTATTCTGTTTAATCTTTAACCAATTAAGGATCTGATTCTCATGTCCTTTCTTTGCACATTTATGCTGTAGGTACTTTAGTTAATGTGGTAATCCCTCGCCCAAATCCTAATGGTGAGCCAATGCCTGGAGTGGGAAAGGTTAGTAAAAACTGTGTTGGTGCAGTGCTTCCTACTTAAATGTGATACTTGACATGTTGAATTATTGGGGTCTATTTTTAGTGTGCTTGATTATTAGGGGTACTGACTGATCGGTGTTATTGGTATATAGTGTAACTCCTCTCTCCTGTTAATAAAATTATTATTTGCCCTCAGCAGTGTTTCATGATTTTCTTCTTTTAATTTTATGAAATTGTAAAGAAATGTGATGTGCACCCAATGTCAGAAGTTAAAACTGTTTCCCAAAAAGTGGGTGGCCAAGTGGTATAGCATGATTCTAGTACTTAAAAGTCAGAGCTCGATTCTTGTCAACACCCTTTTAGTCGAGCCTGTCACACTGTATTTCTAGTGTGGTTTACCTCTCCTAGGTAGTTTGCAGGTTACTATACAAGAGTTTCCCTTATCACCCAAAAAAACTGCTGATTCATATTCTATTTTCCACAGGTGTTCTTGGAGTACGCTGATATTGAGAGTTCTACGAAAGCTCAAGCAGGATTACATGGAAGAAAATTTGGTGGAAATCCAGTGGTTGCAGCCTTCTATCCTGAGAATAAATTCTCTCAGGGGGACTACGAGGGCTAGTCTCTTTTCTTCCACCTCCCACCCCGGATTAGATTGTTGTGTACTAAACTGCGACCTAAATAACTAATTGACTACTTCTCAGTCCGCCTTTGGTAGAGAGCTTCTTCCATGAACAAATAGATTTTCTAATTTGAACTTAAGTGCCCGTTCGACTATTTGTATTTGGCATTTTTGACTGATTGTCATTTGTATATACTCTTTACTCTATCCCCTCAAAATTATAGACTTAAATGAATTTTTACAATATTCAAAATAATTTTTAATTTATATGTAAATAAATTTTTATTAAATTCCACATATAATAAGTAATTATAATTAATCTATTATTTGTAAAATGAATTGTTGATATTGAGGTTAAACACTTGCATTGAATACATGCTTTTGTAGTTGATGAATGGTTGATGAATGGTGAATGTTTAAAATTTGCATTAACTTTGGCCCTGACTTATGATGAATTGTAATAAGATTTATCAATCTGATTTTTTTCTGTTAATTTACCGATCATTTATCTTGGCCATCGCATAAGCCATTAAACAATAAACACTATCAAGAAACAATTTTTTTTTTTAATCTTATTATAAACACAAGCCAAATGCCAATATTTTGTGTGAGAGGTTGGGTAAAAACAAAAAGAGTTAAATAAATAATAAACAAACAAAATATAAATACAAGATAAATTAATTAAAATTATTACAAATCTTATTTTATATTAACCATTGCCTTTCAGTAGCTCCCTCTTACTTTGGCTGTTTCACCCTGTTTGACATGGTAGCCCTGTTTGGCTTAACTATTCATAGTTAGCGTAAATTTATCAAAACTTATTCCCGTCGGAGTATCGGACTGCGAGCCAAAGAAAACACCTCTCCAATGGCATCTTCTCTTTCTCCACCGGAGGTCCCCATGGAGCTTCACGCAGTCAACCGTGATAAGCTCCTCAATTCTCTACGAGCGCATCTCTCGTCATCCTCTCGTCCCTCTCAAGGCTTCGTCCTCCTCGAGGTAGAATGGAATTTCTCTCTCTGCTTCACATCAGTTTCACTACTATTTTCCTTAATTTTTCTTTTCTTTTCTCACTCTCTCTATCTTTATTTTTTGTTTTTACGATCATGTGTTTAGGGAGGCAAGGAGCAAACTCGATACTGCACTGATCATGAAGAACTGTTCAGGTACTTGATTATCCTATCCTCTCTATACAAAAAGGAAAAACAAAATTGATATGAATCTGCAGTTCTGCACTTAGGTTCGATTAGTTGTTCAAGCACTGGTGTTGCAGTTGTGTATTTGATCACAGACTTTGCTGTTGGAATTAATTGACAAGGACTGAATTTCAATTGGGAGGAAGTGCTTTGGTTGTATGAACTTTAAGAGTTACGCTTATTGTTTGAATGAGCGAGTGTTTACTATTCTGGCCTGGATTTATTAATTTCTGTTGGTAATTATGTCTTTTGTGTCTAATGTGAGGTCGGCTTCCATTTTACTGTTATAGTTCTCCGTCTTGATTGATCTAATTCACTGATTGATGGCTTATGCATAGACAGGAGAGCTATTTTGCCTACCTGTTTGGAGTAAAAGAGCCTGGGTTCTATGGAGCTATTGTAAGCTTATTATTCTTGAAAATGTAGATTTTTTTTTTTCCTGAATAATCAATTACCTATCTGTTTGTGCATAATGCTCAAACAAGTTTTTCAACTCCCAGCCCCCAGAATATTGTAAAAAAGAGGTTTATTATGATGTACATCATATTAGGTTAACTGATAAACTGAAAAATGTGCAGTTGCTGCTAATTCCCAATATGCATGAAATCGGCAAATCTTAAATTCTAATTTTACAAAATTACAACAGAAGATTTTGAAAGATTGGAAAGAATAATCTTTGGACAAATTAAAACTTTTCACCCTACTACATATAAGGACAGTCGGTATTTTCTTTCAAAATGGAGACGACTTATACATTTTTTATTTTCTTGCTCTCTGTCTTCAGACAACAGACCAGATTAATTCTTTAAAAAGTGATTTGTTTCTTTAAATAATGGCGATGCCATCAACATGTACGCGTTCTTCAAACTTTTGGCTTCTTAGAACTTAGAAATCAACCTTGATTTTATTTCTTTGCACAAGGATGTAGCGAGTGGGGAATCAGTGCTCTTTGCTCCAAGATTACCAGCTGCTTATGCAGTTTGGTTGGGAGAAATAAAGCCTCTATCCTACTTCAAGGTAATTGCCCCTCTTAAAGTTGTCTATATATTGTCCTGTTGCAATGATCATAAACCAATTAACTTATTTATTGCTTGTTTGCAGGAACTATATAAGGTTAACAAGGTCTTCTATACAGATGAGATTGTAAATGTTTTGCTTGATCTCTACAAAGGAATGGGAAATCCCTTGTTATTTCTTCTGCATGGGCTCAACACTGACAGCAATAACTTCTCCAAACCAGCTGAATTTCAGGTTCCTATCTCATTTTTGTTCTGGCTTGAATTATTTGCCAGTGCTTTTAAACATAGGATACTTTTTCCATCATAGCCATTGTAGTATTATGATGCATTCTGGGGGCGTGGTTATGTTCGTAGAAACAGATCAACATAGAAGCTGTAATCTGGGAAATTGCAGTAAAGAAGGAATCTATTTCATTACCATATTATAGTTTAGAAAGTTGTTAGTTTATTACTATATCATAGTTTAGAAAGTTTTAGAAAGTTTCCTAACTTAGTTTTAGTAATTTCAGTTTTGGATTCCTTGTACTGCCCTATATAAGGGAGTATCAATTTCAATATCAGTAAGCAAAGTTTTAATCCCAAATCAAAGGGCTAGGGAGTTCTGGGACTCAAGAAAACCCAGCTTATCCTTTTTCCACAATTGTTCCTTTCTTCCCTTTCCCTTTTTCTGCAAACCATTAAGCCTGTGACGTAGAACCCATAACATATTACCGTCATGGCAACAATTAAACTGTGCAGACATGTTACCATCTGTGTGCTCAAACAAAATGTATGAAGGTGAAAGGCATGGATTCAGCAAAAAGAAAAAGCCCTACATAATTTGGATTATATCTTGATGAAAAATTGCACCTTTGGGAAGCTACTATCTAATCATTTGCTATAAGGCTTTTACTTACTTTTGGGTGGAATAGAATCTAATATCCATTTATCCAACCAAAATACTGGCACAACTGTACATATACTGAGTCATACTACAATTACTATCAAAATAGTCAACCTGAAAAGACTTCTGCTGCCCTGCACATCCTGAAGGCAGTGTCCATACTGAAAAATAGACAAGCAGTGTATGATTGTCCTTGTAAACTTGTAAATTTTTACCATTCTACTATCTCCATTTAAAGGGATTACTAGTAAAATGTAGCTATGATATATTCATCATATGTTTGTAACATTGCACTATCGTACTTGGCCAGCAATCATCTTTATAGCTTTCTAGTCGTAATAGTTTGACTATTTTTCCTCCTCCTTCTGTGATCATGGGAGGCTACAGTCTACATGGTAGTGTTATCTTAAACATCTTCTTTGGGTGATGCATGGATATTAAACTCCACCCAACTAGAAAACCATTGTTTTGTTCTTTTTTTTTTTTAATTGATTTTTTAAAAATTGTTCAGGGCATTGAAAACTTTGAGAGAGATTTAAATACATTACATCCTATTTTGGCTGAATGCCGTGTAATAAAGTCAGATTTGGAGCTTGCTCTTATCCAATTTGCCAATGATATAAGCTCTGAAGCTCATATTGAGGTTAAACTTCTCCTACTATGTAAAACAGTTATACTGATTTTAGCTATGGTACTATATTATTATTATGTTTGCTTCAAGTAAATTAATATAATTTGGCTGCATTTGCATTTTTCTTGTAGGTTATGAGAAAAATACGAGTGGGTATGAAAGAGTATCAGTTAGAGAGCATGTTTCTTCACCATACCTATATGTTTGGTGGCTGTAGGCATTGTTCATACACATGTATATGTGCTACTGGTGAAAATAGGTGAGTTTGCTTCTCAGCTAGCATTTATACCATCACCTCTGAGAAAGAAATTGTGGATGGAAGGTAAATTTAGAAATTACTGTTTACACACAACCTACAAGTTTGAGGTCTATTGCAAAAATTAACTTTCATCTATTCAATGGCATATTGCAGTTCTGTTCTCCATTATGGTCATGCAGCTGCTCCAAATGACAGGGTATGCTGACTTCTTGTTTTCCTGCTAATGCAAAATGCTTAAGAAATTTTGGAGTTCTATATTTTATTTATTTGTTTATTTTCTTATCAATAGCAGTTGGAGGCTGTCTTGTTTATTTTTGACTGTTTGAATGAGTTTAATTAAGACAGTGATATATATGTGTGTGTGCTTTTATTTTATTTTTAATTGTATTGTTTGTGTGTGTATATGGGCACTCATGAGTGCACTACTTTGGGGTAGGGATTCTTGTCGGAGATTTTTTATTTTTATGTATTCAACCATAGGGACAGTTTAGTTTATTAAGGTTCTATCAAATATGTACATATGTTACTGCTAAAAGTGAACTGCAAAACATTAGAAGCTAGGAAGTTCACCCAATAGGAGTATAGTGTGATGTAAATGGAAGTCCACATGGGAATTACTGATGCACACATGGTTCTGTTCTATAGTTTACCACTAATAGTTTGATGTTTTCCTGTGTTGTCCATGAATTATTATTAGCCTCTGTTTTTCACCAATTTTTGAATTCTGGCTATTTGTTATTAAAAATAATAATAATAATAATAATAATAATAATAATAATAATAATAATAATAATAATAATAATAATAATAATAAAAAAGAAGAAAGAAAGAAAAAACCAACAATAACAACGACAACAACACCAACACCAACACCAACAAACAAACATAGTTTTTACAATTTTATGCATGCCTTTTTATTTGTTGTTTCTGCAGACATTTCACGATGGAGATATGGCACTGCTTGATATGGGAGCTGAGTACCATTTTTATGCTTCAGATATAACTTGTTCCTTTCCTGTGAGTGCATTTGTTTAGTCAGATTAATGGGAACTCTTACGATTTCTTACCTTTCATGCAATTCTTTGGATCATATATTATTGTCCACACATATTTTCTCATGAGGTGATTCTATTGGACATGCAGGTGAATGGGAAATTTACTTCTGATCAGTCTCTCGTATATAATGTGAGTGATCTCTTTGTTAAGCAATAATAATATCCTCAATGCCATAATCTCTTGGAATGTGCAAAGTGTTTTGCATACATATATTTGCAATTATTGGGGCTTCTATTTAGCATATTTCTGGCATCTTTAACATTTGAAAAAGCCTCAAAACTTACTTTGTTATAAGCAGTTTAAAGTATTTGAGGGTTTAACCATGTGTGTACTGACCATTCTATGAGAAGGGCAATACAGTTCTTCCACTGGATGAATTTGTGTAGGTCCATTTGAATCGCAAAAACTTAATTGGCCAAAATTCTGAAATTTCTTTTTACACATGTTCATTTTGCTGAAGCATCATTTTAAAAACTCCATCGCTGTGGGCAAGGAATTGCATAGTACAGTAGAATATTGTGTTAGCCAACTATCAATCTTCAGTATAGAACATAATTGGTTTGGAAACATACTATATAGCTACTGGGGTGGGGGAGAGGAGAGTGGTGGCAACTGGTTTGACCACTTTACTTTCACATTTCTAGATTGGTGATTTAGGTCTTTCCAGTTTCCACTCTTTCACATGAACCTTCCCCAGTCAATCTTATCAACCACTTCAATTGAAACATAGTAAAAGAGCCAAGTTGCCATGTATGAAGGTCTCTGTGGCCCACTGCAGGCTGCTTGGTAAACTTTTCAAGAATCGTAAAGAGTTTATCTGCTTTGAAGAGATGCAAGACTGATATATCTTATTTTGCCTTTCCATCTGCTTTACTTTTCCAGGCAGTTCTTGATGCTCATGATGCTGTTATATCTACTTTGAAACCTGGAATTAACTGGGTTGATATGCACAAGTAAGACTTGAAAATCAAATTTTGATTGAATTAACTTGCATAAAGTTTTGATTCAGAGATCTAGTACCATTTTGGCTTTCCCCCTTAATTTGCAGATTAGCAGAAAAAGTAATATTAGAGTCATTGAAGAAAGGGAACCTAATAGTGGGGTATATTCTTTTTCCACTCCATACAACTGTCATTATAATTGGAGAATGTCATTTGTTATAGTGTTATACTGCTTTGTGTTTTTACTCCCAGTGATGTTGAGAACATGATGGCTGAGAGACTGGGTGCTGTTTTTATGCCTCATGGTCTGGGGCACTTCCTTGGCATTGATACTCATGATGTTGGGGGTTACTTGAAGGTTACGTGTCTTCTCTGCAAATTTTACTGATTAGGCAAATTGTAATTTACCAGAACATTTTGCTTCAAGTGTGTGATAATATTCTTATTTGAAATACTATGAAGCAAATAAGTTTACCTCAATTTCAGGAATCAGAGAGACCCAAAGAACCGGGGTTGAGCTCTTTGCGTACAAGCAGAGAACTCTTGGAGGGAATGGTGTGTACATGCATTCAAACTTACTGCTTTGATATTTTCATTGACATATTACTTTTTTTGGTAGTTTATTGTTTGCCTATATATCATAGAATCCCAAGTTTTCTCCTACCCAAAATGAAGAAATAAACAAAATTTGAAGAGATTGCCTAACAAGAATAGTAAAGTACTTAAGATTCCCTTCAGTCTCCTGCATTGGCTTTATCCTTCTCTCATTCCATTTTTCTGAACAATCTGATTAAATTCTAAAACTGAGTTAGATCTAGGCTAAAACATGGAGACACCTATCTTCTGTGCACTCATGCCTTCCACAATAGTTAACTGCATAACAACACTTCTAACCTGCTCATATTGAATGAGAGTAAACATAAAGCATTGCTGCTGTTGTAGGTGATAACGGTGGAGCCTGGATGTTACTTCATTGACGCATTACTAGTTCCCACAATGGAAAACACAAAAACATCTAAATTCTTCAATCATGAGGAGATCTGCAGATTCAGAGGTTCTGGCGGTGTCAGAATTGAGAGTGATGTGGCAAGTGTTTCCTATTCGACTCTTATACTACTATGCTTTGCTTCAATTGATTGTGGCGCCACAACTCACTCATATCTAGTTGTGTATGTCTTCTGATTCTTCTCCCTTCTCCATATCTACAGCGGATCACTTCGGATGGTTGCATAAACATGACCAAATGCCCTCGAAAGATTGAAGACATTGAGGCCGTGATGGCGGGTGCTCCCTGGACTATCAAAAAGACCAGTGTTGGCTGTGTAAATGGAGGGATTTAACTTTCAGAACTGGGCATGAACATAGATAAGTTGCATTCAGACTATATTTGTGAAACTGCATTTTATTATGGTTTCATAATTTTAAAGAATTTTACTGAACACAGATGGAACATTATTTTCCACATTTATCTACTCTTTATTTAACCAGCTAAAGCTACGTGCACAAGGACACAAGGTAGTTCAGAGAAGTCCCATTTAGCAGTTTACAAGTTTATCCTCACCTAGGCAACATTGTGAGAATGGGCATCAAAACAAATAGAGAAATGACAATTAAAAAGATAAATTACACATTCTTTTTTTTTTTTTTCATGACAATGATTTGGTCGGTTGATATAGTTAAGTTAAATTACACATCAGCCTACTAGGGGTGGACAATTTGACTCAATAACAAAAAACTGTTATATAGATGGTTGTAGAGTAAAAGTGAAAATGTAACTATTAAAAAATAGTGTTTTAATATTGATAATTTAGTTTCAATATTTTTTTAATATTGATGGATTAATAGAAATGAAAATGTAACTATAGTATTTGCACGCAATCCGTTTGTGTCGGTGAGTATTGTAACTATAACAATAATTATATTAAAGAACCAGATAACAACTAATTGTTCTCAAAATTATTCCCGTTATGGTTTCATAATAATCAATTGGACCAGACGCATGATTATAGATTACAGTCCATCATGTAGTGTACCTCACGGACCAACCTCATAAGTCATACATGTGCAAGTATACAAAATTTATCCAAACTTCGTATCCATTACCCAAACTCTGAGTATTTACTACCCATTGCGACGGAAATTTGATTAACATATCGGGTGTGTAGATAGTATTGATATCCCTCCACAATGATATAATAAAATTATATATATATATTTATATATTTATTTATTGATATGGAAAAATGAAAAATCTGAAGACAACGAGCATTACTGTAGTCACGAGTTCCTTGTTTAAAATAGAGCAGAATTCAGTCGTCTCCCAACCTTAAACCCTAAATCATAGCCTCCATCCTCTCCTAAAACCCTAAACCCACTCGAAGATGGATTCCGAGGGTCTAAACACAACCACCACGGGCGGCCACGAGAAGCGGCCAACGAAGATCAGATTCGAATACGACGACGAGGAGCAGCAGCAGCAGCGCCCGGACCAGGACGAGACTCTCACGGAGAGCTCGAATCTAGAGGTCGAGGAAGACACCGCCATGTGTGACCCCTCCGCCGATGACGACTCCATGGCCGGCGACGATAAGACCAGCGCCGATTATTACTTCGACTCTTACTCTCACTTTGGTAATTTCTCTTTATTTGCCATCCCTTTTAGCTATATATTTATTGGAATAAAAATAACAAAAATAATTAACTTCGTTTTATTGATTTATGTGTTTTTCGGGGAGGAGGAAATGAGGAAGTATAATCAAATTGATTTTAAAATTTATTGTTTCGTATTGTAGTGTTTCATTTCATCTGTTTAGTGACACGAGAGAATTTGCATCTTGTAGTTGTAATGATAATGCACTATGTAGAGAGTTTTGTTCTTTATTTCTTTCTTGGGTGTTCATATGTTAATGGCTGAAGTATTTGCAATATCAATGTTTC
>CM008332.1:30725763-30740983 GCA_002525835.2 Ipomoea batatas
ATATATATATATATATATAAAAGAGCGTAACCGTCTTGAACACATTTTATATATATCATCGATGACAATTTGATAAATACTATAATTTTTTTCTAAAGAGAGTAAATATTATAAATAATATAATTATAATATTATAATATTATTATAATATTTATAATAATATAATATAATAATAAATATTATAAATTTTAAATTACTAAATGTGTACCTACAAAACTGCAAAGTGTATTCGATAATATGTAAGAGTGTAACCATATTAAGCACCCTTTTATATATCATTGATGCACTTTGTAATTTTGTGTGATGCACTTTTAAAATCACATATCTTAAATTCTTAGTGCACTTTTACATATCATCAGATACACTTTTTAATTTTGCACAAGACACGTCCACAGAAGAACTATTCTCACATGAACCCGTTCTTGTAGTTATATATTTATTTATTTTCATATAGCATCTCAGATCCACCACAAACAAGATTAATCTAAATATTTTTAATATTGCAGTTACCTTAAACAGTTGGGTTAACATATATTTGCATACACGAACTAACCTTCATTAAAATAAGGAAAATGTTAAATGTAGGTTAGAAGTATTACTCCGGTTAATACAGAATAAAAGGACAAATGGGAGAAGAAAAAAAGGACAAGTCAATTAGTATATATCACGCAAGAATAAAAAATAAAAGAAAATAAAGTAATTACTTTTAAAATAATGACTATATATATTTGACCCATTGAATTCCAAGGGACTGCGCTATGATAAAAAGGAATAATTTATTAATAAATAATAACACAGATAATTGTGGAATTTAGAAAGAAAAAATTGAACATTTTATCTCGTGTGAGATAAGGTTGTATTTCTTGTTTGTTGTTTCCTTGTCTTGTCTTTCTTCAAAGAAAGAGAGGCCAGCTAGGTTGTTGCTTTCCTTTTCAAGCTGGATAATAAATAATAAATATCCAACAAAAAACAATCAACTTCCATCCAATCATATATTTTCTCATTCTTTGCATATACATCCCAATATTCTCATAAATCCCACTTCAACTCCATATTCTAAATGTGATAAGGGTATTTTTGGAACTTTATTGGGGTAAAATTCATGTATTTTTAAGACTATGATATTATTATTAATCAAATCGTTAGAGACATTTGGTAAGGGAATTAATTATTATTAATAATATAATGCAATTGTAAGATCAAATGATTGATTTTTGCATATACGCATGCTAAATAGTAAGCTCTGAACTAATTTTTTCAAGTAAAAACTAAACTTGCCCATTAAAGGTGAAATTTCTTCACCTCCACTCCTTATCCGATAGAATAGTAAATGGGTAAATCAATATATGATTCAGTGGCTCATTAGGTAGGAGGGTCATAGTGCTTACAAGGAGCTTACTATGGGTGAAACTTTTACACCGTAACTGCTAAGTTTCAATCATGTGTCCTTGTCTATTATTTACCACCTAGAAACTAACTGAGTTGTCCTGTACAAACAATAAGAATCAAATTTTATGAACACAAATGGGCCAAACTTGTATTAATCTCACAGCAATGAGGGTAAGCAAAATGAGAAAAAAGAAAGAAAGAAAACTTGGATATTATTGCAATGAGTAATAAAATCCAAGGGTGTTGGGAATAACTTTGAGAAACAAGAGGGTGTCTAAAGAATAGTGAGTCCAAGTTAAATTATCCCATTTTAAATACCTGTCTCCCACTACACCACATCTCTCTCTCTCTCTTCTCCATTTTTTTGTGAATGTTATGAGGATATATGATTTAGGTACCTTCTGAAGCCTAGCCTAGCTCTGAAAAATGGGAAGAAAATGCTCACATTGTGGAAGTGCTGGCCACAATTCAAGAACTTGCACCACTCTCAAAGCAGCTTCTTCCCATCATCATCATCATCATCATTATCACAGCAGTAGCAGCAGTGTTAATGTGGGAGGGCTGAGGCTTTTTGGGGTTGAACTTGAAATCTCTTCCTCTTCTTCTTCCTCTGCCATGAAGAAAAGTTGCAGCTTTGATTGCTTGTCTTCTTCTTCATCTCTGTCTTCTTCCCAATTCTCTGCCAATGAAATCTCTGCAGCAGAGAAGACATCTGTTACCTTCCCAGCTTCTTCTGATGCCACCATTTTTGAAGCTAAAGAAAAGAAGAAAGGTAGTACTATATATAGTAAGCATTTTTAATTTGTCTTCTGACATTAAATGTACTTTTACTAGTCTAATTGTTAGGATCAAACACTTACCACAACCAAAAGCTATAGCTAGTAGTAAAGGAGCAACTTTATTTCCTTATGTCTGTGTAGCATGCATCCCGTGCTAGACTGGCCACAACGCCAGAGTGCTAGTGCTGGACTTGACCCTTCAGGTTTCTGTCCCCAGTGTAGTATGCATCTGATGCTGGACTAGCCACAACGCCAGTGCTAGTGTTGGACTTGACCCTTCCGGCCTCGGTCTAACACTAATCATGCTAGATGGATAATGTTTAGTAGTACTTTGTGTTAATGATGGTGATTAATTAATGTGTGGGTTTTTGGGACAGGAGTTCCGTGGACAGAAGAGGAGCACAGGACATTCTTAATTGGACTAGAAAGACTAGGAAAGGGAGACTGGAGAGGGATTTCGAGAAACTTTGTGACTACAAGGACTCCAACCCAGGTTGCCAGTCATGCTCAGAAGTATTTTCTCAGATCACAGGGCGGTCTAAATAGTAACAACAACAGCAAGAGTCGCCGCCGTGCTAGCCTCTTCGACATGGTGGAGCACAGCATCAAATCACAGCAGGAATTGGAAGATGATGATCAAGAACACACCCCAAACAAGCACTGTTCACCTAATTCTTTCTTGCAGGCTCATGATAATATTAATGCACCTGGAAAAGCCCTAAATTCTAGGGTTATAATGTCATCATCATCCACTGGCTCTTCTTCATCAAATGCAGCACTTCTTGATTTGGAGCTCACCATTGGAGCTCCCAAGAATGTGTAGCTTTCTCAGTTGCACAGTTCATCTGGTCGACCAATCAGTTTGTTTCGTGGGTGGGCACTCACAATGTGTAGGGTTAGTTTGATTCCTACTAGCTGGGAGGTATAGATCAGATCAAAATCGACTTGTTACAACTTGTTACAGGTACCAAGTGTACAAACACTTTGAAAAATCTGTAAACTGTTAAGACACTTCTTAGGTTGATATGTATGTAGTTTGTGTATCTTCAATAGCATTGTGGCTGTGACCATGAATTACATTCTTTAATTCCACTAATCTTCAATTTGTTTCACTTATTAATTTGGAGCTTAATTTAATTAATTTGCTGAAAAAAAAGGGGTTGATAATATATATGATGTAACCTAATTTATGCACTTTAATTAAGCCTTTATGTTCTCTCTGGGAAATTTTCTGTCATTTTCACATAGTACATTCACTTTTAAGAGATTGTGACCAATGTACCCACCAGGATGCAGGCCAGGCCTTGTTAATTAAAGCTATACATTTTCACCTTGACAAGTATATATATACTCCTATATACATATAGATCTGTACTCATATATGTTCACATGCATGTTTATGGTGTGGACTGTGGAGCACGTATTTTGTCTGCTTCTCACACCAGCATTTATGTGTTCCACATTTATTTGTTTCCATATCTACAAATTATATATAACAGCGCTGTAAAAATCGACCTAGGCGTCCCTAAATCGAGGCAATTTCAGTCGTAGAAGGCTGACCGACTAACTGGCTGACTAGGCGCTGACTCGGCCAAGTTTGAAGGGCCAAGTCTTGCATCATGTTATTGAAATATAGCGCTAACTACTACGCAAATATAAGAAAATAAAGTTATGTCTTCGTTACTTGCTATAAATTTTTTGCCATAATGATAATCGCTTCATCTATTGAACACCTAGTGAATTTATCCAAAAAAAAAAAGAAGAACATGTCCTGTATTAGTATTATAAGGTGCAAAAATTAAGGTTTTGTAAGGGCAAAGGTTATTTTGTGGATCGGATCTTTAATTTTTAATGATATCTTGTATTTATAGATATTGTTGCATGCAAGTAAAAGGACAAGAAAGGGGGTTTATTTGTGATTCCATTCAGACAATTCCTAGTCATCATTTCTGTTTGTTACAGAGTTGGACCATTTGAAGCAGGACCAAAGAGGAGACTAGAAACTTTCCCTGTAAAGTTGGGATAAATTCTTAGACCCACAATCTCAATCATTGTTCTTATTTGATTTCATGTGGAGCATTTTAGATCGTCAGATCTCACCTTCAAAAACTTCTCTTTTCTCTAAAAAGAATTGCTAGTTAAATAACTCTAATAACAAATTATTCACTATAAGTTATAGTGCAATTAAGTTCATAACTAAAAAAAGAAACTATTTAAACAAAAAAATGTGCAACATAATTGAGTGCAAAGTGATATATTTAACAAATTATCGTTAATGTTATTTCAGAAAAAAATTACCACTAATGTGGGGGACAGATAGGACTTATGTGAATCTAGATATAAAATTTATATATATACTATATAGACACAGTAGATAAACTAAAAATAAAAATAAGTGAATGGATATATTATCTTGTATTGGTTTAGGTGGTGGTAGGAAGCTATGGATTGGGTGATGAAGAAAGTTGCACATATGCATCGGCTTTTTGTTAGTATCGTTGGGATATAAAAGCTGTGAGGAAAGCAACCTGAGACAACACACATCAGGACACTTTATGGACCATCTCTAATATGTTGTGCAACACGACAACTAGTGCTTGTAAACAAATCTATGTTCGATCCTATACAACCTCAACATATCCTCTCCGATGTTACAAAAGAAGTGGATATTATTTAGTATGTGTGTATATACATGCATGTGTGTGTATATATATATATATATATATATATATATATTCAAATGACAACTAACCGTACTCCATAAGAGAATTAATGACTCATCTTGTTATTTTTTTTTTTGAATGGCTGAGATTTGATTCCTAGGATTGGCATGGATTGATTTTTTTTTAGTGGAGAAAGTAGTTTTTTTTTTTTTGGTCTTGTTTTTTTAACTGTTGCAGATATTACTGCTGTGAATTAGAGCTTATTGGGCGTTGGTCGAGTTGGCCCAGTTCAACCCTACTCAATTCGAGACGTAGTGTTGTGGCTTACTATATATGGAGGAATGTGATTAAATGATCAATGTCTACATATCACCAATTGGTTTTAAGTAGGATATGCCAATTAGATAGCCAAGAAACTTTGTGGTTAAACATCCTTGACTTACAACCATCCCGGAATGGGTGACCCCCCGGGGAAGTGATCAAAGGCTGCGGCAGGTGTTGGGAAGGGATGTGGATCAGTTTTAGTAGGATAGACCTCAGTTTTAGTAGGATATGGTAACCAGATAGTTAAGGAACTCTGTGGTTAAGCGTGCTTGATCCAAGATCCCATGTAAAAATTGAATCCGAGTCGTTTACATGATATCTTAAAATCATAACCACTCTATTACAACCCTTTTGATATTTTTTTTTTAAAATACTCATGATCATTTTATTTATTTATAACCCATGACCTTCCATCTAGGAGAGTCACTTCATGCCGCTGGACCACAAAGTCTTTGGTATTTTATTTTTATTTAATAAAACATTTAAAAACAGTATTAAAAAGTAATTTTATTCTTGGAACTTTACGATAATGATTTTAGAAACTTCTAAACTAATTTTAATTAATTAAACATTTGGAAATAATATTTAAAAATTTAATTTAATTTTAGAAACTTTTTTTTTTGAATACTAGTGACCCTGTTACATGTAGTATCTGTCCATATACTGTAACCTACTGAAGCCCAACAAAGTCAACATTGACTACACTGAGGCTTGAACCCATGACCTCCCACTTGAGAGAATCACTTCATGTCGCTTGACCACAAGGCCTTTGGCATTTTAAAAACTTTATTCAACTGGAAATTAAACAGTGTTTAATTTAAAAAAAATTAGTGTAACAGATTCAAAAATTATATTGTGGGGTTCCTAGAATAAAATTAATTTTTAGAAATTGTTTCCAAATGTTTAATTAAATAAAATAAAATTCATATTAATATTTGGAAATGTTTAATTAAATAATAGTTGGAAATAATATTTAATTAAATAAAATTAGTTTGGAAGTTATTAAAAATATATCGAAAATTGTTTGAATAAAATTAAAAATGTTAATATTGCTTCTAAATATTTAATTAATTAAAAAAAGAATATTAATAAAAATTAAAAGGCTTTCAAAATATAATTAAAATTAAAAGAGTTGTGGTAGAGTGATTATATTCCTTTACATAGGTACATTTTGGTTGGTTCATGCATGCTTGTTATCATAATTTCTAGCTGTATGTCCTAGCTATCTAGGGTTTTTCTCATCAAATATATAGTACTCCCTCTAGCTAATTAATTTCTCTGACTTTTGGCACAAGTAAAGGGGGACAAACAAGTTGTTGTTCTTATGCCATGTATCATTGTATTGCTATTATTATCCATGGCTTACTAGTTACATGCTAGCAACTTTTGCTAGCTGTTGGATAATACTCCGTAGTAGATATTTTTTATTTGAACACTGTTGATTCTGTTACAATGTAGTATCTGTTCATACATACTTTCTCAACCTACTGAAACACAAGAGTCAATGCCCTCACATTGAGATTTGAATCTGAGACCTCTCATTTGAGAAGGCACAACTATATATGCTGCTTGACTACAAGGCCTTTGGCACAGATCATATATTTAGATGTACACAAATTTTATGTATATATTTTACATGTATTGAGGTAGGGCTCTCCGGCAACGGGAGCCGGAGTTAGTTGTAACATTTAAAGTCAATTAAATTTATAGGCTCAGTGAGTAATTTGGAGTGTCAATTCACAGTGAATGATTGTCAAAAATATTGATTTAATTAAGCACTAGATAAAAGAAGTTTGCTAAATATAATCTTCTCAAATTATGAGATTTAACTAATAAAAACAACTAAGAAAACAAGCAATTAATGACGAGAAAATAATAATAATAATAATAATAATAATAATAATAATAATAATAATATGAATTGAATTAAATTTTATTGAGGGGTTTATTTAGTAGTTAAACTAAATATTAATAAAGCTTTTTTTTTTTGAATACTATTGACTATGTTACAATGTAGTATCTGTTCATACATACTTTCTCAACCTACAGAAGCAGAAAGAGCCAACGCCCCCATTGGGTAGTTAAACTAAATATTAATTAAGCTTTCTAATATTCTAAATTCTAAGTGTGAGAAATTGCTCTTTTAATGTTACCGTCACTCTCGTTCATTGGTTGACTTGGTTCATTTTTACTTTTTAGCTTGATCTATTAAAAAAAAAAAAAAAAAGCTTGATCTTTTGACCTTTTTAAATTCAAATTTAGGTTTTAGTGTCTTTAGATAAGTTGTAGTCTTGTAAGTTAGCTTTCCAATGCCACTTGAATCATCTCAAGTGAATCACTGTATACAAAGATATGTATAAAAATACTGAGTAATACTACACATACTTTCACTTTTTACTCTATTTTATACTCCCGGCTAATGTAGCGTATACTTTGATTCATTCATAAAAAAGTGAGCCATAGTTTTGATTAATTTGTTTTCTATTTCTCCAATAAAGTAACATTCAGACAAGCGGCAGGAGTTTTACCCTTTTTCAGAACTCAATGAGCGTATGTTCAAGTTATTTTTCTTTTATCTTAAAAAATTATCAATATGTGGTACCTACACGGAAAAAAAAATCATTGAAGACATACATAGCAACACAATAAATCGTAAAGTAGAAATAAATTCAATTAAAACACATTATTTATTTAGACAAGCACCAACATTTGCAAAGAAATCAAAACTAAAATGTGTTGATTTATATGTTTATCAATAAATTTGTGGTATGTTGATTGCATTAGTGTTCTATTGTCACTAAGAAGCTAGAGTAATTATTAATGATTCTTTGCTTAATAGTTAAGAGGGATGTGCATAAAAAGAACTCATTTGATTTATGAGAAATTGCACAATTAGTATTTGAATGTGTGCTTTGGGTGAAACTTGCATTGTGATGATCCTAGCTAATAAAGAATTAGAGAGCTGAGCATTTCATCAGTTCTCATTGTATCTTTAAAATATAGATTTATTTTTTATTTTAAATAATTTAAAGATATGTTATCAAAGTCAAAAGCATATAAAAGGTCAACTTGTATTGCACAAATTAAAAAGAACTAATTAAAGTGATAATTGGATTGCGTTTTTAGTAATTGTAGGCAATTTAAAGAAAATTAGAAGTGATGGTACGTGTTGGTTGAGTAAAATAGAGAAAGGTCCTTGCTTCTTGATGTATATGTGGACTCCATTATATTGTTGATTCTATAAAATTAATAAAATTTCATTTTGCACTCAACATTAATTAATCAATGCTATCACACATTCACACTCCAAGTACAGTAAACAGGAAATCGGCAGGTGACCCTCATTTTGTAGTTTAATTGTACATTTTAAGGAAGTGCTTTTTAGCACTTTACAATTATGTTCATAACAATTAAATAAAATCGTTATTATTATACTCCTCTTTTAATTTATTTTACATATCATTCATTAAACTAATTTTTTGAAATTTTAGTTTCACCAAAATAAGAATTATATTTTACTTATTGTTGTAGAGATACAATTTGCAGAAGTATATTTGTAGAAAAGAAATTATATAAGTCAGATCAATTTTGATTAAAAATTGAATGATAAGAATGACAAAAAAAAACCCAAAAAAAAAAAAAAACAAACAAACAAATTAAACAAAACAATTGGGCATTGTTTAGATGTATCTCTTTGAGAAAAAGAAGAAAATAAAAAATTTATCCAAAGTTTAATTTAATAGGGTAAGTGTATTTGTGTATTAAAAATAAATAAATGTACACTTTTTAAAGCAAAAGATATAAATTATTTAATTTGGATTGAATAGCATAAATTTTAATGATATACTACGTAACATTTATCCACTCTCTATGTATAGACGTATAGTTATAGTTAGATTAGATATATTATTATATTAGATAATAAGTCTCAATCTATAGAATAGATACTACATACTTTGATTTAGATACATAATTTGTGTTCATAAATACAAAATTTCACAACATAACATACACAAATTTATAACAAAAGATACAATTATTAATTTGTTTTAAGGATAGACTCATGTTCATATATAGTACAAAATTCATAATAAAAAATACAAAAAGTCATAACACAAAACACAATGCAAACACATGAAACAGGTTCATACACAATATATCAATTGTATGTGCAGATACATGCGAAAAGAGAGGGCGGTGGACGGACATGGCAGCCGGCGGCCGGAGAAAATGGCGTTGAAAGCTATGAAGGGTTTTCAATTATAATGATGAATGCCAGTCGTGATCGAACCGATCGATAATTGGTAATTGTTAATCATTATTCATTGCCGGGATAGCTCAAGATCATCTTTAAATTTTAATAATAATAATAACAATATAAATAATAATTATAATAATATTATTGCAATACCGGCGGCGCTGTAGCAGTTCATGATTGAAGGGAAATAGGAACGAACAAGCCAAATTGAACTCAAACACCACTTGTTATGCCATGGACCTGAGTCCACCTTACAAGGTGAACCAAAATTCATGTTCACAATTTTAAAATTTTATGTTCATAATTTTAGACTTTTATGTTCACAATTTTTTAAACTCTATATTTATAATTTCATAATTCTATATTCACAATTTAATAACTCTATATTTAATAGTATAACACAAATTTTGAATCTATATAACAAAATTATAAATATAGAGTTCAAAAATTGTGAATATTTTTTATATATTGAGATTTAAAATTATGAATATAATGTTTTAAAATTATGAACATAAAATTCTAAAATTGTGAGCATAAAATTTTTAAATTGTGAACATGAATCTGGGTCCACCTTACAAGTCCATAGCATAATTTTCCCTCAAACACCACCCAAGCCCGCACTATTTGAATTCTCATTTTTTACTTTATTATTTACTTGAGTACATTGTTATTATATGAATTCTCAATTTCTACTATTTCAATTAAACTCAAGCCCCAAGGGAACAACTTTGGGTAAGTGGTAGCAAATGGTCCCCTCTACTGTCCAAACACCCACTCCTTGCTGAGGTTATGGTGGTACGAGAGGCTCTGTCGTGGCTGAAAAATCAAGGATACTCAAATGTTATAGTTCAATCTTATTGTTTAATTTTCGATCTACCCTAGTTTTCAACAATCTAGTTTAATTTGGTCTTATGTTGGCCCAGTTATTCATTATTGTACTCAGTTAGTTAGTTCTATACTGAGCTGTGTAATACAGTTTATCAATAGAAACGCAAATCGAGCAACTCATGCATTGGCTAAAGCTGTAGGAGCTAGTTCCACCCATTTGGAGTGGAGTGATGTTCCACCTCCATTCTTAAACCATTTGTTGATTTAATATATTCTCGTCCTCCGTTCTTAAACCATTTGTTGATTTAAGATATTCTCGTTTATTTGGCTTTCAAAAAAATTAAACTCTCTCTCGTGAGAATCAAGAAAAATAGTCTACATAAGCATTTGAGTGTAGGGAGTAAATTTGGGAGTCCCAAGCTAAGTCTACTTACTATATTCTAATTTATTGTCTACTAGCATGACATGATTTGATTAATTCAGAACAAAAAATAAATAGAGGTAACCTCAGTTCAGTTAATGGAACAGTTCATTTGATAATTACACCCTATGAGAATTGCCTATTGACCTTTTAAATTTTAAACTAATCAACTATAAACAACTAATTTATTTCATTGTGATATTTTATTAGTTAAAGTCACAATATTCTCTTCAGTTATCGTCAAGTGACAGATTTTTCTTTTTGAAAAGAGGTATGACCAATTAAGTCATAAAGTCATGGATTCAAAGATTAAAAAACACAAACATATGTTTATAATATTTGTTGAGTAAAGGTTAGTGAGAATGACCCACAAATTAAGCAATTGATGATGATGATCTGAGGCTGCTGGTCCAACAGTCAACTTCGAATTACCGAGAATTCAATACCAAAACCAAAACCGCCCATTGGAAATTGTTTAGTGCGTGATGGATAATTCCTCTGCACACTGCCCCCAGTTTTTAGCAATCCAATCAACTACAACTGAACATAAATCTATTATACCAATTTGGTATGAAATGTCTCACTCTCTTATTCACCTTCAACTACTAAAAAAAGCCCTACTTGACATGTAAATTCCAATGAGATGGAGAATACTCTCACATGCACTCTACCCCACTTTAATTAATTGACCAATTCTAAACATTATTGGAAAATATCGTAGGGCTCGAGGAGCGCCTAGTGCCTAGGGCACTTTGGTGCCTAGGAGGCCTAGTCGGCCGCATTATGTTGATACACCAAGCGACTGGCCGGCGCCTAGTCCTTGGGATTTTTACAACATTGATTTATAAGATTAACTGTCTATTTTGCTACCGTTTGTAAATTTAAATTCAATCGAACAAAGAATTTGAATTTATTCTGTTGTGAGCATTGGGCATGAGAAAATGGTATATGAATTGTTTGGGAGTAAAGCTCCCACCACTATTGTGATTTTATTGATGAAAAACAAAGAAAGGAAAAAGAAATCAATAGTTCACCCTGTTTGGAATGAGATAGAACATGCCATGTATGCATGGAATAAAAACTGACATAAAAACTAAGAGTATGTGTAATACTATTCTCAGATATATCTCGCAATTTATTCTTTCACTGAAACAATAGAACAACGACAGATAGGAGCTCTCGAGTTTGGAGTGCAATCCCTTTCCATTCGAGAATAATCCCACATGGAAGGGTAACATTGTGCTCTAGATGCATCTTATCAGGGAAACTTTCCTGCAAAGTGAAGTTAAAATGTTTGATTAGTAAGGCAAATATCACCCATTCATCCTCTAATTCATAATCTAAAAAGTATAAATAAAAGCCCAATCACATGGCTGTTCATGAACTGAACCTGGATCTCTTTGCTACTCCCAAGTCCCAATGTACTGAATAATGTCTTTTTTTAACTGCAATTACCATTTCTTGCCCAAGCAAACCCCTACATCAGAAATCAACTGAGCTAGCCGTACAGGCCCGCAACTACCATTTCTTAAAATCAACAAGAATTTTCAACCCTCTTTCCTGTGGCTATATATAGCCCTCACTCACACTTGCTTTTCCATTCATTCCTTGATAGAGAAATGGAGATGGAGATCCCTGTTATTGACTTCAGTAAGCTAGCTGGTGAAGAGAGAAGCAAAACCATGAAACTTCTCCACCATGCTTGTGAGAGATGGGGATTCTTTATGGTAAAACTATAGTAGTGCCCTTTGCTCATCTTAATTGCAGTTTTTTTTTTTTTTTTTTTCATTCCAGTTTTTGTGCAGGTAGAGAATCATGGAGTTGATACAGAGTTGATGGAGAATGTGAAGCAGATGGTGACACAGCATTATGAACACAGCTTGAAGGAAAGCTTTTATGCCTCAGATGTTGTCAAGTGTGTGGAGAATAAGAAAGAGAGTATCAGAGATGCAGACTGGGAAAGCACTTACTTCATTTGGCATCATCCTACTTCCAACATCAATCAACTCAAAAACTTTCCAAACAACTTTAGGTAACTTCACCACTACTATTTCATTTTGTATAACCAAGTTTTCCGACTTCGCCAGACTATATTGAACTCCACGAACCCGTCCCAGCCTCATAAGAACAAGGTAAATTGAACTAATTTAGTTTTGAGATTCAATAGACGAGGTAAATTGAACTAATTTAATTTCGAGACTCAATATCAAACTATACACTTCTGCACATAAGAAGTCTAACCCAAGCCCAAACTTGCCCCAGGCCCATGAGGTAAAATAAACTAATTTAATTTCGAGACTCAATATCAAACTGTACACTTCTGCGCACAATAAGCCAATTTAACTTCGAGACCCAACACCAAATTATACACTTGTGCATAGAAGGAAGCCAACCTAAGCTCAAATCCATATTTTCGTGGTAAGAAACTAAGAATCGAACCCTACTCTGCTACTAAAAGGAAATCTTTTAAGTGATGTTGCTTATCCACTAGACCAATGGCCAAAAAACACCCTACTATTTCATTGAATGCAAGGAACTTATATCAAATATAAAATATCAGCTTAATCTTTTAGTTTAGACGGAACACATCTTTTAATTTAGTATCACAACCAGACTAAAAGTTCATGCCCCTCACATGACTACAGCAAAACAATGGAGCAGTACATTGAACAGCTGATGAAGCTAGCAGAGGACCTTTCAGAACTGATGTGTGAGAACCTAGGACTAGAAAAGAACCACATTAAAGAATCATTTTCAGGGAGCAAGGGCCAGTCTATTGGAACAAAGGTGGCTATCTACCCAGAATGCCCAAACCCTGAACTAGTTAGAGGGCTTAGAGAACACACAGATGCAGGTGGCATCATTCTGCTGCTGCAGGATGATCAAGTCCCCGGCCTCGAGTTCTTCAAGGATGAACAATGGGTGAAGATTCCACCCTCCAAGAACAACAGAATCTTTGTCAACACAGGGGATCAGCTGGAGATTCTGAGCAATGGAGTGTACAAGAGCACTCTGCATAGGGTGTTGGCACAAAATGATGGGAACAGACTGTCTATTGCTACCTTCTATAACCCTGCATCTGATGCCATGATTTCTCCTGCACCAAAGCTCTTGTACCCTGAGAATGTCTGCTTCCAAGACTATCTGAAGCACTATGGAAGCACCAAGTTTGGAGAGAAGGGCCCGAGGTTCGAGACGATGAAGAAACTGCAGGCCAATGGGCATTAATCTGCACTCTAAAACATGTGTTTTCTTTCAGTTCTTCTTGTGTGTTTAATTCAATGGCCTTTTAATTTGCAGTCTATGAGAAGCTGATGCATGTGTGCACAGCTTCATATATAGTTCACATGATTGTGGAAATGTTTTGATGGTGTGCAAAAGTATCAATCATCTTTTTTAAGTGGCCAGGGAAACACCCAACCCAATAATTCAACAGCTCAAACCAAAAAGATCAATAGGTTGTTCTCGCTAAAAGTTGAATTTGTAACCATAGTTATCAAATCAACAGTCTGACCAATATTGCCAGAGCTGCTAGCAGCATGACACCAATCCCACAAAATTCCTTCGGTAAACAATTTTTGTAGAGTTAACTATTGCCTACTATACAAGTTAATTTTAATTACATGTGCAGACTTACAAACATACCCCCTCTAGATCATTAGCCATGCATAATTTTATTCTTTTGTCACTAAAAGGTTGAAAACCCTTTTGACTTTTTAAAGTTGAATATATATAATGTTTTATTTAAGAAAGTAATAATATTCTGGGATGTAATAATGTAGACTTTTTTTAATAAAATAATTTATTACTGAATACTTATAATATATATTTTTCGGTATATATAGACAAACAATTGAGAATCATACCACTGAACTCGTATCTAAAGTCATATAAATATGTTTAGACTATGATGTTGACAAAGTAATTAGAAAGAAAATGTTATTTATACTTTTTTTTGGCACTCCTTCTTACCATTTAGAAAAAATAGAGGGTGCATGCAAAGGCAAGTTTTCATCTATTAACGAACAAAATTAAGGAAAGTTTTAACAAACCTAATGCTTGAATAAATTTTCGAAGAATTTAATTGTTATATTTCCAAGTAACATCAAACATGTTTACTAGCTAATTTTTACAACCAAATTATTTCCCAAATTTAATATTTTTTTTAGTTTTCTTTTTTATAATAAATGTGGGAAGTCAATCTACAACCTACCATCTAAACTATCAGTTAGTCTGTTTAGGTCACCTTTGGTGGATCACTAAAATTTCAGTCCAACCCACTCTTATTATATGACGGCCAAACTAACTCATAGGGCTCAACAATATGGACAACTCTAGTTGTGACAATGTGACCTATATATATATATTTCTTGTATCCAATACAACATATATGGCCCGGATGAACTAGATAGCATATTCCCAGCAAGCATATATATAAAGTAAAGAGTTAGGTTCTGCAAAGCAAAATTACTTGTAGTAGGACCATGTGCTACTAACCCATTGATACTGTCTAAATTTTTGTAGACAAATTAAAGGTGTAGATTTGAATGGATCTGAG
>CM008332.1:30826067-30840248 GCA_002525835.2 Ipomoea batatas
GACTCCAATTTGTTTCCGAATGTTTGAAAGACCAGCAGAGGTTCTAACAGAATTCCCATAAACCAAAGCTGTCAAAAGTGCATTATATCATTACTCAGAAGCAAAACTTAAGATTAAAACTGTGAAATGATCATACAAAGACTAAGAAAATCCCATAAATTGTTACCATCTCCATGAGTCACAGAAGTAATGCCAGTCAAGCAATTAATTACAGTAGTCTTTCCTGCACCATTCGGCCCGAGGAGACAGAACAATTGATCCTTCTCAAAGTTCAGCCATAAACTCTGCCACCGAAACCAAAATTCGCCATGAACGAACCAAGTTTTGTTTCAAAACCGAGCTGAGCGAGCCAATGAAAGAACAAATTAAACCTCACCTTCACAGCAGTGTACGCTTTTCTCGTCCTGCATACACAGCAATAGCAACAAAAGCAGCAAGAGCGGCACCTTAGCTTTATTTTCTTGGGATAAGTTTTGAACAGACCGCGTAGCTGAACAGCAACATTAGGATCAACATTTTCCTCGTTTGCCTGCTGCTTCACTCGACTCTCCTCCTCGAGAACACCCTCATCATTTGCAGCGAAGCGATCATTCGGTGGCGAAGAACTGGACCCACAACACTTCCCATTTTCTTAGATTAGGAACAGACCCGACAACGTTTAGTTAATGTCATTTGGAATCAGAAAAGTAAAGAAATTATTGAGACGAAATCAAAGTTCAATATATATACCTTCTGACTTATATTCACCCTTGCCTGTCCAGTAACTGGGATTTAGAAAGTAAAAATATGGTTTCTTTACCCCTGTAGAATTGGTCCAGATATTGTTGACATAAATTGCCAAAATAAGCCACATGAAGAATGTTGCTATCTGCCATTGATAAAAATAGCCCTGGCAAGTGACAAAGAACCAGCAAAGCATTAACCCCAACAATACTAAAGGCACAGAACAATTCCTTGCAACCTAATAAAAAGTACTAAGAGAGACAAAAAGTGTCATACAATTGGGCGGCAATAGGTATCATCTATGTCACATAAAGATTGCCTGCTCTGGCTGATCCCATTCCCAGGATGTCGTGAAGCTGCCAATAACAAACCAAGGCCTCCAGAGAAAGGGTTTGGTGGAAAAAGTGACCAAAGTAGTCTTTGATACATATGCTTCGATTTCGTATCAGCGTATACAAACACCGAGAAAGCCTAGAAAGAGTAGAGTATGAACTGTTGAGATTAATTAACAACAAGAAGCAACAATAACAATGGCAGAAAATAAAGAAGGTTGTGCAGTTAAAACTGTGCCAGGTACGATTTCGAGTCTCGGCAAGAGTAAAAATTGAACAATTAAGACTGGCAGGTGCTGGGAGAGGGAAATTGTTGGGCGGAGGCCAATAAAGGGCCAAGTTCAGTAGGCTAGAGGATATATTGTTGAACAAAGGCCAGTAAAGGACCAAGTCCAATAGGCTAGGGGATTGTTGGGCGGAGGCTGAAGGGCCAAGTCCAGCATCCTACGTCTCAAAAATGTGGCAGTATAAGCAAATAAAGTTGCATATTCGCTAGGCCAAGTTCAGTAGGCAAGAGCATTATTGGGTGAAGGCCAGTAAAGGGTCAAGTCTAGTAGGCTAGAGTATTGCTGGGTAGAGGCCAGTAAAAGACCAAGTCCAACAAGCTAGGGAATTGTTGGGCAGAGACTGAAGGGCCAAGTCCAGCACCATACGTCTCAAAAATATGGTGGTAGTATACATAAGCAAATAAAGTTACATATTCCCTATGAGATATAAGTTTTGGCATAGTGGCAAGCGTTTGATCCTAACGAACCCAAACACATTACATTAATAATTGCTAACAACTTCAAGTAAGTTAATAGATCTTTAACTAAGAGTATTGACTTGCCTGGGTTAGAACACCAACAACAAATATGGCAAAACCAACAGATGATGCTGACGAGGTCTTGCGGACAAAGTTTGAGAAGAGGAATGCAAAAGCAACCTTGTATATAAGGCAGGCAATGCAGTTAAGGTCCGATGTAAAGTGGTGATTTAAGAATGAATATAATAGAGTTGGAGTTAGAGCATAGCATACCATGTCCAACTGGAAAAGAAAGAACAGCAAAAACACAAAGGCAAAGCTGTTTTCCAAGAAAACGTGTAGTTGAAAAGCCATCCCAAAAAGAACTATGAAGAGTGATGCAAGCAATGACATAAATCCTTCCCATATAATCCAAGAGCACCAGTAAGCAGTGTCATAGAGGCCCATCACTGCCATTGCCTGCACCAATCATATGAGGGGAAAAAAGTAAAAACCAAAAGAAAATGTTGATGATCAGTGTTCATTTCTTTCCCGTGCTTGTGCCAAAAGGTGGAATCGCTCACCCCAGAATAATTTGTGGAGGAATAAATCATGGTGGCTCAATTGATTAACAGAGGCTAGAGTGCTAGACTGCCTGACAATTTATGGAGGGATATATCATGCTGACTCAACAGACTAACAAAGACTAGATTGCCCTGTCAATTTATGGAGGAATAAATAATTGTGACTCAACTGACCAACAGAGACTAAACTGTCATGATAATTTATGGAGGGATAAATCATTGTGACTCAATTGATCAATAGAGGCTAGATTGTCCTAACAAATTATGAAAGGATAAATTATAGTGATTCAACTGACTAACAGAGGTTAGACTTTTGCTCACTGCGCACAAGGAGCTTCTCATTTTGAGCAATTGCTCTCACATCGCTGCTAGTGAAACTAGATCCTTAGTCTATTGTGACAAATTTTAGACTAATTGAGCTGCCTATGCAACACCATATATGCTATAATTACCTGACGAAGTTTTAGTTCTTTCTCCGCAACAATGGAGCTCATCTGAAACACAAAAGCAAACATGCAAACAGCATAGAAAAAAATGGGGCCAAAATTATTAATTTCTATTTCATTAGAGATGGAATAATCGTCGTCGTCGCGCCTTCTCAATTCAGGATGTGCAAATTGCTTGAATGCGATGTTCCAACTGAAAGTTGAATCTAAAACAACAAACATGAAATATTTGATTTTATTTAATTTATACAAAAACAAAATAGAAATTAAAATAATATATTTAAGTAATACTTATCAATTAATTGGTATCATTTTTACAAACTTGTAGTATTCTTTTGTATGAATTTGAGTCCATAATGTAGCATGGGCGTACCTTAAATCCAACTATATTCTTGGCATTTTCATAGGAAAAAACTATATATTCATATAAGCAAAAGATGCTTTGAAGAAGAAAGAGAGACTAGGTCCGAAGTCAACAAATGTTCTGCACCTTGTCTCAAAAGTCCAATGGGACTATGTGTTATTGTTTTGTTTATTCGTTTGAGCCTATAAATTATGAGCAACCTAGACTGGTTTAATTACCTTTTTGTAGTATTTTTATTAGCTACGATTATAAAACGGGTTTACCCATACACACTCTCAAATAGTGGCCGTAGTTTCTCTCCGTCACTCAAAAAAAAAGTGATAGGCAACTAACTATTGTGTGATATAATGTATTGTGATTAACTGACTATTCCATAAAATAATCTAATAATTTGACAGACAACTAATCATAACGCAACATGTTATGTCATATTTAGTTTAGTATCGGGTTCACTATTACAAAAATGAAAAATATTATCATGGTTAATTAATTTATAATGTAACCATAATAATATACTTAATAATTACCTCCAATTAAAGATCTAGCAATTTCTCTTGATGCAGCTAGTTGGAGAGGAATTCTGAACTTGAAAGTGGGATCTTCAATCTGCCTTGGGACTTCAATATAAGTTGATGAATTTGTTAGAACACCATAGCTTATCACTGTTGCATTCTTTTCCTCAAAATGAAGAGCTCCCGGGGTACGCATTGGTTCTTGTAGAAGCCAATTAATCAACTCATCTTTGCTTGCAAATGATATAACCTAAACTCAAGTAAAATCCATTAAATATATTCCATCAATATAATATATTACAACGAAAAATGTTATTTTGATTTGTTTAAAAAAAATCACCAAATGATGTAAAAGGTGGGTAATAAATAATAATATAATTGATTTACATTTTTATATTTACTAATTGTCAGTAAATAAATTCACCTCAAGATGAATTATTATCTATATATACTAATCTAATAAAAACCAATAAAGTTTTTTTTTTTGAGTGCTACTGACTCTGTTACAATGTAGTATCTGTTCATAGCTACTTTCTCAACAAGCACAAAGAGTCAACAATTGCCTCCAGTACTGAGGCTCCAACCCACTCCCATCATCCATGTGAGAGTATTTTCCGGGGCACCGGGTGCCACTTCTATAGCACGCAGCGTTTGGTTCAAGTTATACAACATAACCAAGGGTATGTGACATTCTAAAACTAACATTCCTATGTTTGGTTCATCTTCATAAGGGAATATAACATTCCCTAAGTAATGAAACTCACCCCTCCACATAGGATTTTGAAGGGAATGTGATTCCCTCCACATAAGATTTACAAATTTTACCATTTTAATTCTAATTATTATAATTTATAATAATATATTTTTTATGTTAGTTTATTATATATATTATATTTAATTATTTTTGTAATTATATATATATTTTATTTTATTTTTATTACATCATGTTAGCTTATAAAATAATTTTATTTCTCAAGTTCAAGATTTTAATTAGTTAAAATTTTTAATCATGTAATAAATATGTTAAAAGTATTAAAGTAAAAAAAAAATTAGTATAACATAAAAGATAACTAATAAACCAAATAAGTTTATATTACATTCCTCAGTTTTAACCAAACACATGAATCTAACATTCCCAGTAATCTAACATTCTCAACAATCTAACATTCCCTAAGGTAATGTGAGATTCCGTGAACCAAACGGCCTTAAGTTTTCAGTGTCTTCCTTGATGTGGCGTTGGTTCTGGACCATGGAACTCTGTTTCTTCAAAATATCATTCAGTAAAGACATCATGGTCTTCCATGTAGTTGAGAGAAAAAAACCATTTGAATCCTTGAATTCAACATCATCAACACTTGGTTCCTCATCAGGCTGTCTTTGGATGACTATTAAAGGACAATGAACTTGAAGTGGTCGAACTACCTTATAAAAGTGAAATTACTGGAAATACTTGAGCAAGTGCTCGGAGTTTAGTATTGAGTTTGTAGCTACCGGGACGAACCACGACTGCTACTATGTATAAATTTGCCCAATTCGTCATTCGGCACTAGGTGAGGTTTAACCTCAGAATGGCCATAAGGATAATCAAGCTCGAGGTCGGCCCACTTCGAGCTCAGCTAAGAATTAATCCTTTTGCATGGTAATAGATGATGCTAAGATCCGTAGTTCCATTAGGAAGAATCGAGGTCGAGGTCCATGCATTGGCCCTCGAGGTTGATACTTGGGGTCCAACCCCTTCATAACAGTATTAGGGAGAACTAAATGTGGGGTTGGCAGCCCTAGCTTCGATGTCAACACTTGGGGTATGATACTTTCAATATGAGCTCGAAAATTCATGACATCGGCTTCTTAGGACAAGGCAAGACAATCAGCATGAGGTCGGAAAAATCATGACCTTGACTTCGTAGAGTGAGGCTAGTCGTTCAACGTGCTTGACCATCACAAGTTGGGCACAAGTTAGCTGAACTCGGCCAACAACCGAGGCAAGGTGAGCTCGTGACTATTAAAACATGAGCTTGACCATAAAGCGAGGTGAGCTCAGACCTCTCCCCTCCTCTTCCTTAGGTGATTGAGGTTAATCGGCATATGAGGTCGGGCTCCCATGGAATTACAATCTTGGCCACTTGGGGTAAGACGAGCTTTCAATGCGATCTCACGAAGTTGGCCATTCGGAGTCCCTCCAGAGTGACTCGCATCCTTGGGTGCGGGCTCAACGGATCAGGAGCATATAAATTCCTTGAGGTGGACTTGGCAAGCCATGAGTTTCGCTTCTCAAAGCATAATGAATCTTTCACCATGAGCCGGTATGTCACGAGCCCGACTTCCCGAAATGAGGCGTGATTTATAGCACGAGCTTAACAAATCATGACATCAATTTCGCTAGGCAAGGAAGGTTTTTCAACGTGAGCTCGACTTCTCGGAGGATGAGATATTCGGCGTGAGCTTGGAAATCATGAGTATGTCCACCTAGGATAAGACGAGTCCCTCAATGTGTGCTCGAAAAAAGGTGGGGTTTGATCAAGTTGAGGTCAGCTATGAGCAAAGGTAAGGTGAGCTCAGACCCTTCCCCCTCTCACGGAATTGAGGTCGACATTTGGGGTCGCACTAGGTGAATAGCAAATTGACCTCCAAATCAGCTTGGGCTCCATGGTCAAGCTCATGCCCCCGGTGTTAAACTCAGCCTCAGGGAAGATGAGGTCAGGGTGGTTGCCCATGCGTAGCCTCGCATGGCACCTCGGTGGTGGTGTCGATTAGATGGGGTCACACCACACCTTGACTTTTTGAATCCCTTCGATGAGCTGGGTTAACATAGTTGCGGCTTATTAGATGGCGACTAACCTGACTTGGAGACCCGGGGCCGGAGGTAGGGCAATTGGGGCTGATCCACCCTTACAGTTCTTGTTCAAGTGATCATATAGGTCTCGCTTTGACCTTATTAGGAGGGGGTGGACAATTCGCATCCTTGTTGAGTTCGTTTTAGTATGGGGTAATACGTGTGTTGCAGGAATTGCGAGAGATGCGAGAGTTGGACCTCACCATTGGAAATAGGGAACACGCTCGAGCTTGTATGTCGAGTTCTCAATGAAAGCACCAATGATGGAATAAATTAACCTGGGTGACCCAAATTAATTAAACCAATAATTAAAGGATAAATAGTAAAGACAAGATATTGAATATGAAATACAAAGCTCTGTATTAATGATTCGTGAGAGTACAAGACATGTAATGTCAAGACCAGATGATCTCCCAATAACATGACAAACGATATTATTTATACCAAAAGCTCCCTCGTAGCCGCCCCACACGAAGACGGTGGGCGGTTACAGTTTAACTGCATCGCTAAGGCGAGGCCGGAAGCCAAGGCTGCATGCCAAGGTCAAGGTTGAACCCAAACACCAAGGTCAAGGTCGAGCCTGAGATTGATCATGAGGCTGGTCCTTGGCGCAACACAAGGCCGAGCGTTGGGATCGACCTCGGGGCCTATGGTCCGGCTTAGCCTTGAGGTCCTGGTGTTGACTACGGGGTCGGGCCGGGTCACTTTGTTCGCCTCCCCAGGTTAGTTCACCTCGGTTCCAATTCTAATATATCCCTCAGCTTAGTAAAACAAGTAAAACAATTGCGCCAGGTATCATCGTGGCAAAGTAACAAATTGAGGATGGGATCAATAGGAGACATATTTTGCTAGTCAAGGGAGTTAAATGCACATTTCTAGGGTTCAATGGCCTAATTGCATTTTTATGTTTAGTTCGTTGACCAATTTACACATTTTTCTTATTTGAAAATGAGCAATGCTACAAACCTCTCATGTATTTCCCCTACAAAATTTTTCTCCTGAAGTGTCATCATGTGTTTGGTAGTTAAATTAATTTATTACTTAGTGGTGTATGTGTTAGCCAATTCATTGGCGCTCAGTAAATGAAAGCCACATCATGAGGGGAAATTTGGAGGAGGGTAAAAGAACATTTTCCTTTTAAAATTAATATAATAATTTTTAAAAACTTCAAACATTATTTGCGCAAAATTTGGTCAAAGTATCTATGAGGTTGATATACTACCTTAATTTTGTTCAATTTAGTCCTTATATTTTAAAAAGTTGTACAATTAATTACAATAGTTAATGGTGTTAATATTACCATTAACTTAGTTGACGTGGCGTTGACATCATCACTGCCATATGCCAACTTATATGTTATTTTATAATTATTCAAAATTAATTATTTTTACCACCATATATATTACATTAATATGTCCAAAATAAATAAATGCATACAGGCTTATATTGAGAATTGAACACTTACCTATTGTATAATAAAATGCTACTACCTACCACTTTACTACACCCTCATCTTGTCTATTAATTGCAAACTAGGATTAATTTATTTTAATTTATAATATTGTAACAACTAAAATTTTTATATTTTGTATTAAAATTCATAACACTGATTAGTTTTTTAAAAATATTAACATTAATAAAATTTTATTTATGCATTGCAAATGTTAACTTATTTTATTTATGCATTGGCCCTTTTCCCTATTATTTTTCTATCAACATAAATTAAATTATTTTTATATCAATATATTCATTTTCTTATTAAACATCTTTATACAAATAAAATTTTTCTACCGATTTCATTTTAAAATGGTATATAGTCATATTGATGGATTTAATTAACTCGGGGGTCCGAATTAATAAACCCGATAAATAATAGGAAATAGTAAATGGATAAGGAAGATAGATAAATGAGCAATCACAAGATAATGTAACGCTATTATTTTGTTTCCATTTTGGCCCTTTTTATTTACCAATTTTTTTTATATCGCTTATTTTGTTTTATGTATTTGTGTATTTTGTTAAATACTTAAGCTTAAATTGTATATTATTAAAAATAAATTATATCATTTGAAATATCTTAGCAAGACGACTAAAATAAGACTAATATTGAATATAGATTGGTTAAAATTAAATTGCATAAAACATAATTTCAACAATATTATTTGCATTATAATTATATTTTATATTAAAATATTTAAAGTTTTAATTTATGAGAATATAAATTATTTTAGTGAAGAAATAAAATTTTCTGTAGAATTTAGTGTAAATGTGTTGGAGATAAAAAAAAATTGTATAAGAATATATTGGGAATATTGCCTTACGGTGTAGAATTTCATACATAATTTGGTGTTTTGGGTTGGAGATTTGTTGAATAGTCTTCGTTATGTAATAGGTCAAGTGTTCAAATTTCAATGTAAGTATGTAAGCAATCATTTATTTTGGACATATTAATTATAAATTTATAATATATTGGTGGTAAAATTAATTAATTTTAAATACTTATACAATAATACTTCATATATAAGTTGGCATGTAAATATCATGACGCAACAAAGACAATGTCAGTGCCATGTCAGCTAAATTAACAATCATATTAACACTTAACTATTGTCTTTAATTTATCCATTTTTTAAAGTATAAAAATTAAATTGAACAAAATTGAGACACGTCGACTAAATTGAGTAAAACATAGTATAGAGACCTTATAGGTATATGAACCTTACAGGAGGTACTTTGATCGCAAAACCCTAGTTAAGTCAATAAATGTGGAAATTTATTTGATTATATATGTATCAATAAATTGTTACAAATAAAATATTAACTATGGCTGGACAAAACGGTTCGGGTTATCCATACCGAACCGAACTGAAAAATCGATCAGTTCATGTTTTAGAATAACCGAAACGAACCGAACACTTTTTTAATTAAATATAAATATATATATATATATATATATATATATATATATATATTATTTCCAAACTAGAATGAATTTGGACATTCACTCCTGTAATCTGGAATGAATTTCCAAATTCATTCCAGTAAGAAATTTCAGTTTTGAAATTTTAATTTCAGTTTTATTTTTTAATTTAATTTGTTTGAATTGTTAATTTGTTATGTTGGTATTTAATATTTAAATATTAGACTTTGGATTTGGGTTATGTGATGTATCATGCATAGTTATTACGGCGTCCCGTTACATTGCGACGCTCCCCAACTGCCGTGTCGCCTAGGAAATGTTGAAATTCGGGGGTCGTAAATTGAATCGAACACCGAGCTGAATTCAATCCGAACCGAAACCGAACGATTTAAACTGAACCGAACTCTAATGTTAAATCGAATGGTTAACTTTTATTATTTTTTATTTAAAAAAAAAATGAAATATCGAAACCAAAAAAATCGAACCGAAGACCAAAACACCCACCCCTACTATTAACTAAGTGAAATTGAACAATATCACATATCTTAGTGGAAAATCCATATGTAACTATGTAAGGTTGTGGGGCATTTGCCCCACTCAAGTTTTAATTTGCAGTTAATTATATAGTACGCGTAATAATTTATGTTTAAAAAATATAGTAATAATTTATAATCTTCCCGTCCAACTTTGTAAATCTACACTCATCATTTCAATTTCCTAATCTGCCCTTGATAAAGACCTACGGTAGATTATTTTAGGTTGAGAATAACGTACAATAAAATACTAAAATATTTTTTTATGAATTCTTTTATATTTTTATAGAATTTAAAACGCTATTAATCCATTAATGTGCCAACGTTAAATTAGAAAAATACTATAGATTTCGATAAATTTTAATTTACACAATTTTTTTTTATAACTCGAGTTTTTTGGTTTAACCAGACTAAATCCTCAAACCCATAAACCTACCCATGCAAATGAAGAGGTATCTCAGAGACAATGTACCTTCGAAACTTAATACCAAACTATGCACTAGAGAGGCTCATAAATTTTAACTTACACTATTTTACACTCACTAAGTAGGAACCAATGACTTTGTGGTCTAGTGGCATAAAGTAGCTCTCCTAAATGAGAAGTTACTACATTGTAGCAATGCCAGTACTATTCAAAAAAAATGTTAGAGATTTCTCTAATTATTATAAGTTTTTTGTTACACGTGCTTTACTGATTGAATTAAAAGGAATGAAATTTTTTTTAAAAAAATCAGTTCTAAATTTGTGTATCAATCATGAATCATGTGCAACGGTCATGCTAGCTAGTTTTTTTCTGAATCATTCTAATTTTAGAGTGTAACAAAATTCATGACATAGAAGAAAAAAAAAAAACAAATTTGACACGTTCAAAGGCACTATATTAAATATTAATTAGGTCATTGACTTATACGTTTACTTAGGAAACACCAACTTGACTTTGTTTGCATCACTCATTACATACCCTATATATATGGCTATATCCTCTTGTCACTTATTCATCATTTGGAGTCTCTTGCCTTAAAAATATTATTCCTCGTTGTCTTATTTTATTTTTCCTACTTATAATTTATAGGTCAAAACTCTTTCCTTTTTTTTTTTTAAATAAAAACACTTTCTTATTTGTTTATTTTCTTTAGTATTTTTTATTTATTTTTAAATTTAATTTTTTTGTGTCTAATAGTATTTTTAGTATAATTTTTAAATATATAAATTTTGTATACTCGTACTAAACTTAATATTATGAAAAATTGAATTAAAAATAACTTCAGTCAAATCTCGATTAACGAACCAGATATATAAAATGGGACTGATGAAATAATTAAAATGTAAAAAAATCATATTGATGATAATAAGACTATATATTGACGCTTTAGCATAAATTATTAATCATTTACCATCACAATATATTCAAGTTATATTACACATACTCACATTTCTTACTCCACCTTTTACAGTTTATGTGTCATATTATTATTCATTTAGAAAAACTGTTTAGTCATATTTATTCCAGTACATGTATCATTTTCCCAATCTATAACTCTATAAGCACTAACCATACATAAGTTTTATGAAATAAATACGGAGTACTAATTTCTTTAGCAAAAAGAAGTTGAATAAGTCTTTCTTTCTCTTTGTGGGGTAAGACTTTTTTGGAATAATTGTATGAAAGTCTTAAAAGAATTTCTCTCTTTGATGCCTCCAAAACAGAGCCGGAGGAGGAAGCTAACTAAAATAAAATTAAAAAAAAAAAAAAATCTCTACTTAAAATAATGGACAAGGGCAGAAAAATTCATTTGCTTATATATTTTTCTAATTTTTTTATTACAAAAAAAAAAAGAAAAAGAAAACAAAAATTAAAGCAAACCCATATATTTTCTTCATAGTCACATTTTATGTATGAAATTATTGAAGTTGTGATATGGAGTATAAAAATTGAAGTTGAAATCCAAAAAAACAATATAACAGCACACATAAATTGTATGTTTTCTGACCTTACTCGCCGGAATTGGGCGGCCGGGGTTGTTTGCAAGGATTCCGGCGACGATGGCCTGAATCCTGGAACTACTGCTGCCGCTCCAGGCGAAATCGAAACACGGGCGTTTGATGAAGAGCTTGTGCTCGCAGGCGGGAATAGCGGGGTTAGTGGCGGCTTGAGGATCGGGGGCGGAGGCGACGGCGGAGGGGTGCCTGGAACGGTAATCGGTGGCCTTTTGGATTCCGAACAAGAGAGCAATGAAGAAGAGGGAGGAGAAGAGGTGAAGGAAGGTGGTCCTCTTGTTTCTCAAGGATAGAAGGATGTTCTTCTTCAGCAGGGCTGTGGTTTGCTGTCTCAGAAGAGGAAACCCTCTCTGCAATTCCGTCGCCATCTCCGTCGTCTGTCTCGGCAGCCAATACTGAGTACTATGTTTCTGCGTGGTTTTCCAAGACTTTCGCTATTATATCTCCGACTCTCAACTATGAATAATGCTATTTTAATTTCTCCTCCAATCTTCTCAACTTGGGCATTATCAATTTTTATTTATTCGGTAATGGGTAACCACGAATTGAAACTTTATCTTAAGTTTAAAAAAAAAAGATATTTTTTTGTCAAGTAAAAAAAAAAGATATTTAGCCAAGGGTCTTGTGGTCCAGTGGCATCAAACCCTTCCCTGTATACGGGAGGTGTTGGGTTCGAGCCTCAGTGGAGGCGTTGCTGTCTCTTTGTTCTTCAGTAGGTTGAGAAAGTAGTTTATGAACAGATACTACACTGTAATAGAGACAGTAGCATTCAAAAAAAAAAAAGATATTTAATTGTTGTCAATCCACTTGGTAATCACAAGATTTTAAATTTGATTCTTAAAGAGTTTTAGGAATATAATCATGATTTAATATTATTTTTTATATTTCACAAGGAGTTAATTTTACTTTTGGTCCTATAACTATTGAGGTCTTTTTAATTTCAATTTACGACTTTCAAAACTATCAATTTAGTGTCTTAACTATTCAATTTTTATGTTCTATAAAAAAAAACTATTCAATTTTTATCAATTTTGGTTACTCCAGCCAAATTGCCGGTCAAAACTCACCGAAAAATATTAATAGGTAAAATAATGAGATGCCCCTAGGCTGTGCCATTTTCGACATTAGGCGCGCCTAGTCGGCCGAATGGGCAGAGTTCAAAAAAATTATTTGGATTTTTTTGTTCAAAATGACGTGTTTTTAAGCGAAAACCCACTTAACAAAAAAAAAACTAATTAAAAGCCCTTACTCCCCAGCTCCGCTTAGTGCGTCATGCCGTCATCTTTAGTTTGCCACCGTTTTTTTTTTTTTTTTTAATATAATTTTAGGCGCCTGCCTAAGCGCCCTGGGCGCTCAACTAGTGCCTAGCGCCTACTGCAGCATTGAAAATAATATATAAACACTAAAATACGAAATAGAGTGTGAGATGCAGGAGCACATGCATGGGTGTGCTCTTGCATGGCTGCATGTAGACATATGGGCCAAATAAATTTCATACCTGTGCACATCTGAGCCAAATAAAATTCTCTTAGGGCATCTCCAACCACGGAGATTAGAGGAGGAGAAAGGGAAGAAAAAAAAAAAGAAGAAAACAATTGAAGGGGAGGAAAGCATAACCTCTAGAAAGTTCTCTCTAAAGGTTATGTACACCGGAAGCAAACACACAGCAAAGCATTCCAACGGTTGTTGAACCTGTTACCCATTGTTGGCACTGGGAGCAAACGCCGAACTGAAAGCAACACACTACGGGGGATTCAAGACGAAGAATTGGATACAAATGCACGCCAAAATACGGTACTCACAAAAAGATCTTGTTAGTAGTTTTTTTTTTTTTTTAATGTGGATTTAACTCATTTCTTACTAGCTGTTAGATCAAATCTATTTTAATGTGGATTTAACTCATTGGGAATTCAAATTTGTTTAAATTATGAACTTCTGGCTTATGATTAGGTTTGAAGTTTGGCTTATGTTGTTTAACCAATGTGTTGCAGTGCGTTTGGCATTGTTCACACCATCAATTCTGTCTTATAAAACCTCTCTACATATACCTTCTTTCCTTCAATTCTCGGATCAAATCATCATCAAACACAACCTTAGCTTAATTATTAGCTAGCTAGCTTGGAGACCACATTGTTCAATCAAATTCCCAAAAGTTTTTTTTAAAAAAAAAACTGAGCTAATAATTCGTTCCTTGCTTTGCTTGATTGATATG
>CM008332.1:30979007-30989089 GCA_002525835.2 Ipomoea batatas
AATCTGGGGGTGTTACAGGGCGAGCTCATCTGAAGATCCACTAAGGTCTTTTAGGGCTCAGAGGGATAAGATGTTGACAACTGAGCCTTGATCAACTAGAATTCTTTTAAGTTTCTGCCCCCGTGTGTAGCCTTCGACAAACAGTGGGCGATTGTGTGGCGCACATCCAAGTAACAAGTCTTCATCCTTGAAGGTAATTTCTGCGGAATAGGAAGCTGCCCTATGCATTTGCACTTCCTCATCTTCAGTGTGTTTAGGAGATGAACATTCTCCTACATCCACTTGCCTGTCATTAGTATTTAGGTAGGAGCTAATATTGCCTGCCCCTTGAAGATTAAATCCCTTTGGCATATATTGAGCCAAAGGAACTGGTGTTCGTGGCTGCTTGACATGCCCCTTCATCTTTGATCTACGAGCATAGCCATTTGTTGAGCTTTTTGCAACCCAACTTTTCACTGTGTGCCTTGGATGTCTTACAGGCTTACTTTTCTTCTTTCTATGAGTAACAATCACCCATTTTCGTTCAGATGTGCTATCATTTTGCTGTGGTTTTGAACTTTGACCAGCAGCATGTTTAACAGTGAACGGGAGTGGACGCTTTCGTTGCCCTCCTTGTTCATTCTCAGTACACAAAGGAGCAAATAGTCCAAGTGTAATTGAAATTTGATTTGCGCTTGCGTTAGCATCAGCAAGCTCAATTTTCCCGTCTTTGGCCAGTGCCATAACTTTATCCTTGAAGATAAAACACTGCTCAATTGGATGACCCAGAAGACGATGGTACTTGCAATAATTTGGGTCATTCACCCTTGAAGCCTCATCAGGGCGTCTCATCTCGGGCAATTCAATGAGCTTATGTTTGAGTAGCTCATCAAACATAGGAGATACATTAGAATCCAAGAAAGGATATGTTTTCTCCTGTCTTTCTTCAAGAGTTGGCTTCCTACCTCCCCTTGACGGGCCAGAAGATGATCTCGGCCTAAGCCTTTCATTTGCTTTAGTGAAGACTGTCCTTGATGTAGCCTTCACAGTCATTGCTTCTTCTCCTTGTTTTGGAAAGGGTTTATTTCCTTTCTTGAATTCTTGCTTTCCAGACACCTTGGATGAGTTAGGCATGTTCAATACGTTGAGCCCTCCCCTAGCTTCGATGCTCAACTCCATATCGTGAGCACGACTGGACAACTCCTCGAATGACTTGGCTTAATCCCTTGAAGGATATAGGAGAGTTCGAAGTGCATGCCTTGGATGCACATCTCTATAGCAGAAGTTTGAGATATCCTCTCTTTGCAATTTAGGCATAATTCCCTCCACCTTTCAATGTAAGCACTGGCGCGTTCGTCTTTCCACTGAACAGTGGTGGTGAGTTCTAAGAAGCTGACCGTTCTCCTTGTACTGTAGAAGCGGGTTAAGAACTCACGCTCCATATCTTGCCAATTGTCAATGCAGCCGGGCTCGAGGTCGGTGTACCAATCAAAAGCAGTTCCCTTTAAGGAATGGACAAACTGCTTTACCAACAAATCGCCATCAGTCCCTGCATCATTGCATGTTTCCACAAAGTGGGCAATGTGCTGTCGAGGATTTCCCTTGCCATCAAACTGCTGGAACTTATGAGGTTGATAACCGAAAGGCATTTTCAACTCCTCAATCCTTTGTGTGTAGGGCTTAGCGTAGGAGTACGAGGGTTGGCCTCCATCCAACTTGCCTTTGATAGCTCCCATTATGTAGTCGTTCAACTGATCCACTGGTATCATCCCTTCAGTAATTGATATAGTTTTCTCAGTTGCAGGCAAGTGAGAAGTAGTTTCTCCCAATGCAGGGCTGACATGAGGTTGTGATTGTTGAACAACCTCTTCTTGCCCCTCGGGCTGCTTTCCTGGAACACGACTTCCTTGTCCCTCCATGATGCTCCCTACCTTATCATCAAGGGTGTTGATCCGTTTATCTTGGTTTTGAAGGAGTGTAGTCATTTCTTCAAGAGTCTTAGCAATTCTAGCTAATTGCTCTTCCACGGACTCGGTGTTAGTTGCCATGGCAGGCATGACATTGTAGACATGCGTCCACTCAGGCGCAACCTTCCATAATGGATGTGGCGGGGATACGGGGGAAGTACTCCCGCTACTGGCGTTCCCCTGCATTGAAGTTAGACTACCACTATCGGTAGCTCTCTTAGGAGAGGGCAGACTCCCAGCATAAGTAGTTGCCTTTGGGACAGCTGGGGCATTATTGATTCTTCGAACCACTCTTCGAGCCATGTCAAGAGGCTCAAGTAGTTGGACCCCCGAGCTCTTGACGCGGTTCCTGGTCAGCGGACATTGCGCCTTCTGAGCAGCGCCAGAGCCGGCTAGAGGCGTAGACTTGGAATGGGTAGCCTGGGCGTAGGTCTTCCTGAACATGGGGTTGTTCGATGCTATTGAATACGCTGGTAGAGATAGTTTAGTAGTAAAGAGATTAGAGGCAGAGCTGTCCCACTGGGCATGCCAAAATATGTAAACGCGAAATATTTGAATTGTGTAGATTCAAAATTCAAAGGATCGGTTACAATGAAGTATATGTATCAAACGAAAGAGGGGTACAATCTCTGTATAGAAGTCCTCTGATTCTCTACTAGAAATATGTTGATCGGAAGTATGCCTAGTTCAGAATATGTTGAACTGGAAGTATGCCGATTGGAAATGTACTGAATTCGGAATATGTCGAATTAGAAGTGTACTGAGTTGGAAGTATGCCAACTAGAAGCGTATCGAGTTGGAAGTATGCCAACTAGAAGCGTATCGAGTTGGAAGTATGCCGAGTTGGAAGTATGCCAACTGGAAGTGTAGCGAGTTGGAAGTATGCCAACTGGAAGGATGCCAAGTTGGAGTATGCCAACTGGAAGTGTTCCTTGGTGCAAATAAACCGCAGGCGTGTTCCAGACAATATTCTGGCGAGATTTCGGCAAAGCTTCGCTATGCAAATATTCAGAGCTCCATTTCTTTGAAAATGAAACTACTATTTATAGTGGGGAGTTGGTAGGAAAAATCTAACCAACTTTATCCATTTGGATAATTCTTATATTTAATTAATAGTTGAATTAAATATAAGAAATGTATCGGGACACTATCACGTCCAGGTTCGTGATTTTATATTTTCGAACCAATTTATCATATCCACATCTTTCCCAAAATTATGCAATCCACATATATTCTTGATGGGCCAAACCAAGTCAAAACCCGCCAATTTAAGCGGCTCAATTAATCCAATTAGCCTGGTCCAACTCAATTAATTATTCCACCAACTTGGGCCGAACAACCCAACATCCAATTACTTTTAATTAATTAATTAGACCAATTAATTATTTAATGGGTCATTTAGTTAACCCAATTAAATAAATATCAGCTCAATTTAATTAATTAAAGCAATTAATTTAATAACAAATTATCAGCCGCGGCCCAATAACATTATTTGAATTTTCGGTATCAACAGACATTAAATAGCCGACGTTGTATGTGATTTCTGTAATAGTGACACGCCCTGTTGGGTGCACATTTTCCCACATGCGAGAGTGGCGTGGCTGCTTTCTCTTCTTTTCCCCATTCAGTGGATCCCACAAAATTTTTTATTTTGCAGAGTAAAAAAGAAAAAAAAAAACCACCCCACATTTAAAAAAAAAAAAAAAAAACTCACCCTATGTTTTTTTGTTTGCAAAAAACACAAAAAGAACCACTATTGTGGTTGCCCTTATATATGTTCTTAGAAAAAAGTATAAGTGGTGACTTAAATTTTAGATTCATTTATCAAGATTAAAAGTTCATACCTCATAATATACAAAATTTTAAAAAACACAATACACTCATTCCTTAAAAGTTATTTTATATGTAATCAGCTAATAGTAAATAACTAATTTACAAAAATACATTTCTACAACTGTCCAATTAATACTATTAGTGGTCAAACCAACTAACTTTAATTTGGGTACACCAAAAAAAAAATCAGTTATAAAGGACATTTGGCAATTAACATATAACTGATATGCTTCATTCACGGTCAGTAATGTGTTCAAATAGCATGAAAATTTGAGGATTTGATTTTGTTAAAGATGGAAAATGAGATTCTGCTTACATGCATTTTGTAGCAGATAATTTGAGTTTTTTCAAACCTTTAGCATATCAAAGAGAGGAAACATTTTTAAAATGAGAGAGATTTTCACTTGTAAGTTTTGCACCATGCAATAATATTGTAATGTTTAAGGAAATTTTGCACGAATTTGGTACTTGGTAGAGAATTTATTTTGTAAGTTAACAAAAACGTCTCATTTTTCTTAGTAAAATTAAAATGATACTTTTGTATTGTTATAATGAACATATTGTGTATTTAAAATGAAACTAAATAGCAAAAATTATACTGATTGATACCGGCCGGAACGTCCCCTACGCAGCAGGTCGAATCAGTCAACCATTTATATCCATTGTTACGTTTAACCAAGGCAAACAACTAATAGTGGTCAAATAAGCTAAAATTAAGCTAACTATGTTACTAAACAGGACCTAGTGTTTAATAGAAGAGCTTATTGGAATAGCTTATTAGGGCAATTAGCTTATTCCAACTTCTTCTAAAATCCAAAATTATCCCTATCTTCTCTCTCATGGATTACCCCTGAATATTTGAATCCTTTAACTTAATCAAAATACTAAAATATTAAAATATATTTGACTATGTTATATTATATATTATAAATACTTATAGTCACAGGGCAAATATATAATATTTGGGCCTTTTAAATTATACAATTAACAAGTTCATCAATTTCTAACAAATTATTTGGCCAAATTATTATACACGACCCAGTCAATCTAATGGGCTTCCAAATTTTAATATCCACATCGTGTTATTTCATCACTTCTCACTAACCCTTTGCTATGTTTGCTGAGAGCTCAACTAGATCTGATCGCAATTCACTACAATTATTGCTTCTCACTGGTTTCTTCTATTTTCGTTAAGATGTCGACTTGTCGATTTCATCATCTCTCACATTTCTTATAGGTAATTCTACCCCATTTCATTAGTAACTTTTAGTGTTGCATAGATATACAAAGAAAATCCTATTTCTCTAAACAATTTCTACCATTTTAGGCATGTGTGTTAGGCGTCTATTATTTGTATTCTGCTAGGACTCTAGTTTAGTATCATATATATATTATCTCTTGTATAGCTCTGTGTAAGATGCGATTATCAGATTATCTAAATTCTCATTTGGTATTAGTAGTCTCCAAGTCTCTCTTTCCACGGCAGCTCTGGTAACAATGATGGTTCTATTCAACCTTCTTCTGAACGGACTATTCCAGAGCTTGTTTCTCTTCCTGCGTTGACTAACAATTTCCGATGTTCGGCTCACCACTTTGTTTCTATTTAATTGACCAATCATAATTCCTTATTTTGGAGGACGCAGTTGACCTCGTTTTTACGAGGTCAGGGTCTTCTCGGGTTCTTTGATGGTACGCAACCTTGTCCAGAGATTGTGACGCCGGTGGAATCGACGGTAGACAACGGAGGTGCTGCTCCGACATTGGCTACTGCTCATGCTGCGTGGCTACACCAGGATCAGGCTGTGTACTTCAATTCGAATGAACGATTGTACTTCAGTTGTGAAAGATTGAATGAACAATTGTACTTCAGTTGTGATTAATTTATGTGCTCAATGCTAGATGGAATTTAAATTTGTGAAGTGGTTGGGTGCAAGATTTGGACAAGGATAGTGCATTGTGCCAAATGAAAGGGTTACACTGGTTGTGTGTCTTCGAATTGAGTTTGGATCTTCAAATCCTTTAGGAAATTCAAATGCAAAGAAAACACTCTTAATCCTGAAGTAAAGTATTTTTTGACGTGACGTAGATGCTGACGTGTGAAGATAAACCGTGGAACTATTGTTAGTTGGTGAAAAGAAGTGTAGTTTACTATCAAGTTACACTCTTAATCCTGAAGTAAGATATTCATTGACATAGATAACGAGGTGGAGAGATTGACCTGAAACCTACTATCGGTTATAAAAAAAAATGTAATTTACTATCAAGTTACACTCTTAATCTCAAAATAAAATATTCATTATTGGATATTGACTGTATATGGACTTTGAAGAAAAAGCTTGATAGTAACCAAACCGACAATTGAAGAGGATTGAGGAATCACCAATTAGACAAGCACTATCCATGGCCACCGTACCCTACACATTCTTTCAATACAAGAAGGCAAGAAAAACAATACCCAACGGTAGTTATTGGCACTTTGAAAATCTCTAATGTTATATAAGAAAAATAATCTCACATTGTTGTTCAATGTGTCGGGGAATTACACTTCACTCACCTAGTAATTGCATGATACGTAACCGAGGTGCAGGAAATTGAGTTATTGTTAGGCCTAATAATGCCGAAGAGGTCATGAGATATGCCATCAATGCACAATCCTAAGAAAATCTCCCCATGTTGCAATTGTGATGGTGGCTTCCCCAAATGAAAGTTGGAAAGAATATATAATGGGTCTCTTTGCAACATCAGTCCAAATGCATCATTTCCAATCTAGACAAATTGCACCATCCTCGCACAAATCTTGCACCTAGCTAACATTGTAGCACTTGAACACACATTGAGATCATGCCATAACGTTGGCCGTTGGCCGTTGGCCGGTTCTCTGGGATGGTCATGGTGAGCAACGTAACATCATCCCATTTTCCCACTTTCAAATATAGGAATGGATTATTTTATCCCAATACCCAAGCACATTTTCTCATAATATTTTTATGCATTTTTCTATCCTCATTGAAGAAAATAAACAAATTACTGCTCTTAAAAACGTATATAATGTATTCTAACTTTTTCTTATAATATCTTCATTTTCTACCTTGCCCAAAGACATTGAGCATGTCCACCGTGCCAACTAGTTGAACAACACACAAACAAAATTGAACCATAACTAATTAATATGAATATTTTCATCACATGTACAGTTATATATGTAAGATAATATATATATATATATATATATATATATATATATATATATATATATAGTTTTACATTTAATGTGGTAAAAAATATATCACATTAGATTAGATTTCTTTACACTATCTTGACAAAACAAATTAATGGGTGGTTAACTATAATGTGTAGATGAGAGAGGCCAGGGGAGAGACAATATTGTGCATGTCAGGTAGGGTTGGAGAAAATGTGTAAAGTATTTATCCCATTACGGTTTTGCAATTAATGTTGTAATGAGGAGAGAGAAAAACGGCACTCCATTCATTGTTTCTCTCTACTCAATTTCTACCCCATTAATTCACATGTATTATCATATCATCTTAATTACTATATAAAAAAGCCACACGCCTAGGGAACCACGTTAGAGCCAAAAAATCCCGTCTAAACAAAACATGGTCGCTTAGTAGTAGTAGAGAAATAGAGTTCTATACACTGTTGTACATCTACGCTGGGATACGGCAGGTTGTTTACAAATTCCAAAATCTTCTAGCCGTCTTTGGTATCTTAAACAGCCTCCAGCATTTATTTTCAATTAATTTGTTTTCTTTATTGGTTTTCTCATGCAAGGACTCTTACTAATATTAAAATCTTATTTGCTCTCCAACGAGCTATAAATAAATTGCATAGATTAATGATTGTCACAGCATAAAGTATCACAAAGGCTATATCTTCTTTCATACTCAAACAATATACAAAGCATGGCAACTTGGAGTGCAATAATAGTGCTGTGTGTGTGCATCTTGAACATTTCTTAAATGAATTTGAGCACATTTTTATTTGACTACATGGGTAATACTCGTGTTGGGGCAGCATGCACAAGGCAACTATGCATGGGTAATGCTCATCAAATTAATTGGTGGTGCATATATGAAATTGTACAAATCCAAGAACTTGTGTTGAAAATTAAATATGGTTGAATAGGCACCACTCCAAAAAAAATAAAAAATTAAAAACTAATACAATAAAGAAGTAAATAATATTCAACTAGAGACAAAGTATTTTATTTTTGTATTAGTTATCCGGTCATCCACCAGTCCACCTTCGTAATGATGATGATCAAATGAGGATTCATGCCTTTAGCATCAAAGCTAGAACACTTAGTAAGTTAAAACAAAATAAATTTGGCATAATCATTGATTATGGAAGCATTATTATGATTCTGAACATTATTCATTAATCTAATTCAAGAAATTTTTGTTTGATTAATGCAGGTGAGGGTTACGCATAACATAATTAAGTAGGATGACAAGAGATGCTTTGGAGAAAGTTAAGGATGGCAAGAGATGCTTTGGCGAAGGCTATGCTGCCATTGAGGAAGCGTGTGTTAAGGCTTTGACCCTCAAAGGAGAAGAAAGGAGACTTGAAACTCAACCCAATGGCATCCCACCACATGGTGAAATCTTCCCAAAAATTTGTGCAATTCTAATCAAATGCAAGTGGGTAATAGTCAAAATTACAAAGTTGGTGAGCTTTGGTTAGGGACTATGAGTTCATAACTAGTCGAAATTGTGAGTTCAGAAATAATCGATAGTGAGAATCGAAGATGATGAACCAGCGATTAGGGTTGAAAACTGCGGTCTGTGAGTTAACTCGTTTCTTGACTCGTGTTGTAGTCTTTTTTTATATTTTTCTTTTTATTTGTGAATTAAAAAATCTATGTTAACATCCTTAGCTTGCACAAATCTTACACCCAACAATGTGCAATTAATCCTAAGAGAATATAATCTCCACATCTTCAGTCTCAATACAGCTTCAGTCTAATATGGGGCAGGATGGGAGGATTTTGAGTCTGAGAAAAAATAATAATGAGTTGTACGAAGCAACACTACTGTTTGCTACTAATCTACTTTCACAAATACAACAACAGCCAAGTAGCAAAACCGGTCAAGGGTCGAAAAGGTGTCAAGAATAAAGTGCAACTTGCGTTTGTCCTCATATACTGTAATACATACAAGAAACTCATGTCATATATAGTGACATGTATTTCAGGCGAAATTTTATTTTAAAAGTTTGACAAACTTTGTTTGTGAAGTTCAATGTAAGATTTCTGCAAGGATAGTGTTGTGTGTGTGCATCAATGGAAGCTAGATTCCCTAGAAAAATTTGAGGACATTTTTTTTGTGTTTTTGAGAGAGAAGTGTGAAAAATTCATGGCAAGAATTTTAAGAAAAAAAAAAAAACAGAACACATAATAGCAACCAAGGGTTGAAGCAAGGAGAAGGTTGGAATAATAGCAAGGGGTTCCAAGGGAAGCCCCAATTGAACCAAGGCGGCAAACCCACCTATGGCCAATGTAATAGATCTATCGAGAGACCGAATTGCATATGGCCCACAACAAGTAGGAGGAGCTCAAATGAATCACTATCAGCCAAATTAGTCTCCCAAATGGACGACCCTGGGCAAAGAAGAGACGATTTGAGGGAACTTGATGAGAGGCTATCCAATGCTATCATGGAGCTAAAGAATGATGGAGTGAATCTCAAACATGAGATCACACAAGATATAAGGCAAGAGATTGCGGCACTAAGGCAAGAATCAATGTCCACCATGAAAAACATTGAGAATTAAATTTCACAAATGTTCAAAATTATGTCAGAAAAACACTATAGGATAATTTCTAAACAATAGGGAGAATAACCCCAAGGAGAGAGTCAATGCAATTGCCGCAATTAGGGGTGGAAATAGGCTAGGCCGAGCCGGGCTTTAGAAAATTAGGCCTTGGCCTGCTATGGAAATCTTAAGCCTGAGCCTGTAAGTAGGCTTTTTTTTAGGCTCAAGCCTGAGCCTACAGTTGGCCTGGTCTGGCCTAAAGCCTTTTTAAAAGCCTATTTAACATATAGGCCTTTAATAAGGCTTCAAAATAGATCCTAAATAGGCTTTGAGCCTATTTAAATAGGCCTTGAACCTATTTAAGGCATACATTTTAAAGGTTTTTAAAGTATACATGTAAAAAAGTATATCAAAATGTATATAAATATTATACATTTATATAAATATTAAAATGTATATATATAAAAATATATTAGATATAAAATGTAATATATAATAATTAAATATTAAATATAAATATTATAATAT
>CM008332.1:31035380-31037880 GCA_002525835.2 Ipomoea batatas
TAACTGGAAAAATTCTTGGGCTACTTTTAACATGTCGTCTATCGCTTTCTTTGGTACCCCATGATTTATAACCTTAATTTTAAAATAATTAGCGATAAGTACAAGAAAATGCGACATTGTCGGTCCAAATTAAAATTAAATGGCGTGTCGGAAATTGGAAAATTGACCTGGAAAAATCCATATTCGGAGCAGGCTTGCGCTATTTGTGTGACTATTAGCTCTCGTTCTCCGCAGCCCAAATCGATGACCGGAACATTGTTGCAGTCGGCGACCTCCGATAGCCTTGGCCGGTCGGATTCAGGCCGGACGTAGTTTTCAGGGAGGGAAGTGTGCCGGATTCCGCTGGATAGGACTTTGGTTTCCATGGATTCCGGTACAAAGGAACATAAAAACTGGAATTTCAAAACAAGATTTCCATAAGAAAAAACAAAATGGAAACAAGGAGAACTGGAATGGGTTACTTTTACTTTTCGGATTCGGATTACAACTACTGAACTAACAGAACTACTTTGTGTACTAGGAGGCTAGCTTGAGTTGCTACGACGAAAATCTGAGGGCAAGCAAATCATCTTTTCTCCATTCGGTCTCCGCTGCACTTTATATAGTACTCCCTCAGTCCTTAAATGATTGTTTCATTTGCTTTTTACATGCTTTTTAAGAAATTAAAATAAATTTAACGTGCTTTCCAATAATGTCCCTATTTTTTCACATTTGGAAATTAAAGTAATAAAAAATACAAAAGTCATAAGGGTAAATTGGAAAAAGTAGAATGATGGTGATGTTCAATTTTGAAAAGAGGACAATATTTTGGGACAAACTAAAAAGGAAAGTAAGACATGTAAAATCGGACAGAGGAAATAATAATTAAAGGCTTATTGACAAACTCGAAAAAAATAACTTTTTAAAAATCAATTTTGTAATTTTCTGAGTTATACTTAATTTAGTCCTCGATTATGTCAGTTTTTTCAATTTAATTCTAAAAGATTTTTTGTGTTTAATTAAGTCCTTGACTTTGATGATTTTTTCTTAATTGAGTCCCCTGATAAAATAACTTGGCAATTTCATATCTATTAATACTCAATTTAGTCTTCAACTATAGTAGTTGTTTTACCTAATTTAATTTTTGACTATAGTAGTTTAACCCAATTTAGTCCTCAACTATAATTAATTTTCTCAATTTAGTTCTTGATTCTAATAGTCGATGACTCAATTGGGTAAAACAATCAAAGTCGATGACCTAATTAAGCACAAAAATAGGACTAAATTGAGAAAAACCACTATATTCGATGATTAAATTGAGTATTATCTCGTAATTTTTTAATGTTTAGTATCAATAAAAAATAAATATAATAAAACTAATTCATTTTTGGTCAAAAATGTGTTTTAAGATTTTTACTCGAATGGTATTTTTTTTAACACATAATCTTCTTGTTTCTCATTTGAGTAGTGTAAAATAGGCATGTTAGCCCATCTTCTATATGATTATTATTTAAACTAACCCGTGCGATGCACGGAATAGATTTGTTATAATTATAACTATATTGAGGAAAGAAGAAAAATTTATAACTGCATTTTATACAAAAGAAAATAGACACGTAGGCTATTAGAAAAATAAATTTGCTCACCATTAAATTTCAAATGAATTGGATTAAATGCTGAAGAACCAACAGTTGTTTGCAATACTGACTCATTTTCTAAAAAATATACAAAAGGATAAGTATTTAGACGATTCTCATAGAATGATTCGTACTTTAAATACAAAACTATGAACACATCTTCTATTTGTAATATTAAGTATTACTAGAGCATATATAACATGTAATAATAATTGATTGCTAATTTTATGAAAATATATATGGTAATTAATAAAATCAATGTTTTTACTAAAATAACTTTGAGTATGATTTTACTAAAATAACCTTTATTTTGAGCGGGAAAAATTGGACAGGCACTTCTATTATTATATAGATATAGATATAGATATAGATATAGATATAGTTAGATATTTATTACTTAATCATTTTTATTCTACAATTTTTAATTACATATTGTATTCAAGATGAAACCCTAGTCTGGTTTCTCAAACTAAAAAAATTCAAAACTGTATTTCTCAGTATGAGAAAACCAAGTTTGGAATTCTAAAGTATATAGATAATAACGAAAATAATGAGTGAAACAGTATATAATGAGATTCAATTTTGGCTCTAACATTGATCTGTGGTCTTTTGCTTCTTCATACCCCTTAGAATTGTTGATTCTGTGAGTTTTCTCATTATGTTGTTTGTGTCAATTTTGAAAAATGATGTTTACTAAAAAACTGAAAGCTTATAGTTAATTATTAGTTAAGTAATAGTTAATTAAATGAGTAGTTCAAATTTGATTTAAGAGCATAAGAACGAATGTCATGGTCCAATTTATGTGGTCAGTTACTTAAAGAAAAACATAACATTTATACCAAAATATTAATTTTTCCAATATCCACAGTGCTAAAGTTTGGGTA
>CM008332.1:31040380-31059628 GCA_002525835.2 Ipomoea batatas
TCAATCCTATGACTTCTTAAAGCTTTAGTAAATAACTAAATATATCTGCTAATTGATTATTTGAGCCAACAAAAGATGTAGTAATATCTCCAGATGCAACTTTGTCTCGAATAAAATGGCAATCAATTTCAATGCGTTTCATTCTTTCATGAAAAACTGAATTTGACGCAATATGCAGAGTTGCTTGGTTATCACAAATGAGCTTCATGGACTTCTCTGTACAAATCTTCAGTTCAGTAAGTGTTGGAAAAAATGGCATAAATTACATTTTAAGTGGCTATTTTATGGTATAAATATATGTAGGGTCCACATCCAATTTGGGTCGGGTCAAAGTGGATTCGGATTTTTCGTAGTGAGACGAAGAGATCTATATATTATACGCTCAAAATGGATAATGGGTGAATGAGAAATTGGTTCTCAAAGTAGACCCATTGAGATGGAAAAAATGTGGGAAAAACTTTGAGAAAAGCATTTGTCCTACATTGATTTGGGAAGAGGATTTCACCCACTATATATACAAGAGACTTTTTTAAGCTAATTGACTTGTATGGCATAGATACTCTTTCTCACGCAGGGGGGGTGCAAATCAAATCCCAAAATGAGTTCGAAAAGGCTTGAACTCGTGTGCGCCGGCACCTACGGGCACGAATGTCGTCCAAAAAATTGGCTGGTCTTGAGGGCATAAGTTATGCCAAAACTCCGAGCGATTTTTCCAGCGCACGAGACGTGGTCTCGCGGCATGGCTAAGCTGCAGCGCTCGAGACACCGATATCTCGAGGCTGGGCAGGGTCGAGACATCAGCGACGTCTCACGCCTGGGCAGTTCGAGATATCAGCGATGTCTTGTGCACTGGCAGCGCGCGAGACATGCGATGTCTCGAACAATGGTTGTGCCTGCGAGAGCTGATCTCTCGTGATAGTAGCGCGCGTTAGCGGTATTTCTCAATGTCTCGCAGACGGCATACTGAGCGCAACTAAAGTAACCTCTCGAAGGCTATAATCTGGAAAGACTATTCTCCTTCCACCGTGACTGTTCAGGAGATAAATTCAGGATGTTACAGAATTTATTTCGTATTTATTCTGATCATAACATCTAGAATTAATCTCTTGTTAGTGGGTGGTTAAATAGGGAGTTAGTGGGAGATTAAAGTCTTGTTAGTGGGAGAAGGTTACAAGGCCAAAATTGAATGCCATGTTGAATTCCATTAATCCCTTCCTCTACTATATATTACCAGGTTGAGCAGCAGATTTATGTGACATGTAAGAAATCTGTTTTCCTCCTCGAAACTCTGCTCTTCCTTCCTTCTAGCCACCTGTGTTCATCCCACGTTCTCGTTCGCCGGATCCAAGTTTGTGTGCTCAAACGGCGGATCGTAGTACGTTTTATCCTGGGAAACCTAGACCGCAACGCTCCAGCACCCCGTGAGGCGGTAAATAAGGTTTTAAGGACAGAGGCAACTGAACTCGTACTTACATCTACCCCAAAGTCCATTCTTCACCGTCCCTTGTATTCCAGGTTTATCTAACCTTTGTTGTAGGTTTAAATTCCTAGAATTTCTTGTAATATTTTGTTTAAGTGGATTTTCTATTTTCGTCCATTTTCTTGGGTTTTTCGAGAATTATTCCCAACAGTAAGGAGGTTTTTCAACCCCATATGTTCACATGTTCCAAGGGCCATTGATCGATATCCGGCTTCTGCACTTGATCGAGCAACAACATTTTTGCTTTTTACTTTTCCAAGAGATTAAGTTGCCACCAAGGAAGATACAATATCCAGATGTTGATTTTCTATCCCATGCACCTGCCCAATCTGCATCTGTATACCTAGTAATTTCAAGGTTTCCATGGTCTTTGTATAACAAACCAGTGCCTGGGATTTCTTAATATATCTTAAAATCCAAACGGCATCTTCCCAATGACTTTCACGTGGAAATGCCAAGAATTGACTAACAGCACTTATCGCAAAAGAAATATCAGGTCGAGTTACAGTTAAATAAAGTAATTTTCCGACCAATCGTCTATATTTCGGTTATTTCCCTGGATCTTGGATAAGCTCCCCCTGATTTGGTAGGAGTTTGACATTAGGATCCATAGGAGTGTCAAGAGGTTTGCAATTCATCATATATGTTTCTTCTAGTATATCCAATGCATATTTCTTTTGTGATATGCAAATTCCTTGCTTGGATTGTGCTACTTCAATTCACAAAAAATATTTTAATTTCCCGAGATCTTTTGTTCCAAAATGTTATAATAGGTGTTGTTTCAACAATTGTATTCCTTCAACATCATCTCCTGTAATGACAATATCATCAACATATATAACAAGATAAATGTTCTTACCATGTTGATGTCTATAAAAGACGGAATAATCAACTTTGCTTCGATTTAAACCAAAATTTTGCATTACTATGCTGAACCTTCCAAACCAGGCATGAGGAGATTGTTTTAGACAATAGAGAGAACGCTTGAGCTTACAAACCAAGTTACTCTCCCCCTGAGCAACAAACCTGGGAGGTTGCTCCATGTAGACTTCTTCCTCTAAATCTCCATGTAGAAAGACATTTTTAATATCTAACTGATGCAAAGGCCAATGATGAATGGCAGTCATAGAGAGAGATTCTGACTGAAGAAATTTTGGCTATCGGTGAAAATGTATCAGTGTAATCAATCACAAAAACCTGTGTATATCCCTTAGCTACCAGTCGAGCTTTAAGTCTATCAACCTGTCCATTGGGTCCAACTTTCACAGTATATATCCATCGGCAACCAACAGTTGTTTTACCTGTGGGTAATGGAACTAACTCCCAAGTCCCCGATGAATGAAGACTAGCTATTTCATCAATCATAGCCTGACGCCAACCAGGGAGGGAAAGAGCTTCTTTAACAAATTTAGGAGTAGAGACAGAAGATTAACAGTTGATAAAAGTAATATATGAAGGTGAGAGACGATCATAAGAAATAAAGTTGTATATGGGAAAGGGATTTCGTGATGACCTGTAGGCTGTTACCTACACGACTTGCGATAGGAGAGCTTGCTGCTGGAACCGGGTCCGAGGGCAAAGGTAGCTCGAGAGATGAATCAGCTGGATTTTCATTGATTTGAACTGCCGTGGGTGGTCAAGGGCGATGATGATAAGTGTATGGAAAGGGAATGACACTGTTGTTTTGTAACTGGGGTTCAGTAGGTGAGGGACTAAGATTTCTAGGTGATGATGGAGCTTGAGGTAAATGTATCTCGGTTCCTCCTTGAAAAGCGGGGACATGAAGAACATCAGGAAAGGGAGAGATGGGGGGCGATGAGGCGGATGAAAAGAAAGGTGTTGATTCAAAGAAAGTAACATAAGAAGATACTAAATCGACGCTTATCAAGGGAATAACATCTAAAGGCTTTTTGCAACCTAGAATACCCAACAAACATGCATTTTAAGTATTTTGGGGAAAATTTATCACGCCCTAGGGTAGTGTCCCAAATAAAATAGGTGCACCCGAAAAATTTTAAAGGAAGATTATGAAGAGGCTTATCGGGAAATAAAATATTATAAGGTATCTTACCATGTAAAACAGATGAAGGCATACGATTTATTAAATAATAGGAATGAAGGATAGCATCTGCCCAAAACTTTGGAGGAACTTTATAGTGGAGAATCATGGTGGGGGCTATTTCAACGAGATGCCAGTGTTTTCGTTTTGATACTCCATTTTGCTTTGGAGTATGGGACAAGAGGACTCATGGAGGATGCTTGCTGAATCAAGAAAGTTACATAATGGAGTTGTAAAATATTCTCCAGCGTTATCACTTTGTAATGTTTTAATAGACACTCCAAACTGATTTGTTATTTCATTGACAAATTTTTGAAGAACATTAAGCACTTCAGAACGGTTTCGCATTAGAAATACCCATGTACAACGAGAGAAATCATAAGTGAAGGTAACAAAATATTTAAACCAAGAATTGAATCATAACGAAAAGGTCCCCAAACATCAGTATGGACTAAGGAAAAAGGGGAAATAGCTCTTTTATTAACCCAATTAGGAAAAGATGTTCTAGAATATTTGCCAAGCTGACAGGTTTTACACTCTATGGACGATAAGTGAGATAAACTAGGGACAAGTAGTCGTAATTTATTAAGTCTGGGATGTCCTAGTCGGTTATGGGCAAGGGAAGGAGGAATGGTAACAGTACAAACTGTAGGAGGATTTGGGTAGATAATCGATAAAGTGCTTCTGATTCATACCCCGAGCCAATCATCTTCCCCGAATGACGGTCCTGCACAATGACAAAATTAGAAGAAAACGTGACCGTACAGTCTAAAGATTTTGTAAGTTTATGGACAAAAATTAAATTGAAAGGACACTTAGGTATATAGAGAATATTAGAAAGAGGCAAAGTAAGAAGGGGGAAAGCCTTTCCAGTTGCAGTAGTCCTACTCTTTGACCCATTACCGAAAACAATAGATGGAAGGGACTCAGACTTAGTGAAATGAGAAAATAAGGATGAGTTACTAGAGATATGCTTAGAGACACCTGAATCGATAACCCATGGTCCGCTCAGGCTAGATTGTGATATAAGGGCAGTATGAGATCCTTCAGTGTAGGCTACAGGAGTTACACATATAGCTTTGGGATTAACTTTAAATCGAACAAACTCTTCATATTCAGCAGCGGAAATGGTTCAGGAGTTTGGTTCTCTAGGTAGAGATTGAGCAACACTAGCTTGGGGAAGTACGGGTTTCCCATGTAGTTTCCAACACCGATCCCGTGTGTATCTAGTTTGATTACAATAATCACAAACTAGTGTTTTTCTGTCCACCACGATCCTTAGGTCGTTCACGACCCCCTTGTGTGACTAGAGCAGATTGTTCGGTAGTAGATGTGTGAGTAACTGGAATGGATATAACTTGTAAGAGACGTTTGAACAACTCGGTGATTCTCGGGACTCTGTTGCTTCCAAGAACTTGATTTTAGATGCTTTCAAATTCTGGACCTAATTTTTTTAAGAGAAGTATTACAAAGAATTTCTCTCGTTGGATAAGTTGCTCTGCGGGTGTACCACCAATAGGCATGAGCATACCAAACTCAGCAATCAAACTTTGGGCTTTGCCAAGGAATGTTTCCATATCAATACCATCTTTCTTCAAGTGAACTAAATTATCAACAACATTATAGAACTGAGATACATCATTAGTGTATAGAGATTTAGATTGATTCCATACCTCAACACCTGTCTTAAAGGGTCGAAATAGGGGCAACAACGGTGGAGAAGAGACTGCCAAAGGAGGCTACATAGTTGGGCATCTAACCTTTATCAAATTGCCTTTTTTTTCTGGTCTCTCATTCACTCCCTTTTGTAAGTGGTCAGCAACCCCTTGGCCCATAAACCATAACTCTACGGCATCCGACCAAGATTGGTAATTTTGAGAACCACATAATTTTTCAGAAGTCATCACTAGGCTTCCAGACAAATTAGGCACGTAAACAGAGCTAGAAAAAGTAGGTAAATTATTGGCAGGATAAACAGTACCCGAATTATCAGAATTTCCCTCGGAAGAGATTGCAACCAAAAATAATTTTGACGGCACAGGAGGAAGTGGAGAGGGCCGACGATCGAAACTGGAAAGTTTCGCTAGAATAGGTCGTCGGAGAAGAGCTCATGCGCCGACGCGTGGTGTCGGAGTGCCGGCGACGTGGCGACGTGTGGAAGAGGAACCGGCGACAGGGATGGATGGGTTAGGGTCGTCGGAAATTGTAGAAGGGATTGGTAGCACTTATTTGATGAAAGAACTCACCAATAGCAAGTAATTTGAGAGAAGAATTTCGAATGAATAGTAATTTGTACTGTTCACTGAAAAAAATTTAAAAAAAGTTCAAGTTTTGGCTCTGGTACCATATTGAGAAAGATTAGCAAAATTTGTTGTATTGCTTCCTTGTCTCAATAGAGAGACAATAGGTAAATATATACAGACTCAAAGGACACAATCCTATAGACACAACTCTTCACAACCCAACAGTCATATTTCTATAGACACAACTATTGTGTTTCAATATTATATATATATATATATATATATATATATATATATATATATATATATATCTGTGTGTGTGAGAGAGAGAGAGAGAGAGAGGGAGAGGGAGAGAGAGAGAAAGAGAGAGATAGAGAGAGATTCAAATGAATATATCTAAAAATATTTTAAATATTAGTTCAAAAAATATTATAATTATCTAAACTAAAATTTATGTAAACTTAATTGGTTATTCGTTTCGATATATTTTTAGTTATGTTATATATATGAATATAAATTTGGTTCGAATATCAAATGTAAAAATCATACATATATTAAAATTATAAGTAAAAATTATATTTATTCATTTAAACCAAACATATCTAAAAATATTTTAAATATAAGGTAAAAAATCACTTGAAATTAAACTTGTGTTAATTTTATAAAGGTAGTATAAAAAATAAATTTGAAAAAAATGAATGTTAGTAAACAAGTTTTCTAAAAAAAAAAAAAACAGAGAATGAAATCTAAAATATTTAGAAACAGAAAACAGAGGACAATTTCCTGAAGTAAATGAGCCTCTAATTTTTTTTCTCTAGTTTATTTACTTCATTGTTATTACATTTTGAAAAATGTAATGCGCAGCACACAGGGATGTTAAAATAACAGTTGTAACACAAGAGACTGATAACGCAGTTTGGGAAAACCCTAGTCTGCGAGGCACTTCTCAATTTGAGAATTTGCCTAAATGCACTAAAAGCTTAATATTCAAAGTACATAGTTTTGGGACCAGACATTACACAATAGATTAATCTTCTCCTATCTAATCTATTGTAACCTAAACACATGTACTACTTTCTAGGGGAATTTAGAATTATCTCAAACACTCTAATACCTCACAAGATTAACTAGGAAATCCGTAAGGGATGTTTAGATGAGAGGTACTTTAAATAGCCAACTAATCAGAAGTTCAGAACCAAAACAGTATTGGTCTTATTTCTAGTTTGTTTGGGATTTGATTTCTAATCTTGGTGTACTCCTTTTCTGACTTGAATTGGAATTTTCTTTTTGCCAACAATTGTGATCAACCTTTTGATTCAACACTCTCCCCCTTGATCAAATTTTTGGCAAAAACCTTGATTTCTCCCCCTTAGTTGATTCTCCTGTATTTCCTCTTTTGGTCCCGAATCTTCTATTTGAGTCTTTGTGACTTCAGGTCAGTATGGTAGTCTTTGGTAGACAGAGGAAGTGATTATAGTAGTACCAATTAGTGAATAGGTTCATCAGCATCAGATTTCATCATGTGTTAATGATTTGAATCATTTGGCTGCTTAGAGAAGTTTTATCATTAGCAGTATACATGATAGTTAAGGTATTCTGAGCTTCATAGCAGCAAAAAAAATTTTGAATCCCACAGTATTCTGGATTTCATAACGTCAGCAGCATAAGAATATGATCTTATCATTTCAGCATATTAGTAAAATATTTCATTATCAGCATCAGCAAAAGTATTCAACAGATCTTCAGCAACATCAAAAAGTCAGAACTGAATAAGTCAGAATCAGCAAAAGATTATTCAACAGATCTTCAGTAGATGATCAAAAAGTCAGAACTGAATTTGTTCTCCCCCTTTTTTGCTCAAAATTTTTTCTTATGGAGTCTTTTCTTCTTCTTATTCTTCATCTTGATTTCCTTCTTGACTGTTTGCTCCTACTGTGTCCTTTGTTAGTGCTTTCACCCACTGCCTTACCTCTAATTTTTCTTCTTTGAGTTCCAAATGTCTTTTAGAGATCCAACTTTCTTCTTGTTCAATTTCTGTAAGTCTTTTCTGGAAGTACTTGAGGAGTGTTGTCTTGTCAGTTGGATTTTCCTTAGGGGTGGTCGTTTTCAGGTCATTTTGATGGGTTCCCCTTCTCAGTTTAACTGATATGGAGAGTGGCTTCACTGGAACCATGGGCTTTTGGAGTTTGAACTTTTGTTGAACCAGTAGAGTGTGTATCAGGTTAGGAAAGACTAGTGAAGCTTTAGGCATTCCACTTTCAACGACATTCATGATTTGACTAACCACCATTTCTCTAAAGTTTATTTTGATTCCCTTTCCAACTTTATAGAGAAGTTCTGCTAAACTCCATTTGACAGTGTTTTCATGGAGAGATGGGATCCAATTGACCAGTGGACCATTGCCAGCTGTTAATTTTTGAGCCACTTGTTCACTAGTAACTTCTGCCTCTTCCTCCCTTGGTGAAGTGCCCATGTATTCATTGATTAAAGCAGGTGTGAAGTTGTAAAAGTTACCTCTCAAGTAGACCTTTCCATACATGGGATCACTCGGTGTTGTTATCCCGGTGCCTAAGTTGCTGTAAAATTCATAGATGGCATTCTCTTCATAAGGTTCAATATTTGTGACTGTCCCAAGCATTTGACTGTTGAGTAAGGCTTCTGAGATTTGTTCATTGTCTTCCAACTTTTCTAGCACTAGTATTTTCTGATTGATGATTTTCCTTGCTAAGATACTGTCCCACTTGGTGGTATTCTGTTTGGTCATGAATTTCTTACTGTGAGGTTTTGGAAAACATGATGGACTGTCCTGTACATCACTGTCTTCAACTACTACACTTTCCTTTTTCTTTGTTTTTTTTTTTTGTTTTTGACTATATTTGGCATAAGCCAATTTCGGATCTCAACTTTGTGAATCTGTTTCCATCTAGTGCTTTTGTAAAGATATCTGTCAATTGTTTGTCAGTACTGATATGTGTGAGAGATACAATTTCATCTTCAACTAGTTCTCTTATGAAGTGGTGTCTGATGTCAATGTGTTTGGTTCACGAATGTTGAATAGGATTTTTGGAGATGTCTATTGCACTTTTGTTGTCACAGTATATGGTCATTGTTGATTGGTGGATCCCATAGTCTTCTAACATCTGTTTCATCCACAATAGTTGTGTACAACAACTTCCAGCAGCGATATATTCAGCCTCTGCTGTTGATAGGGATATTGAGCTCTGTTTCTTACTTAACCAAGACACCAAATTTGTTCCTAGTAGAAAGCATCCTCCTGATGTGCTTTTCTATCATCCATATTTCTTGCCCGGTCTGCATCGTAGTAAGCAGATAGGTGTTGGTTTGTGTCAAAAGAATACCATATACCTAGATCAATGGTCCCTTTTACATATTTGATGACTCTTTTTACCGCTTTTAGATGTGTTTCTATGGGATTGGCTTGATATTTGGCACATATCCCTACTCCAAAACTTAAATCTGGTCTGCTGGTTGTTAAATAGAGTAAGCCCCCTATCATGCTTCGATACAAAGTGTGTTCCACCTTTTTTCCTTCTGGATCTTTAGAGATCCTCTCAGTTGTTGGAACAGGTGTTCTAACAACTTTGCTTTCATTCAACCCGAATCTTTTGACACGATTTCTTGCATATTTACTTTGTGAGACAAAGATTCCATTTTCTAATTGCTTAACCTGTAGCCCCAGAAAGTAGCTTAGTTCACCAACCATGCTCATCTCAAATTTTCCTTCCATATCTGCAATGAATTGATTCTTGTAGCTGCTTTGTGTTGACCCAAAAACTATGTCGTCAACATAGATTTGTGCAATCATGATATCTTTCTTATGAGTTTTTACAAATAGTGTCTTGTCTACACTTCCCCTTTGGTAACCTTTATTCAGCAAGAATTGGGTTAATCGCTCATACCAAGCTCGTGGAGCTTGTTTTAAACCATATAGTGCCTTCTTGAGTTTGTAAACATGTTCAGGATGATATGGATCTTCAAAATTTTTTGGTTGGGCTACATAGATTTCTTCCTTTAGGTACCCATTCAGAAATGCATTTTTTACATCCATCTGATACAGTTTCATTTTTAGGATGCATGCTACGGCTATTAGAAGCCGTATGGACTCAATTCTAGCAACTGGTGCAAAAGTTTCCTCAAAGTCAGTTCCTTCGACTTGTGTGTAGCCTTGGGCCACTAGTCTGGCTTTGTTCCTTACTATGTTTCCTTGTTCATCTGTTTTGTTTTTATAGACCCATTTTGTCCCGATGATGTTGACATCTTGTGGTTTGGTGACTAATTCCCATACCTCATTTCTTTTAAACTGTTGTAATTCTTCCTGCATGGCTTCTATCCAAAATTCATCTAGCAATGCCTCATCGGTGTTCTTTGGTTCAATTTTTGATGTGTAGCAAAGATCTCCTTCAGACATCTTGAGGTAGTCTCTCTTTTTCCCTCTAGTCCTTATTCCATCTTCTAGATCTCCAATGATATTTTCGAGGGGGCAATTTTTCTGAGTTTTTTATTTTGGTATGAGAGGCTGTTTTTTAGTTTCTTCATTCTCATCTTCTGATTTGGTCTCTGTTTCTGTTTTTTCTGTAGGGTTATTCATTGATGGTGGAACTATTGTTTCAACAACTTCCGAGTATTCATCATTATCAATGTTTTCTTCTGAATATTCATCACTGATGGTTACATTTATGGATTCCATCACATTGTTTGTCTTGAGATTAAACACACGAAAGGCCCGACTGTTTGATGAGTATCCTAGGAAGATTCCTTGGTCACCTTTGATGTCGAATTTTCCTAAGGATTCTCTATCTCTTAGTATGTAGCAGTTGCTACCAAACACATGTGTGTGTTTTAGATTTGGTGTCCTACCTTTCCAAATTTGGTAGGGTGTCATGTTTGTTTCTTTCCGTATGTATACTCGATTTATTAAGTAACATGCAGTGTTTACAGCCTCTGCCCAAAACTTTGGTGATATTCTTTTGTGATTTAGTAGGACCCTTGCCATTTCTTGTATGGTCCGATTTTTTCGTTCAACTACCCCATTCTGTTGCGGTGTTTTGGGAGCCGAGAATTCGTGATGGATTCCATTCTCGTCACAATATGTTTTGAACTGTGAGTTTTCAAATTCTCTTCCATGATCACTTCTTAACTGGATTATTTTTCCCACCTTTTGATCCTTTTCATTTTGTATTTTGTTGATGAGGATTTTGAAGGCGTTGAATGTTTCCGATTTGTCTTTGAGGAAGTTTACCCATGTATATCGTGAGAAATCATCAACAGTTACATGAACATACCGTTTTCCTCCTATGCTTTCTGTTTGAGTGGGTCCAAAGAGGTCCATGTGGAGAAGTTCCATAATCCTTGAAGTATGAACTCTTGGTGTTCTTTTGTGGCTACTTCTTGTCATTTTGTTTTCAAGACACGCATCACATTTTCTATTTTCATCAATGTCCAGTTTTGGAACACCTCGGTATGCTCCCCTTTTTAGTCCCTTTTTCATATCATGAAAATTTATATGCCCCATACGTTCATGCCACAGGAGTGTTTGATTGATAGTGACTTGGTTGCAGGTTAAATGGCTATCCCATATGTAGCATTTATCCGATGACCTTTTTCCCATCATGACACATTCATGTCCTTGGTTGTACACTTTGCAATTTTCTTTTGAGAATTCTACCCTTAGTTCATCTTCACACAGCTGACTTATACTGATAAGGTTTGCTTTTAAGCCTTGCACCTAGAAGACTCTTGGTAATCTGGGTAGACCATGGACATTTAGTGTTCCGCTAGCAATGATTTGCCCCCTTTCTCAATCTCCAAAGGTTACATGTCCTTCACTTTTGTAATGGATGTCCTCTAGATTGTTTGGGTTCCCGGTCATGTGTCATGAACACCCACTGTCAAAGTACCAAACACTTGTTTCTTTGCTGATTTTTGATGTATAAGCTGTGACTGGTGTTTGATTTTTTCTGACCCATATTCTTTGGGCTGGTTTTTGTTCTTGCTTTGCCCAGAATCTGTTATGGAGATCATTTTGTCTTTTGTAGCAGTGTGCCTTGATGTGTCCCAATCTGTGACAGTAGTAACATATGATTCTTCTACGGTGTTGAAAGTGATGTTGTAACACTTCTCTGTTTTCGACTGCAGAATCTTTCATTGTTGCTAAGTCTGGTTGTACTGCATTTTCAGTTAGTCTTCTTATTTCCTGTAGCAACTTGTCTTCCTCTTTTAGTGATTTCATTAACCTTTCTTGGGTTTCTTTGTGAAAAAGTATTTCCTTTTCCTTTTCACTTTTAAGGAAGTGATTTTCTTGCATGAGATTTAAGTTTACTTTGATGATTTCTTCCTACTTGGAGTGCAACTGTGTATAGGAGTTTAATAGATCTTGCATGCCCTCCTTTGATTGATCATCGCCTTCATGATTTGTGAAAAAGGCCACAAAATTTGTGTTGTTTTCTTCTTCACTATCTGAGTCATCACTCAAGGTTGTTACATATGTTTTGTTCTTCATCCTTAGGTAATTTGGACATTTTGACTGAATATGTCCATATCGCTTGCATTCATAGCACTGTTGACGGATTGGTTTTGTGCAAATGATGGACTCCCTTGATTATTTGAGAAACTCTTGTTTTTATTTCTGAATTTGTTAAATATCTTGAGAACTCTGTTGAAGTTTTTTGTCAACAAAGCAATGGATTCTTCCAATTTTTCAGTATCTTCATCTGAGTTGGTGTCTTGTTTTGATTGAAGGGCTATTCCTTTGCCATTAGGCTTTTTGTTTTGCATCATCTCAAGCTCATATGTTTTAAGGTTTCCCATTAGATCAATTAACTTGCAGGTATTGAGATATTTGCTTTCTTGAATAGCTGTTGCTTTCATCATAAATATTTCTGGTAATGATCGCAACACCTTTTTTACTAACCTGTTTTCAGGAATGGGTTCTCCTAAGTTATAGGCTTCCCCAGCAATTTCTAGTATTCTTCCATTAAATTGTGTGATATCTTCTTCTTCCTCCATCTTCAGACTTTCAAACTGAGTTTGGACCATTTGTAGTATTGATTGTTTGACTGTCGAGTTTCCTTCATGATGATCACACAATATATCACATGCTGTTTTTGCTACATTTGTAGCAGCGATCAGTTTGAATGTTTCTTCACTTACGGCTCCGTAGATGGCATTCATAGCTTTTGAGTTATAGTCAAACTCCTTGAGCTCTTCTTCGCTCCAATCAGCACGACCTTTTGCTTTGTTGTTGTCATCAAGGGGATGTTTCCATTCGTTTTCAACAGCCCTCCATACTCTTTCTCCTTGGGGCTAATATGTAGATTTTCATTCTAGCTTTCTAATAAGAGTAGTTTGTACCACTTAGCGCTGATGGTCTGTTGTTTGATAGTCCTTCTCTGGGGAACTCCATTAGGATCCTGCTAATATCTTAAGCAGTTTGGCTTTTGAAAAATGTAATGCGCAGCACACAGGGATGTTAAAACAACAGTTGTAACACAAGAGACTGATAACGCAGTTTGGGAAAAACCCTAGTCTGCGAGGCACTTCTCAATTTGAGAATTTGCTTAAATCCACTAAAAGCTTAATATTCAAAGTACATAGTTTTGGGACCAGACATTACACAATAGATTGATCTTCTCGTATCTAATCTATTGTAACCTAAACACATGTACTACTTTCTAGGGGAATTTAGAATTCTCTCAAACACTCTAATACCTCACAAGATTAACTATGGAATCCGTAAGGGATGTTTAGATGAGAGGTACTTTAAATAGCCAACTAATCAGAACCAAAACAGTATTGGTCTTATTTCTAGTTTGTTTGGGATTTGATTTCTAATCTTGGTGTACTCCTTTTCTGACTTGAATTGGAATTTTCTTTTTGCCAACAATTGTGATCAACCTTTTGATTCAACACATTTACTAATATTTGATTAAATATGAGTTGGGTCAGGCCGTTGAATCGATTCAAACAATAAAAATCTTGGTCTAGCCCGACCAACAGCCATTTTTTTTAAAAATTAATTCAGAATTATTATATTTGTCAATTTATGTTTATCTTTATTATAATAAATTACAAGTTAAAACACATTTAAAAAAATTACAAGTTAAATTTTTTTTTATTTACATCTTTTTATTTTAATACTTAATAATCTTTATAACTACGGTAAAATTTCACCTTTTGTCCTTAAGTTATGGATAATTGTAGAAATGATCCCTAGGTGTTGGCCATGCTCACTTTTCAACCCTGAGCTATGATTGGCGTTGCACTTTTCATTCTTTTCTTAACTTCTCGTGCTCACTCTATATCCTTAAATTAACTCTTTCGTGCTCACTTTTCGTCCATAATGTTTTGTTAGTAAAGGGACGAAAAGTGAGCAAGACCAACATTTAGGATGAATTTTACAATTATCCTATAACTTATGGACAAAAAGTGTAATTTTCCATATAAATATTATACATTTAAATTATAATTTTATTTTAGAGTTAATGTCGTTTTTTGTCCTAAATTTATAGGTGTTAGTTCAATAACGCATCAGCCTTTGGTCATAGTATTATTTTGACATAATCATTTTTTGGTTCTTTGTCAATAAAAATATTTAAATAACATTAAATATAATGACATTTTGGTCTATGCAGTTATAAGTGTTAATTCTTTTTCCTTTTTGGTCCTAAATTTATATGTGTTAATCAGCTTTTAGTCGTTTTTTTTTTTAAATTTCAGAACATTCATGTTGGTCTTAGCATTATCATTGTATGGCCATTTTTGTTCATCCGTAAAAAAATTATGTCTGAATGACATTAAAATGACGTTATTAACCACTCAAAATCCTCCTCTTTTTTTCCTTCTTTGTAATGGAACAATACAAAGGTTCTACATATTCAAAAATCAATATACTATGATCATACATTTATTGATAGTATAAATAATTCAAAATTCATTCATTGCATAATGGAACAAAAATTGTTACCAATACATAAGTCTATTGCGAAATTCAAAAGAAAAAAGTGCAAATGAAAATGTCACAAGTCCACTTCATGACAAACCTTAAGTATAGTGCATAAGTCTTCTTTATTAATGAATGTATTACTATGTACAGAGACAGATCCACCATGGGGGCATATATATATATATATATATATATAAAACTTTTTAAAAAGTTAATATATAATGTGTTTCCTATTTGAATTATTTTATCAAATTAATTATGTTTCATATATTGTTATTAATATTTGTATAAAGTTTTGACTTTTGATGTCTTTTAATTTTCGTCTATATCCAACAATATTTATGATTATATTCATTTTAAGTGTTTCATTTTTTAATACTACTGACTTTATTACAATGCAGTATATGTTCATTACTACTTTCTCAATCTATTGAAGCACAAAGACTTAATATCGCTAAGGCTCGAACCACAACCTCTCATATAAGGGAGCAACTTGGTGTTACCTCTTTCATGTTTCGCCCTCATTGGGACATTTTTCTGGATCTGTCACTGATTATGGATTATTTATGCTATGAATGAATTATAGATTATTTATGTTATCAATGAATGTATGATTAGTGTATATGATTTTCTGAAGATGCTTAACCTTTGTTTTGTTCTATTATCAAGAAGAACAAATGAGAATTTTTGAGTAGATAATAATGCCACTTTTAATGCCATTATATTTAAACATATTTGTTGACTATGGACAAAAAATATCATGTTACAATAATGCTAGAACCAACGAGATGTTCTAAACAAAAGCGGATTAACACAAATCTAACACCAAAAAAGGAAATTGAATTAAAACTTATAACTTTAAAAAAAATTAGCACTTATAACTTAACAGCCCGAAATGTTCTTGTATTTAACGACATTTAAGTGATTTTGTTAACGACATTTAAGTGGTATGATACCTATAAATTCAGGACCAAAAATGAAATTAACTCTTAGTAATAAATAACTCCGTAATAAATTTATGTTCATATTTTAAAAAAAAATGAACCAAACACAAAGAAATACAATTTTTTTTAGCCAAACTAAAAAGATTGTTTTCTAACTTTTTGCGAAACCTCAGAAAATGAAAATGTTTTTACAGAAAATTATCAATTTCCAAAAATTATTTTTAGAAAATAGTTTATATTAAATATTTCCAAACAAACCCTTGGAATACTTTTTTTTTTCTAACAAACCAAATGTCCCTAAAGGTAGATATGAAACTTTTCATCTGCATTCGCTAGGCATGCAGATTGAATCCAATCCGGTCAATGACCGCAGATTGAATCCAATCCAATCCAATCAATGACCGATTAGATACGTGTCAAAATATGGATTTTAAGTTTAAAAAATAAAATAAATTATAATATAAGATTCTAAGCATTCAAAAATGAAAATTACATTGGAAAAGTGTATTTCAATTTTCTAATCCATGTGAAGTGTAAACTAATCAATTTGAAGATTTTGGGAGTCTTCTTTCAGTTTACTATCAATAACAAAAAAAAAAAGAAAGAAAAGCAATCGTTTGAAAACAGTGTTTATTGAGTTTGTAATTGTGATACCGTGAAGAAGAAAAAATCTAACTTGATGAGAGATGAAGGTAGAAAGTCAAAATTTAGAAACAACAATTGAGAAAGAGAAACATAAAATTCTAGGTACAATGTAGGAAATTAAAAATTAAAAATTAAAATTGAGCTATAATTTACGAGCGCATATTCAATCACGGATTTGTAGACTTTAAAACTTTTTTAAAATGATTAATTTAAATGAGCTTTTAGTAACTTCATAGAGTTAGTGCTAAACTTTTGTAAACTTTGTAAGAGTCTATAAAAATCTATATAAAAAATATTTATAAAATTTTATTAATTTGTATGAACTTTTTTGTTTTAAAAAGTCTACAAGATTTATTAAAATTCTAAATTGAATACATCTTTACACACTTTTAATGACGTTGATTCTTATTATTTATAATTGTTTTTTACAAAAACTGTTATAATATATCATAAAATTTTTCTTTAAGTTCTTCATCCACATCAACATTCTCAACTTTATTATTTTTTGTATCCATAGTATAGTGGGACATTACACGCTAATCACTTATAAAGTATTAATAAGTATCAATAGACAAAACTATTTCATATGAAAATTCATAACAATATTGAATACAAAAATTTATAGTAACAAAATTGCTCAAATAAAATATTTAAAAATATACTGGCTAGTTACATAATATAAAAAATGTAAAAAATTAAAAATATAATATTAATAATATATAATTATATCGAATATATTGTTGTGACATCAAGCAAAAGAGCTATTATTTGAAATAGCGAATTGGGGTTGCGAATAACAACTAGGTGTTGCTATTCACAACACATCATCACTTTGTTGCTATTCGCAACCCTGCTGCGAGCAGTAGTCCGTTGTTTGTAGTAACCGCTACTAAAAAAATGAAAAAAAAATTCTATTACAAATATAAACATAAGAAGAAGGGAAAATGGTCAAATATGCCCTCAAACATTACTTAAAAATCAATTAGGCCCCTAAACGTTTTAAAGTAGCAATTAAACCCATCAACATTGTATTTTGGTTCAATGAAATCCAAAAACCAATTAGTGACTTGCTATCACAGGTCTAGGGTTTAGGTCAATATTTTGGCCAACTTTGGCAATATTCCAATGATAATTTTTTGCAATAAAGTGACGAATCAGCAGAGATGGCAACCACTGCGTTGCCTTCTCCGGCCTTCTCAATGAGAAGGCGACCTGAGTCGCTTTCTTAGTGAAAAGGCAACCTAGGGTGATATTTGCTTAGGACAAGAGGATATTCTAGGTGTCGATCGGTCTATAATAACACATAAACTAGCGGTCGACACCACATTCAAGCTGGTGAAGCAAAGGCGATGACACCTTTCAGTGGAGAGGAGTGCCTTTGTGAAGACCGAAGTCGACACATTACTAGCCATAAGCCATATAAGAAAAGCAATGTATCTGGAGTGGTTGGCTAATGTGATCCTAGCCCCAAAACCCCCGACTTGTTGTATGTGTGTGGACTACACCGACTTGAAAAAAGTCTTCCCCCAGGATCTTTTTCCACACCCCCAGACTGATCAACTAGTGGACAAAATTGCGGGGTGTGAATTGCTCAGCTTTATGGATGCCTTCAAAGGCTATCACCAGATCTTTATGGCAGAGGGAGACGCGAAAAAAATAGATTTCGTCATCTTGGATAGAGTGTACTGTTATCGAGTGATGGAATTCAGATTAAAGAATTCTGATGCCATGTTCACTCAGATGGTGGCCAAGATCTTCAAGGATATCTTAGGTAACATCATGGAAGCGTACGTAGACGATATGCTAGTGAAGACTCGAGAAGCCCAAGCCCACACGGAACACTTGGCACCATGCTTTGATATCATGAGGCAACACAACTTGCGCCTGAATCCAAAAATATGTGCATTTGTGGTGAAAGGGGAAAAAATCTTGGGCTTCATGGTTGCCCATAGGGGAAACGAAGTCAACCTTGAAAAGGCACGAGATATATTGAATATGCAACCCCCAAAGTCAATAAAAGACGTGCAGAGGCTCATCGGAGGTTAGCTACCTTGAGCATTTTCATGTCCAAACTCGCGAAGAAGTCGCTACCATTCTTTCAGGTCATGAAGCGAAGAGATGGTTTCATCTGGACTCCCGAGTTCCAAGAGGCGTTTGAAAAATTAAAGGCTTATTTAACCTTGGCGCCTATACTATCCAAATTAGAAAAATGGGAGGTATTGTATATCTACTTAATAGTCTCCCCCACAACAACTAGTTCGGTGTTTTTATGAGAGGAGAAAGGAATCTAGAAGCCAATCTACTATGTGAGTAAGGCCCTTTACGTCGATGAACTTAGGTACACCCCATAGAAAAAATGGTATACACTTTAATCCGAACGGTCTAAAAATTGGTATACTATTTTCAAGCCCACCACCTTGTGGTTCTAACAGAGCAGCCCTTAAATTCCATCTTGAGGAACCCAATATCATTAGGTCGTATGGTAAAATGGGCTATGGAGCTTACCCAATACAGCTTGGAGTATAAGCCTCGGATGGCTGTCAAAGGCCAGGCCTTGGCAGATTTTATAGTAGAATGTACAGTTCCCACAACCCTTTCGAGAGTGGTAGATGTACACAAATGGAGCTTCCAACGGGAAAGGGTGTGGATGTAACACCCCGTAAATTCGTTCAAACCTTTCGTTCGTTAATTAATTCCTTGGGCAATTTAATTAATTTTAATTGGGCTAGTTCCTTCAATTTGATATATATATATTCTAATCAAGAGCCCAATTAATTGAACTTATTCTTGTAAGGGATTTTATTCAATTTGGATCCTTACAATCCTTGTAATTAAATATTCCTACATAAGCCCAATTTCTTGATTATATATATATAATGTCTTTAAGACATCTTATGGGCTTCTTTGTTCTAATT
>CM008332.1:31081732-31092264 GCA_002525835.2 Ipomoea batatas
TTCATAAAATAATGATCCGTTCTCACTCTCCCAATAAGCCGTCCACAAATTTGGATATTACGGTTCTTGACAATTTCATTTAAATGATTAGATTTTAAGGTGATAGAGGCAAGACCTGCCCTGTCAAGATCTACATAACAATTAAACTATTTGGGATACTTTTAGACTAAGTCAATTGAGATAATATGAAACATTTTGAGATCTTTTAAATAAAATTTTATACCCACTAAATTATAAGGTTTCAATTCGATCATTTTGTTTTAATAATTTTGAAAAAGTTTACCCCAGCAATTTGACTCTTTTCATTATGACATGGATTAACCATCGTCACTTATTTATTTAGATAAAATCCAAATGAAATGAAAGACTTGTATTAATTTTTTGCAACCTGGCCTTTCATTTACATTTGTTCTTTTAACGAGGTTTTCTCCTCGCCCTATGACCTTAGCCGGCAAAGGACCACAAGGAGGTAAACCAGCCTAGGTTACCCATAGCTGACCGGCTCAAACCCAAGAGATTGAGGATCGAACCTCCAACCTCTCAGCTGTAGGTAGAGCACTCTTATCCTTACGGACCACCTTTCATTCACATTTGTTACTTTTTGCAGCAGCAGTTAAGGCCTACCTGGTAAGGTTAGCTTACTCTTTATTAAGAGCAAATTTTACTTTTAGTTCTCTGACTAGTGTGTCATTGTCATATTTAGTCATATTCTTTTAATTTTGTTATATTACGTTCCTAACTTTGAATAATTTTCACTTTTAGTCTTTGAGTATTGTGGCATTGCAACATTTAGTCCTATTCTTTTAATTTTGCCATATTACATCCATGATTTTGAACAATTTCCACTTTTAGTNNTTGACTATTATGACATTGCCACATTTAGTCCTATTCTTTTAATTTTGCCATATTACATCCATGATTTTGAACAATTTTCACTTTTAGTCCTTGACTATTATGACATTGCCACATTTAGTCCTATTCTTTTAATTTTGACATATTACATCCATGATTTTGAACAATTTCCACTTTTAGTCCTTGACTATTATGACATTGCCATATTTAGTCCTATTCTTTTAATTTTTCCATATTACATCCATGACTTTTAGCAACTTCCACTTTTAATCCTCGACTATTATGGCATTGTCACATTTAGTCCTATTCTTTTAATTTTGTCATATTACATCCATGACTTTCATTTGATTGCCACCATTAATCTTCCGTTAAAAATTCTATTATTTTACCGTTAAAAATATGAGTTACGATATTGAAATACAGTGATATCCTTAAATTGACATATAACAAAGGAAAAAAATCCTTTGTACCTATCGTAACTCATATTTCTATGAGTTACAATATTACATCCTTTGATATTTACGATATTTCTAATGTGTTAAATATAAGTTACGATGTGTGTAAGGATTTTTTTCTTTGTTATTTGTTAATTCTAATGGTAAAATAATGAAATGTTTAACAGAAATTAAAGTCATGGATGTAATATGACAAAATTAAAAGAATAGGACTAAATGTGTAAATGCAATAATAGTTGAGGACTAAAAGTGAAAGTTGCTCAAAGTTATGGATGTAATATGACAAGATTAAAAGAATAGGACTAAATGTGACAATGCCACAATAGTCGAGGACTAAATGTGAAAGTTGTTCAAAGTCATGGATGTAATATGACAAAATTAAAAAATTTGGACTAAATGTGGCAATGCCACAATAGTCGAGGACTAAAAGTGGAATTTGCTCCTTTTATTTAATTATTTTTGGAAAATTATAATTTTTATTTTCGCAAAATTATAATTTTCATTCCTAAGTTATAAGGTAATTGTAGAATTTATCACTAAGTGTTGGTTGTGCTCACTTTTCGCACCTAAGTTATCATTGGCATTGCACTTTTCGTTCTCACTTTTTTCTATACGTTATATTAAAGTTGCAAATTTCGCCCATAATATTTTGTCCGTTAAGGAACAAAAAGTGCAACGCTAATGACAATTTAGGGATTAAAAGTGAGCATTACCAACACTTAGCAACGAAATCTAAAATTATAACTTAGGGACGGAAAATATAATTTTCCCTTTATTTATTATTGAAAGTGATATAGAATTATAGGGATGTGAAAGAAAAAAAGTGAAATAATTACAAGTATAAGGATATGACATAATAATCTATTTTTGAAATGAGAGAGTATTGCAAAGATATATTTGTCTTATTAATTTAGTAATGCTTTGTTTAACCCTATAATACTATCACTTTTAAAAGTGAGTTCTATTGTCATTAGTATGTGTAATTTACTCACTATTTGATCTACATCTTTTGCAATTGCAAATCAATTTCAAAAGTAGTGATTCTACATACTTTCATATCACATTAGTACAAAAACAAAATTGTTAATACTAGCTAAATTAACAAGGATTCTAATATACCTAAATATTAATTAAAGAAATTTATGATACGTTTGGAAAGTAGGAAAATGACTTCTGGAAAATGAATCATTTTTCAGAAAATAGTTTCATTTCTAGTGTTTGAATGTATTCTGGAAAACAGTCTTTGTGTGTTTAGTCCATTTTCGAGAAAAATGGGTAGAATTGTATAATTAAACATTGTAATTATTTTATTTAAAATATCAAAAATTATAATAATATTAAAATAATATTATTTATTAAAAATAGAATTAAAAAAAACGTAGAATGGACAGGTTTCTGCCAGAAACCATGGTGGAAACCAAAGCAATTGCTCTGGTTTCCGCAGGACACCTGTACTGGTTTCCGCCGGTTTCTTTGGTCCATTTCCGGCTATGGGTGATATGGCTTGATTTTGGCCGAGAACATGCGAAACGGTCATTTTGGCGATTCCGAAAAATGACTTAAAGAGAAAAATTCCGTAAGTCATTTTCGAAAAAATGAACTGATTTTCCTTGGTCAACGGAAAACAATTTCCGTTGACCACATTTTCCGGACGTTCCCAAACACCGAAAACTCGAAAAACATTTTCCGAAAGTCATTTTACGGGTTACCAAACACACCCTTAATGACATGACATGAAGCTATGTTATCTTGTGGGCAAATTATACCATGGACCATCATTGACACATTGTATAGTATATCACTAATAAATGCTCATTTTTAGTATAATGGATGTTCATTTTTAATGGACTGATTGTTCATTTCTTAGATGAACTTGTGTTACACTAAAAATGAATATACTAATAATGAATTTATATGTCGTCAGTGATTTGTTGTAGATTTTTATAGTAAATATGTATTTGGGGATTTCAAACATGTTAAACTTAAATAATATTTTGGGAGTCGTGGAGTTAAATATTATTTTTAAATTTAGAGAATTTTTTATTTATTATTTTTTGGTATTGGTAGTCCACGAGGTGTCTTCAGTATGCTCTAAGAGATACGTTTAAGCCCGTACCATACTCAGATTAGAGGAAATTTTATTAAAAGTTATTTAATTTTGTTTGAAAAAAGAGAACAGAGAAGAATATCCTAAATTGACTTTACACAAGATTTTGAGGAAGAGAATAATCGGTTGTTATGCCATGAACCCGAACCCACCTTGCAAGGTGGACTCGGGTCTATGTTCACAATTTTAGAACTCTATGTTCATAGTTTTAGGACTCTATGTTCACAATTTTAGAACTCAATGTTCACAGTACAATTACAGAATTCTATATTCACAATTACATAACTCTATATTCAATAGTATAACACAATTTTTGAATTTATATAATAAAATTGTGAATATAGAGTTAAAAAATTGTGAATATTGAGTAATGTAATTTTCTATATTGAAATCTAAAATTGTGAACATAGGTTCATACTTCATAGCAAAATTTGTCTAGAACAATCTCCTAGATTAACTTTATGAAAAGTTAAAATAGCCAATAGTTATATGTATCATTAACCCGGATCCACCTTGTAAGGTGCATGGACCCGTGTCCATTTGCATACTGAATGTTCACAATTTGAATTGTGAGCATTTAGTTGTGAACGTTCAATATATAAATTGTAAATATTCATTATGTAAATTGTGTATTTTAAAATAGGATCACCTTATAACGTGGACCCGAATAATTGAATCGCCTAAAATAGCATTGTTGAAACCCCAAGAACCGAAAACTTAGAACCGCAAAGTATCTTGCCGCAAGGTAATACGTGCATAGTGAATTCATAAATGCATGTATGTATGTATGAAGTGCATGCATGGAGCCATTTGGCTTTGCAGCATGCAAATTAGTCGAAAGGCTAATGTATGCATTCAACCTTTCGGGTAATGCATGCCAACCTTTCGGGTAATGCATGTTTACGTAATTAAAATTGTATTTTGCATTTTGTGCATGGTTTGCGTAAGGCTAACATGTTCAATTACCTATTTACGTAAAGATATTTATTTTATTCCCCATAGTTGATATATATATATATATACACGTTCAGGTGTGGTCGTGCCTTCCCGTGCGGCCGTGCGGTTTATACCACTCAATGTTAAGAAATGCACCACACAAATAGCATTGAGTAGCACATTTCATATTAAGAAATGCATTTTCATTGTTGTGCATTTCGTAACATTGAGTAGTGCATCTCTTAACATTAAGTGGTGTAAACCGCACGACTACACGGGAAGGCGCGACCACATTCAAATAGAAATCTATATATATATATATATATCCTATGGAAGTTTGCATCCGAAACGAACATATATGAAACTTCTATATAACCTCTCTTCAGAGGATGGATATATATATATACATCTATTCTTGAAAAGACACTTGAGGGGTCTGAAAAATGAAAAGAGTTTGAGATAGAAGTCTGAGAGTTGAGATAATTAATATATTTTTGGATAGAATTTTCGGTTACACAATTTAAAAGTAAATTCTTAGTAGAGCAACTTGAGAATTTAATTTGTACATCTTCTTATATCTCATAATATAAGTTTTAATATGGCTATCTTTGTTGCTTAATGAGGGAGATTAAAGACTCATATAGGAAAATGATTATATGTATGAAGATATCATATGATTCTTTTTTTATTCCCTTGTCTCTGCATTTTTTGTTGTATTATAAAAATAATTTTCTAATTTGATTTATATTGTATTGTGAATCATGATTCACGATATTATGATTCTATCTTGCCTAAGGTGATCTTTTATGATAAATTAAAAAATAGTATAAGTGTGAGAGACAGGAGACGACAAGTAATGTCAGGGTGGAAAGTGAAACCTCTCAAAGTGAGGGGCTCCTTGTGTGCAGTGAGCAAAACTCTAGCCTCTGTGTTCAATTGATTTACCATGACAATTTACATCCTCTCAGAAGTTTTGTCAGGCCCGGGAGTGGGGGCCCTTGGTGTTGGGGATTCAACCTTTTGGGAGAGGAATTGTGGAAATTGAAAAGCGCAGCCATGCAATGGAAGGAGACCAGAATTTCTTTTTTATGCATGCATAGAGATGAAACTGTACAAGTCTTCCAAGTTGGGGATCGAAAGTCTCCTGTATTATTAAGATTAGGATAGGAGACCTGCAGGCCAGGCCAGTTGTTACAATGAATGCATCTACTAATAATCAATCAATTTAGAAGTAAATTTTAGTCAATCAAATAATTTCTTTGCCCACCAATAGTTGGCCGGAGATGATGAAATTAGGGAGAAGTGTCAAATAGCTCCATCTACCACTTGCAAGTATTCAATTAACCCGGCCTTGTTCTAAAATAAGATAGAATTGACCACATTTACTTTTAAAATTGTGTTGGCTCAGCATTTTCTCCAGGTTTTCATCAAGTAATCCTTCCATATAATGTTGACATGGAATTTAAATAAAAATAATTTGATGATTTGTTTCACTGTTGACTCATTTAAACTTAGAGAAAGCCACTAATCTCTCCCTTGGCATTCTCATCACCACCTTCATCGCGACTGTCAATCTGAAAAATAAAAATTGTTTGCAGCCTCCCACTTGTTACTTTTGTACCCAAGTAATCGCACAATATCTTTAGTAGGGGTTGCTGAAACTTTCTATGGTTGTATGATATTTATATGCCTATTACCATGCCCTTTCATGCTTTATAGTAGAGCTCACTGGCATCCCTCCTGAAACTCTTCACCGCTTAATTCCTAAACATGCTTATAGGCAGAACGTATTCGCTTCTAGTCACAATTTGAAATTTTATTTCTCCTGTTTGCTTCAATTGCCTCGGTTGGGCGTGCACCAACGGTAAAATATCTCGTAATCTACGAGGTGTTTGAAACCAAATTTGCTAGAAAACTTTTAACTTGACAACCAATAAGCGCATATGTTCTGTTCATTTTGGATGTATGTGTACAGTGTCGATAGTGCTATTACTCACCAACCTTTCACAAGCACACAAGGAAGAGCCTAAATGGTAGTGCAAACACATTATTCAATTCACTAAATTAATAATCCATTGTTGTATCACCTTCTCTTTAATTAAAGATCAAATAGCGCGCCTTTCAAAGTTGTTTCCTTATAAGGTAGTTTTTGTTGTTAAATGTGTTGCGAGGTGATGGATATTAAAGTAAAATGTTTATAATAACATAACAAATAACATTCAATTAAGAATATTAATATTAAATATTTCAATCTAAAATAGATTTTTTAGGCCAAAAAAAACTTCTTGTGGTCTAAGACTTTATCAAGTTCCACATCAAACCTAGAGGCATAAGAATTGGTATGTATGCAATAAAATCATTTTAAAAAAAATTTGACGAGAGAAATTCATAAAATCATATCTGAGAATGCGCACTGAGTAAATCTCATTTTGGCGAGATGAGCCCGTGGGTCTATCGCTCCTATGTATGCCTTAATTGTTGGGAAACGAAAGTTCTGGGGTAGAGCATTGGCCATGATTGCCTTGGTGAATGGGGTGGATAACACGTCTTGGTGCTCCAGGATCTATCTTCCTTTGGAGCTTATCCATTCGCCTCCTAAGCTGCTCGATCTCATCATGTTGAGAGCTCGGGGCCTCGCCGCTGGTTTCCCCCGACCATTCCACCTGTGGCTCGGCAACCTTCCTGAAAATGATTCCACCACCGAGGGGTTGTTCACGGTTGGCCTTCGCTCTAGTTGGTCCCGGCCAGTGTACGGGTGCCTAATCGTGCCAATGCGGACTTGGATCGGGTTGGTTGCCCCCTATTTGGTCCTTGATGCCCATGCCTGTCTTGATTAACATCACCTCCTCCCCGTCTGCCTGACGGTCGGGGTGAGTTGACTTCCCCCTCTGCTTGGGTTATTAGGGATCAGGGAAGTCGGGTGCTCAGCCTACCTCGCTAAGGCAGCGGCTTGCTGGATCGTGACCACCCCTTCTTGGAATCCCGGGGCCAGAGGAAGGGCGATGCGAGCCGACCCCGCGTGGCTGTTTTTGTTGAGTCGATCCCTTAGGTCCCCTCTAACCTCACTGAGTTGGTTTGTTGTCGGCTAGCGGTCCCATTGAGGCTGTTCCCGCTCAAGGTGACACAGGTGTTTCCAGAATCATGGGAATTGCGAGAGCTGGATCTCGATCTTGCTATAGTTGGTAGGTAGCTTGCTCGAGCCTCTATGTCGAGCTCTCAATGAAAGCACCCCTATGATGGATTTATTTAACTCGAGTGGCCCGAAGTAACAAAACCTGATAAAAAGAAGAAGGATACAATAAATAATAAATGGATAATATAATGAAAAAGACAATGAGTGTATGCCATGGAGACAAAGATTGTATTGATACTTTGTGTAATGCTATTACAATAATAGATGATGTTCTAACAAGACAATTACGTAGGAATTTATATTAACCTCATTTTAACCACTGTCCAAAAAAGGGGAGTTGGTTGTAACAATTTGGACCGCGTCTGCGAGTGTAGCACACCAGGCCAAGGCCATCCTAGGGCGGGGCTGCCCCGAAGCCGAGGTCACGTACCCTCCAAGTCGTCCTCGCTTCTCCTTGGGTCGGTTTTCCCCTGATCCATCTCTAATATATCCTTCAGGTGAGTCCAAACAAATTCAAAAATCTCAAATTATTGGATATTTAAATTAAGTGAACTAGTAAATACCACTGTTGCAAAAATCCCCGCTTAGGCGCTAGGCGCTCCTAGACTGAGGCGAATTGCTCCCTAGGCGTCCGCCTAGGTGGCCGGCCGCCTAGGAGGCCGCCTAGCGCCTAACTCGGCCGACTGGGCCGAGTTGGCGGCCGACTAGGCCGAATTTGGCCGAGTTGACTCGCCCAACTCGACAGAGTTAGCCGAGTTATCTCGAGCGATTAGGCCTTGTTAATTTTATTATTATATTTATATATATTTAAATTTATTTATTTATATAAGTAAGAGAAGTAAGAGATATATATATATATAATATATATAATAAAATATATGACGTGCACCCACACACATGAATTAATTTATTGTTTTTATAGGTCGCCGCCTAGGACCACCTAGGCGCCGTCCAGACCGCTTAGGCGCTAGGCGCTACCGCCCGACTAGCGCTTAGCGCCTACTACAACCATGGTAAATACTAAGGCGATTGTTAGGACCCACACAAAAACCCACCCAGTAAGACTATATTTACCCATGTAATTTTCTCTCACTTTCAAAATGTCACATCGCTAAATTTGCAAGTATCCACTATTTACTCTACATCTATACAATTATATCTCATCTTTAAAAAATGGTCCTATTATCACATCACCTTATTTTAAAAAAAAAAACTTATTTTTATTAAGAAAGTATTAATAATAATTAAAATAATAATAATAAAAATAAAAGGTCTGATAATTTTTCAATTGGCCTCCTTTCACCGCTGCGAATAGCCTAAGATTGCTCAAGAATATTCTGCGGCCTACGGGGCTTAGTACCAATCGTTATACATACCCTACACCACGGTGCACATAGCAATGTCCAACACGGTGCACATACGTAAACGACGTCGTTTCGATGTTAGTGGACGCGAACGCGAATGACTCCAGAGAATTTATTATCTATAATATACAATCATTATCTAGAATACACAGAACGTTTGCCTATAATACACAAAATGTTTGTCCAGAATACATAGAACATTGACACAAAATACACAGATGTTAGTGGACGCGGACGCGATAACTCCAGTGAATTCATTATCTATAATACACATAATCATTATCTAGAATACACAAAACTTTGCCTAGAATACACAGAATGTTTGCCCATAATACACAGAATATTGACACAAAATACACAGAACTCATCCTCCTAACATTCGAATGCACAAACACATCACAACCTGTGTTAATAACATGAATACACAGAATATTGACACAAAATACACAGAACTCATTCTCCTAAACATTCGAATGTACAAACGCATCACAACATGTGTTACTAACATGAATACACAGAACGGTTGCCTAGAATACACATAACGGTTGCCTAGAATACACAGAATGATTGCCTGGAATACATAGAATATTAACATAAATACAGAGATCGGCCGAAATGGGAAACGTGATTTCCAAAAAACAAAAACGGACGGTTAATTTACAATGCTCAAAACGACGTCGTTTACGTACGTGGTGCACATTGCTATGTGCACCGTGGTGCACGGTATAATTTGCCGCTCAGTACATATGTACATGCACCAGTTGTTATATCGTGGACCATGGTCCACAAAACTTTGTAGATCATGATCTAAAAACGATACCGTTTCTTTAAGTAAAAAAATAGTTGCCGTCACATGTTAACGGGGCTCCGTAAATGAAACTACAGTTTATTTCAAATGATACGGCCACACATTTATTTTTATATTATCAAATAAAACTGTAGTTATATCGAAATGATATTGTAGTTGTGTTGAAAGGAAACTGCAGTGTATATAAAATGAAACTAAATATCAGTTTCACATATTTGAGTGTATAATATCGAATGAAACTATAGTAATATCGAAAAGAAAATGAATATGTTACACTAATATGGAGCTACTTTACTCCTAACGGCGCGAACGGATGCCGTTTATTTTAATTAAAAGAATTGACACTTTTTTTACCATGATTTACCATGCTTGTATAATTTGCGTACATGCACTTCTGGCTGGAATAGTGGCATTTAGTACAAACGTATGACACGGGCTAGAAGATTAATCAATGTATGTACTGAAGTGATAGTAGTTGGTACGAAGTAACTTGATTTTCGGTCCTATAATTAGGCAAGGTTGCAAAAATCGCGCCTAGGTAATCGGCGCCTAGGCGCTAGGCGGTCACCGGCCGCGTCGAGGAAGGCCGGAATCGGCCTCCTCCGCGGCCGGCCGCCTAGCCGGCCGTATAACCCAAAAAAAAAAAAATCGCTATCGCCTTAATTTGGTCGCCGTCACTCGCCGAAGAACGAAACCACGATCAGCGTCACCTACCAAGACCAGCCATCGCCGTCGCCTAGCACAGACCAACCATCGCCATCGCCTAGCACAGACCAACCATCGCCATCGCCTAGCACAGACCAACCATCGCCGTCGCTTACCACCAAGAACGGAGCCATGCAACCCAGAAAGTTTCGCCGTCCCTCTGTTTGATCTT
>CM008332.1:31130595-31154802 GCA_002525835.2 Ipomoea batatas
TTCATACTTGGAAAACAGTTGCGAAAACATTAGCAAAGAAATGCTAAGCAATCAACCACTCACACTCGTGAGAAATACATAGTATAGTATGGTCTGTAAATAGGTTTACACACACGTATAGAATATACTACGCACCAACGAAATTGTTCTTTATTTAAATCAGATGACTCAACAACAACAAGCTGAATGAATCACAAACCAAAGACTCTTCCAAATGAATCCAATACCAAGGAACAAATGCATAAGACAACAAGATACCAACTTAGTCACAAGTTCAATAGAATAACCACAAGTGAAACCAACAAAACACAATCTCACATCACTCTCTCCGAGTGACCCAAAACCACAATACAAATGATAAGATCCAAACCACAACCACTAAACCATAATATCAATCATCATACCAAACCACCATACCAATATCACAACATAGAGGCATAAAGCCCAACCACAGAGGCATAGAATGCCCATTACCACAGAGGCACAAAGCCCAACCACATAGGCACAAAGCCCAACCACAGAGACATAGAATGCCCATTACCACAAAGGCGCAAAGCCCAACCACAGAAACACAGAATACCTATTACCACAAAGGTGTGAAGCCCAATGATGAGTGCAATTTTTATACTTTATTTCATAATGTTTGACCTAATAATTTTTACCAATTAGTCATATTTTTTATTTTATCTTATTAAATTATTACATTTTTATTTATTTTCAATTTTAATAATAATAATAATAATAATAATAAATAAAATAATAATAATAATGTTGCAGCTTTTATTGGGCTTAATTATTTGAGCCATATTATGTTAGTGAATATCTTAGTTGCTTGTTGGCCTATTTGTTTTATTAACCTAGTCATCTTTGTCGATGCACTCTAGGGCAGTAAAATAATAGAGCTTTTTAACAATTTTAAACAAGTCACGATGGGATTAGTCTGGTTTGTTGCTCAAATTATGGAAGGCCAATTCAATTCTTTCCTTACGGTTATAAGGATTCCGTTGCAGTCAAGGCGGAGGTTTCTACAACAAACTTTTGAGGAGAAGTTGTTGGGCTGGAGATTATAAATATGGGTGCAAAATCGGTGAAGGTCGTCAATTCATTCCGGACCAATTCCGGTCGGCAGTCGGAGATTCTCGGCGCAGCAACAAAAATTAGGACCGGCGGCAGCGGATTTTCAGTTGGTTGGCAGCTAGGAATTTTGATTTGGTTTAGTTAATTCTTTGGCAACAGTATTTCCATACCGCAGTTCTTCAATTTCTTCATTCTTTTTATTTGTTAATTTATTTTGTGCTTAGCTTTCTTGGGAGATGATGTTGCATGAGATATTTGCTACCAATTTCTTTATGCTTAGCTAAATAATTCGTCCTGGGAACATGATAAGCTTATCATGAACACTTGTATTCATTGATTTAATTTGTCAATTTATTATGTTTCATTTTATAATTTTATGTTGAGATTAGTTGTGTTGAAATCTGGCCAATTTTAGCATATGTTAATCTTTTGAGGGTAATTACAGAGTATACACAATGGCTTCTAATTCCAAGCTCGGTAGGGTGATTGTCTTATCGAATTGTTTATTTGGTTCACAACCCAGGTATTCTGTAAGTTCTTCTTTACTTAATGAGTTTTAACTGTTCGAATAAGTATCTTAAGTACATGAATGGTTAGAATACGTGACCTACCCTGGACGTTATACGGAGTAGTCATATAATAGTTAGAACGAACCCTTAGTTGATTGGCAAGTTAAACTAATTTGCAAGATAAGTAATGGTAATTGATTCATGTTCCTAGTTTTTTTCCCCAGCTTTATTTGGTGTCGTGATTATTCAATTGTTTTTCCTAGCCTTTATTCTTTTATTAGCAGTTCTCTTGCTTAGCTGTTATTTTGTTATTTTCCTTGCTAGTTACTTAATTACCTGCTATCTCGTTCTTGTTGGTTTTTAATTTCTCCAAGCTATTTTATTAGTTCGGCTCCACTTTAAATTGTTAAATTAATTATTTTAATTTCAAGTTGTTAACAAGAAAAAGTGAAAAATATATATATTTGAATTTCAAACTGTGCGGGTACAGATCTCTATCTAGAAAATCCTCTGATTCTTCACTTGCTTTACTTGACTTGAAACTTTAACTGAAGGGCCTCCGGAATGCGGCTTTGTTCTTCAAAGAAGGGCTTTGTTGCTTGATCTTCGTTGAAGGGCTTCCGGACTCAAATGGCTTGATCTTCAGTTCGCTTTAACTTAGCTTGAACACTTGAATATTTGGTCTTCAATCAACTTTAGCTTGGCTTGATTTCTTCAATTCAGAGCTTCTTCAGGTTCTTCAATTCCTCAAGTGTGTGATCTTTGGAATGAATGAAGAGCTCTATTTATAGGGGGAATATGAGAGACTTTCGATGGACTTCAAACTCTTCAATATTATCCTTATATTATTTAGGATAATATGAATATTTATCTAGAATGTATCTAGGCACCATTGCATCTAAATTCATAATCTTATCACATATTCAAATTAAATAATTAATTTAAATATATGAATATTTTATCACATATTTAAATTAAATAATTAATTTAAATATATAAATATCTCTTACTAGACCAGACATGGATCAGTCCATCCTTACAATTTGAGTCCACTAGCCACCAATTATATTTAATTTGGGCAATTGGGCCAATTTAATTGGACAATTTAATTAGTCCAAATAAATCAATAATTAGCCCAATTATATCAAAATGAAGCCCAAAACATATGAATCAGCCCATTTGTCGGCTTCAAATTTTCTGTGTCTACACAAGTCTTTAAATTGCATTGTATCAATTCCCTGTGGGTTCGACCCTTGCTATTGCACACTATCACTACAATTGATTCGTACACTTGCGAGGACTATATTAAAATTGTCCATCACTCAACCACAGAGGCATAGAATGCCCATTCCACAGAGGCGCGAACCCATATAATTCCTCTTATAATACCAACCACAAGTAAAGCCATAATTCTACCAACCACTTCCCAAGGTTATTAAAGACTCAGTAATCCAAGAGATACTCATAAGGACTCAAGGTTTCCACACACAAAATTCAGATTCATTCCCAAAGGAATTACTCCACCAACGGTGCTCAACTTAGGATATGAACACAGTACATACTCAAGATAATAACCAAGGAATCAACCAATAATACTAACTCAATAAGTCAAGATAAATGACCGAAGATCATGAATAAACACTCAACAACCAAGGTGGAATACTCAACAATATGTTCAAGACACATTCCAGAATCAAAGATGAATCAACAGAGTCAACAGACCATAAAATAGCTACTGGAACAGAATCAGAAATGAATTGAAGGAACAAGGTAACAGAACACACCAGACCGCCAACCTCATCCACCAATACTGACGGAAGGATCCAGCGGAACACGGTGATCCGCCGCACCGTTCCGCGAGAAGGACACGGAACCACTCAACGGGACGCTTCAGTCCGCCACTCCACTCCACCGTCACCTTGCGGGAGACCCCAACGGGACACATTATACCGCTAGAATACACCACAAGAGTAACCCCAAAGCATCAACTCCCAGACCAGAACAAAATACACTATAATCCAATCCAGCATACGAAATAAGTTCAGAATACACAGATTTCACATCTCAGAAGACAAATAATACATTGAATCCATAACAATAAATACTCATTCTCATCACAATGAAAGGATAATGAACACATGTCCAATAATCCACAAGATAGGCCCATAATCCAACAAAATAAAGGCTAAAACACCAAGAAATTCCACAGGATTCCACAACACCAAATAATATTCATAGATTCATGAGTGAAAGTAGGTTTTAGTGTAACATGGAAGATTACCTCTTGAAGCTCATTAATCCAAACGCAATCACCAATCCTAAGCTCATCTCAAAAGCAAGTCCATAATCATGAACCTGAGAATCAATTGTTTCTAATACCGTCACTAACGACTACTAATAATAGTGATATTAATATTCCTAATTGACCCATTAGAAGCATTGTCCGGGGTCTACAATTAATCACTAATCGAACCATAATTGTCCCTAGTTATAATAATGATCATAATAATATTGGTACTTAAGCCATTATGAATAACAATGTATGGGAATGAGTAAAACCTACTCATGAACACATGCTCTGCTTCCGATACTGTCACAACCGTCGTCTTGGAGCTTCACTAAACGCCGCCCCACCACCACAGCTCGCCTTGATGCCATTGCTTCCTGCTGCTTTAAGGAAGAGATCACCGCCGCACATTTATCCAGGTGGAGTTTCACCATTGTTGCTTGTTGCCCGCAGCTTGGACGAGATGGCAATGGTGAGGATGAGGGAGAGACGAGAGAGAGGATTTTGAGGCAGAGAAGAATGAGGGAAATGTTTTGGCTGCTAAAACATGCTATACATATCTACATATACTATATATAGTAGGTTAGGTTGCCAATTTGGCTAGTGGTTCATATTTGGAAAATGGGCTAGACTAGATATAGCAATTGGATCACTTAGGTTGGGTTTGGGGTCCAAGACCAATCATGGTCTATAAAATGTATATACATAATTATGGGCTTAGAGTATTTGGATTCTAAAATAATAATTTATAAGTATTAGGACTCTAGGTCTTTGACTCATATTGTGATTCACTATCCTACTCATCATATACCTCTACTTGTGTATATTTATATATTCTCTTAGACTCTGTAACATGTCGTTGTTAGTCAATACAATTATACGTTCTCATCTGGTATCAGTTAGCCTAGGTTCTCAATGGCTGATGATTCTGTGAACTCGTCTGAGCGTACCGTTTCTGATGTGGCTATTTCCTCTGTCACGACAACGGTGAATTCGTTGTGTACATCCCATCACTTCATCAATACCAAGCTCAATTATAAAATTTTTTTGTTTTGGAGGATGCTGGTTTTGCCCTTTCTTGATGGTCATGATCTGATTGGTTACGTTGACGGAACGATCGTGACGCCGTTGGCCATGCTCCCTGCTGTCGACAAGGACTCACTACCGACGCCGAATCCGGCCTTCGTTGCTTGGCGCCGCCAGGATCAGACCCTCTTCTCCATGCTCGTGTCGTCTCTTACGGATGAGGTTATGCCTCTCGTGGTGGGTTGCCGCACCAGTCGAGCGCTATGGGATGCAATCATGCAAGATTTGGCGTCGTCTACTCGTGCTCGGACTCAGAACCTTATCGGCCAGCTCCATAGTCTCCAGCAAAGAGACTCGTCGGTGGTGGACTACATTAGCCGTGCAAAATTGATCGTTGAGGAACTCGCGCTTGCCCGCCGGTCAGTCACTCTCGATGAATAGAACATGTACGTGCTCTGAGGGTTGCTACCGGAATATCGAGGGTTGACGTCTTCCCTTGCTGTTCATGGAGATCCGGTCATGCTCCAGGAGCTTGCTGATCACTTGGGGCATCAGGAATTTCTCGCTGTAGATGACTACGGTGGTGGTGCGTCGCAGGCAGTTTACACAGTGCAGCGTGGTAGTCGTCGGTTTCCTCGTGGAGGACAACAGCGCGGTGGGCAGCGTGGGGCTATCGGTGGTGGAGGACAGCGCGGTCACAGTCAGGCTGGGCGGTCGCTGGCTGGTTGTGGTGGCCATGGTGGTCGGGGTGGCTCTGGTAGCGGTCGTGTGTTCTGTCAAATTTGTGGGCGTCCAGGTCACTCCACCGCGGCTTGTTACGATAGGTTTAATGAAGCTGTTGCTCCTCGTGCGAACTTGTCCTATCATGATGTTGGGGCACCACCTCCTAACTCTCAATTGTAGGTTCCAGACACGGGTGCTACTAATCATGCGACGCTAGCTCTGGGGGTCTTTACATCTTGCCAGTTTGGAGTTCTAGTTCGTCACTTTCTGCGTTTCTTTCGGCCCGCGTCTCCGTTCCTACCTGCATGATCGTCTCGGTGACCCTCATGATCGTGTTCTTGGTTCTGTTTTACGTTTTTGTTCAGTTAGTGGGTCAAGGTCTGTGTCTCGTTGTATTTCGGGTCTTTGTAGTGCTTGTCAGTTGGGCAAGTTTGCTCATTTTTCCTTATCTCGTATTGACTCTTCTAGTTCTACTGTTTTGGATTTAATTTATACGGACATCTGGGGTCCTGCTCCCATTTTATCTTCTGATGGTTATCGCTATTTTATTCTTTTTGTTGATGATCATTCGCGCTATACTTGGTACTAATCCAATGAAACAGAAATCTGATTTGTATGTAATATTTGATAAGTTTCGTGTCATGGTTGAGCGGTCTTTTAATCGCAAGATTAAATCTATTCAGTCTGACTTAGGGGCTGAATATAAGAAATTGCATTCCACTCTTGCCTCTTTAGGTATTTTCCATAGGCAGTCTTGTGCTTACACTCATGGGCAGAATGGGCGTGTTGAGCGCAAACACAGACACGTTGTTGAGACTGGTTTGACTCTCTTGGCTCATGTTCCTGTTTCGTCTAGGTATTGGGATTATTCCTTTGAGACTGCGGTCTATCTTATTAACAAAATGCCTTTTCCTACATTGCATAATTCCACTCTTTATTTTCTACTTCATAAGTCTCCACCGTCTTATTCTTTCCTGCGTGTGTTTGGGTGTCTGTGCTATCCACACTTGCGTCCTTATAATCGTCATAAGATATCCTTTCGGTCCTCTCCATGTGTCTTCTTAGGTTACCCAGATTCCTTTCGGGGGTACAGGTGCATGGACTTACTGACTAATAAGATTTATGTATGCAGGCATGTTCGGTTTGATGAAACTAAATTTTCGTTTGCTAAGTCTGCTGCACAGGTACCTGCACCGTCACGGCTGCACCTGTGGGCTGAATCTGTCCTGAAGTCGTGCTCTGTTGCTGCGCTTACTCCTTTGCCACCGCAACTAGATGTGTCTACTAGTGCCCTTGCTGCTAAGCCACGAGGTAGGCCCCGTGGGAAGTTTGCTAGACCCACGACTCGGTCTCATGCCATGGCTACTCGGAGTCGATCTCAGGCTCCTCTTGCCGGTCTAGCTGCTCAGGTATGTCCTACTGATCCGACTTGCTACTCTTAGGCAGTAAAACACTCAGAGTGGCATGAGGCGATTGATAAGGAGTTTAATGCCCTCCTTCAGAATCAGACTTGGTGTTTGGTCCCATCGACTCCTTCTATGAATGTCATTGGTTGCAAGTGGATTTTTCGTACCAAGCGCAAGGCTTATGGCTCGATTGAGAGGTACAAGGCTCGGTTGGTGGCGAAGGGGTTTAATCAGGTGCCTGGGCAGGACTTCTTTGACACATTCAGTCCTGTGGTTAAGCCCACTACAGTCAGGTTACTTCTTTCTTTGGCTGTTTCTTCTGGTTGGGTTATTATGCAGCTTGATGTGCACAATGCCATTCTAAATGGTAGTTTGTCTGAGACCTTTTATATGTGTCAACCACCTGGTTATGCTGATTCTCATTATCCTGACCAGGTCTGCTTATTGAGACGCTCTTTGTATGGGTTGAAGTAGGCACCCCGTGCTTGGTTCAATCGGTTGCATGATTTTCTCTTATCTGTGGGCTTTGTTGCTTCCAAGACAGACGTGTCTCTTTTTCATTGTTCTGTGGATTCTGGTTTTATGTTCATACTGGTGTATGTTGATGATATCCTTGTTATTGGATGTAGTCAGGGCTTAGTGGATTCGTTGTTGGCTAAATTATCTGTTGCATTTAAGATACGAGATCTTAGAGAGCCTGGGTTCTTTCTTGGTATTGAGACAGTGCGGTGTGGTGCTGATTTGCTGCTCTCTCAGCAGCGTTATACGAATTACATCTTAAAACGTGCAGGCATGTCTGATTGCAAGCCTTTGTCTACTCCTATCTCTTTAACTACGGCCTCTACGTTGCAAGCAGATCCCTATTATGATCCTACCCGGTACAGGAGTCTTGCTGGGGCTCTGCAGTATCTTATAGTTACTCACCCAGATCTCTCCTTTGAGGTCAATTTGCTGTGCCAACATATACATGCACCTACGGTTCAGCACTGGGAGCAGCTAAAACGAGTTCTGTGTATGTCAAAGGTACTCTCCTCTTTGGGCTTTGTGTTCGGTCGTCCTCTTCCAGGGAGCTGCATGCATTTTCTGACTCTAACTGGGTTGGCTGCCTTGAGGGTCGTAAGTCCACAAGTGGATTCGCTGTGTTTCTTGGGTCCAACCTTATCTCCTGGGTCTGCAAGAAGTAGAGGACAGTTGCTAGGTCTTCTACTGAAGCTGAATACAAGGCCTTTGCAGATGTTTGTGCTGAGGTCAAATGGATTTTGTCTTTCTTGTGTGAGCTTTGCATTACTAGTGTCTCGGTTCCCAAATTATGGTGTGACAACCTTGGTGCCACCTATATGTGTGCCAATCCAATCTTTCATGCTCGCACTAAGCATGTTGAGATTGATTATCACTTTGTTCGAGATAAGGTGGCTGTTGGTGAGATTCAGGTGAATTTTATTTCCACGAAAGATTAGCTTGCTGATATTTTCACCAAAGCTCTTCTTGGTCTTAGATTCAATTTTCTCAAAGACAAGCTATAGGTTGCCAGTCTGCCCTATGCTTGAGGGGGAGTGTTAGGACTCTAGTCTTTGACTCATATTGTGATTCACTATCCTACTCATCCTATTCCTAGGTCTTTGACTCATATTGTGATTCACTATCCTACTCATCCTATACCTCTACTTGTGTATATTTATATATTCTCTCAGACTTTGTAACATGTCGTTGTTAGTCAATACAATTATACATTCTCATCATAAAAATAGCTCATCTATAGCCCATTATGAAATAAGTATAGTTGAAATCATTATAATAATTACTTAATAGGAAAATAACCCCTTATTAAATACTTATAATAATACGAAAGTGCGGGGTATTACAATCGAAGCCTCAAGTCGCTCGATCGAGGTAATTGTTGATACTTTTTCTGCCTTCTCTTCTCTCATGACTACTATACAGGGAATAGCAAAGACTCATGCAACTCAATTCCAATCCATCAACGAGTCTATTGCTAAAATTAAGAAGAACTTAAAGAAGCAGAAGAAGCGGATTTCAAGATCTCCAGTGGTAGCTCAAACCACGAGTCTTGATGAGAGAATTGAAAAAGCCTAATTTGAAAACTCGTCCTCTGTTGAATTCCTACGAGGCACTCTACTAGAAGTTAAACGAGTTCAACAAGATTTGGTGCTCAAGCATGCCTTCATCAAAGAACGACTTCATATGTCGTGTGTAAAGTTGGAGATTGTCATTGAAAACACAAATCAGACGAGTTCTTATGTTCTTGAACATCAATGGACTATGAAAGAACTTCAGATAGTCATAAATCGTCTAAGTGACAAGATCGATCAGTTGATGCATGCTGATGATGCCAACAAGGGGGAAAAGAGGGCATGTGGTGAAGATCAAGGCCGAAGTAATAGAGACCAAGATGACTACGAGTATGATGGTCAAGGCCGAGGAAGTGGTGGACGATTCACTCAAAGAGAAGAGTTCTTAGATTTAAAGTGTAACACCCCCATTTTTATAGACCAAAATTATACCAAATTTTCCTTAATTCTTTTTCTTCAACCAAATGAATATAACAATTCAATTTATTCAATATCAAAACACCTAATGAGGGTGGTACCGCCACACTAGTCTTCATAAGACTAATATAAGGCTAAACAATCAATCCATCTCAAATTAATTTCCCAAACCAATAACGATAAATTATGGTACTTAATCAAAATGAACAGCATCAAAAATAAATTCTAAAATAAACTATACCCCAAATAACATATTACATATTCTCCACCTACTACATTCTACTAGCGCGCTCTTCAACTTCAAGGATTTCCTGTTATTACAGAAATTTCAAAACAACACAATAAAACAAAATTAGCATAAATCTAAGTAAGGATTTACTCCACCTCGTTGAGAAAACAATACAATAAAAAGATTTGAGCAATTAACAATTTTTAAAATATTAGCCATGACGCTCAATTCCTCTAGTCAAGGCCGAGGACAAGGTCGAAGACACAAAAAGTAAAAAAGAGATACCACAAGAGCAGTTGATGGAAAAATAATCAACTATATTCCATATCAAGAAGGAAGTGGAAAATGGTTTAAAGACTACAACATTCCACCCTTCTCGAAAAACAAATCCGATAGAGATAGAGCTCAGTATGTAAAGAATCAAAATGAACGCATCTTTGAGAAAAAGAAAGAAGATGAAAAAATATTCAAAGAACAACAAGAGGGACATAAAATGTTTGAAGTGATGAAGAAAAGGATCGAGGATGCAAACAATGTAGGAATAAATGAAAGAGATGACATGAAGATGCAAGCCACTGCACAAATCATGGAATCAATTGGCCAAAGCTTTTATGATGGGATGATTGCACCCAAGCTAATCGATTGGTGGAAGAGACGAATTATAAAAGGAAAAAATCTTGGTGGAGCCACCTAAAACTATCTCATGCTTCATGTGAAAAACAAGTATGCGTACAAGATAGAAGGATTGGATGTGGTTGAAGCCAGAAGGGAAATAAACAACATACTTGATATGTGGGATGCTGAAGAACTTGAAAGACTTCAACGAAGGAGGACCAAGAATGACGAGGAGAAGAAAGACAAAGAGAAGATATAATCTTTAGTCTTCGTTTTTTTATTTCTTATCCTATGTATTTTGCTGCTTTTGATAAATGAAAGACAATTTTTGGGCCTATGCGTGTGTGAGTTTTTATTCAGTTAATGTTACTCCTTGTACTACTTAATGTTAAACACTACTATTCGGCTATGTTAATAAAAATCCATTGTTGGATAGAAGTAGCCAAATGGTTCGAGTATAGGTGTTGGCATCATAAAAAAGGGGGAAATTGTTAGGAACCCCGAGCAATTGATTTTGATGATACCAAAGACCAGAGGAGACCCCCAAACTTTTACTTTGTCTTTTATTTCTTTAGGGCGAATACTTGGCAAGAACTCGTGTTTACGAGTCCACATAAAGATCAAGAGTAATCCTCAGTCGAAGACCTAGAATGCTCTCAAGACCAAAGACTTGAAGGACCGAAGACTTGAAGAACCGAAGACATGAAGATCGAAGAAGACCGAATATTGGAGATGATGAGAGAATGGTAAGGTCAATCATTCTCACGAGTACCCAAGGCACAAGGACTCTAAAGACATTCTCTAGAATTTTGTCTTGTCCATAGCCTTGAGGTTGCGTATGATCAGAATGTCAAACAGATCCTAGGCTGTGATCCCAAGGAGCATTAAATGGCATGTCCTTTTTGTGTTAGACAAAAGACAAATTGTCTCTACACTAAAGTAGACAAACGGCTAGAAAGTACTGACATTCACATTTTACCCAGCGGATATTACACACTAGATAAAGATTTTGAATTTTGGTTTCCCTCCAATGGAACCAAAATTCACACCTATAAATACCCTAGTTCCTTCTCACTTGGAACTGTTGGTTCATATACGCAAAAAGCAATTACAAGCTCAAAATAGTGTGCAAAAATATCTATACGCTAAAACTCTCAATCTAGTTTTCGAAGGAGATCTTGTGTTACTCAAGCATTGATTCAAGAAGCTCAAGACAAAATTTCCAAGTTAGAGAAATATTTTTATCATTTCAACCAACCTCTACTTATGAGAAGTAGAAAGAGGCGGAGTAAACTTGGCAAAATTGAAAAACCTACAAAAGCGTGGCTGCCGAGCTTTGTGATCACATGAGCGCGTTTTAGAGAGGATATTGTACTATCAAAGGAGATAATAGTGCAATCCTTCACAAGTTGTGAAGAAGAGTGGAGTAGGCTTCGTTAATAGCTGAACCACTATAAATCTCTCTCTCTCTCTCTCTCTCTCTCTCTCTCTCATTTTACTTATTGTCTTACGTACTTCATTGCATATTCACAGCCAAACCTAATATTTTCATATTCACAAAGCCGTGCAAAGTGATTTTAAAAATTGATAAAACTCTCTCTCTGCTACATTTACCTTTGGTCAAGTTCAATCTTTTAAAGGATTCGTTCTTGTAAAAGTTTTCAAAAATCTAGTGAGTCTATTCAACCCCCCTTCTAGATTCACTCCTCACTAACCAGGACCAACATAATCTAAAAGGTTAGGGAAGATGGGGTAAGAGTTAGATAGTCAAATCAGCCCCAATTCTTTCCTTAAATAACTTTTTCTGCCGAGGGACTGATCCACGTCCGGTCCACGCGTGGACCAGTGGCGTGGAAGTCTCTAGACTTTTCCCACGTCATGTCCACTTGTGGATTAGAATTGGAATTCCAAATTTGCCTTTGCTGTCTTCATAAAAGTTGTAGCCCTTGATGCTTTCGTTCCATATCCACTTGAATCATTTCATTTGGACACTTCTAGCTCAAGATATGCTCATTCTACCGAACTGTCGCCGGAATGTCCTGAAAATTACAGCTTGTGCTATCTTTCACAAATGCAATAATTAGTTCTTGTGCATATCTTTGATAACAATGTGCTATTCTAAACATATAATAGGCTCAAAAGACTCCATTTATAGCACCATATGTCTCTTAAATACACCACAAAAGGTAGTATCTTTGGCACCTATCAGATAGTAACTAACCCATTGGGCTTGGAATCGCAATAGGGGGTGTATACACTTAAATTTCTATATCTATTTCAAATATATGTTACTTATTGTGTGGATATTGATTTATGTTATTGATGCTAGATGGAAGCTCTTCACACTGGTTCCACGATTGTATTTGGTGGATGTGACTATATTGATTATGCTTTACTTGGCTTATTGGTGGATTATGTGGGGGACTGGTATATTGTGGTTTGAACCTCTCTTTGCCTCTAACTAATTATCTAACGACTCTTTAACACAATTTGTGGTCCCTTGAGTAAGGTATTGAGTTTGAACTTCGTTAAGGTCTTATATCCGTTCTTGTGTTACCCTTGTGATCATTGCTATTGTGGAATACGAGTCTTTTGAAAACATTCCTTTGTGTTGACTAGTGGGTTAGTATATATGCTATTTGTCAGTCTCAAAACCTATGGTGGATGTTAAATGTATACTATGTAGTTTTACATGTTGGAGTGGGGTTTACTTAGCATTATTCGCTAATCTTTTAAATTATGTTTTTAGGTATGGTGTAGAACCTTGCTTCGAGAGCGCGCTAGTATGCCTAGTAGAACCATTTCCTCTCTTGAGCTAGTTTGAGTTAACCTTTGAGATAATGTTAGAATTTGGTGATGTAATAATTCTAGATTTTGGATTCTATCTTTGTGGAGATTTTACCATGTAGACAATGACCTTAGCACCTAGTTTGGTGTAAGCTAGGTGTGGCATATCATCCCTTGGTAGTTTGAATTATGGTTCTGCTGTTGTTTATTGAATTATAAATTTGTTGGGTTACTTCTAGACTTTTATTCGCATTAATTATGCATTAGATTTGGGGGTGTTACATCAACCTCAAAGAAAGATATATATATATATATATATATAGGATTCCAAAAGAATACATATAAAAATAGAACAACGATAGTAACTTGATAAGCGCCAAGAATAGTCGAGTTTAGGGTCAGTTTTAGGACATTAATGTGCGATTTTTGTCATCCATTTGTAATCATTTCATGCATAAAAGACTCTAATGTGATCAAATCTGCAAACTCGGCTTTACATTATGTTTCGAAGTCATTCCCGCAGGACAGAACATGACGTAAGGCCGAAAAGAAGGAACAAACGGAGAAGCAAACTAGGAGGGGTTGATCCATGTCTCCCCTACGCGTGGAGGTGGCATGGAACATTTCCAGTATGGTTCAACGCCATGCCTCCACGCGTGGAGCTGGCGTGGACCGGGCCATTAAGGGCAATTTCGGGATTTTGACTTTTGGAAGAATATTTAAACCCCTCCTCTTCATTTTTGAGGGGATCCCCAATTTAGTTTAGATCTGATTTCAATTGTTCTCTCCCCTTTGGGGAATTTCCCCACAATTCCAAGTGTTAGATTTTTTAGTTAGGGATAGATTTAGCTAGATTGGAGCACAATGGCAATGAAGATGTAATAGATCTCTTGAATTGATTAGGTGTGTCTACTCTACTCTTGTTTTCATTAATTGCATTGTTATTTTCATTTAATTTCCTTGTTATTTTTATTGCTTTGATCTTTGATTTGAATGATGTTTGAGTAGATTAGTTGAGGGGATTGATTGCCCCATATTAGCTCTTGTGGTTGATGATTAAATTCTTTCATTTAATTTTGAAGATGATGGAGTAGAGTGCTAGTCTTGTGTGGTTGATATCCTTCATGATTTGCTTCTATTTCCGGCCGGGGTAGATAGTAGACTTAGTGAAAGTGAGTGACTGCACAATAGCGGGTCCTCATGAGTCCAAATCATCCACATCCCCGCCCTCTATCCGAAAGGATGAGGTTTGAGAGGAGTGGTTGACCACATGTTCGACGAAATGCCCCAACCGAATGATGACTTAGGAGTCCGAGTGTGATGCTACTCGGTGAAGGTACCGTGGGCTCCCGTGATTATGCTCGAACCTCGTTTCTACAATCTCCATAGTGCGGTCAATTGCATAGGCTAGTTAAGGCATTCAACCCCCTTGTTCTTTTAAACCTTTTTCCTTAGATTCACCCTTACAACCCTTCATCCATGATTCAATTGTCCCCTAATAATCCTTGTAACTCTTGTCTATTAACCTCCTAAATGCATATACTACTTCAATTCCAATTTGTCATCCTTGATAACACGACACTCGGGTAAATTTCTCCTTGTTTTATCACTTTCATTACACCTCACCATAAATAAACTATAACATCATAACTCAAACTCAAGTCAAGGTAAAGATTTCCAAAAGAATCACACTAGGTATAAAGGGGTTTATACGAGAACATAACATGGTATGAAACACTCAATAAAACAAATATCAATATAAAGACATAGGTTTCCAACATTTACAAAACATAGATCCTCAAAAGAATAGGAATCATGAATGAATAATAGAGAACAAGAAGATAAACCAAAGCATATTGGAGCAGATTAAAACTGGAACAGAGAACCACAATAGAGAACAAGAATATATGTGATTTGTCTAAGTGGCCATTGAGAATTGTGAAATCTTATCACGTATATTTTGACAACGGGTATAGATTTCACACAGAGTCACATGGTGAAAATAGATTGATAAGTGCCAATATTAGTCGAGTTTAGGGTCAATTCTAGGACATTATTGTGTAGTTTTGTCACCCATTTGTAATCATTTCATGCGTAAAAGACCCTGATGTTATCGAAATTGCTAATTCAACTTTATAGCATGTTTTGAAGTCATTTCCACAGAACAGAACGGGATCCAAGGCTAAAACGAAGCAACAAACGAAGAAGCAACCAGATAGGATCCAACCACAAGTGCTTCACGCGTGGAGGAGGCGTGGACCAATTCCAGTACGCGTCCAAGCCCCCATCCATGCGTGGATGAAACGTGGACCGGGCCATTAAGGGCAATTTCTGGATTTTGACTTTATGTTGGCTATTTAAACCCTTCCCCTGCATTTTTGAGGAGAACCCTAATTTTCCAGATCTGAATTCTCTTTGTTTTCTCCCCTTTGGGGGAAAACCCCCATTTTCTCTTAGCTTAGATTGATTCTCCAATGGTAGATTTAGCTAAATGATGAGAGCAAGATGTAAAAGGATTATTATCTCCGAATGGTAACTCTTCTCTACATTTATCTTGTTTAATTTCATTATCATTTCCTTTCAATATTTTATTGTTTTCTCTTGTTATTTCTTTTGATGCTACCTTAGATTAGGTAGGGGATTGGTGGTCCCAACCTAGATGTGTGGTTGATTTTTTATGATATTTCCTAAAAATTGTAAACTTGATGAACTTGGATTCAAATACTTGTATGGTTGATGTTTGATATGCTTTGTGCCTAAGTGTGGCCACATTAGGTAGCAAACCCCGTGAAAGTGAGTGTGTGCGCGATAGTGGCTACTCACGAGTCCAACTCATCCCCATCCCTGCCCTCTATCCGAAAGGATTAGGCCTGGAAGGAGTGGTAGACAAGGTGTTTGATGAAATGCCCCAACTGAATGAGGATGTGGGAGTCCGAGTGTGATACCACTCGGTGAAGTGCCTGAACTCCCTAGTCGAGTCCGAATCATGTTGTTTACAAACCCATTAGTAGTGTCGACCATATACGCTAGCTAAGAGTCATAACCCCCGTTTCACTTTCATAGTCTACCCTATTTAGTTTCAATGCCCTTTTCAATCTTTGCCGTTCACGCAACTCTTGCCTCTAAACCTCCCAAATGCCAATACGTTACTCAACTCCAATCTGCCTTCCTTGAGATCAACACTCTGGGACTTTTCCTCGTTTTACAACCTTCATACACCGTACCGCGAAAGACTTTTTTCAAAATGACGCAGTTGCCGGGGAGGGCAAACGGTTTTTGAGTTGTTTTGACATATAGGAAGTTGTTTGTTAAGAGTTTTTGAATTGCTTTATTTTTTTTGCTTTATTTTTCTTATTTTTGGTTAATTGATTTGGAACGTGGGTTTATTTCTCTTGAATATCTCGTTCTCACGTGCAATGGTTTCTAGTTGCAAAAGACTTATTGTTTGCTAAGCTTTGTGTATAAAATTTGTATGGAAAATCATCAAATGAGCTTACCAATGAGTGCTTATATGGATCCACATGGTTACACATACCATGGAGGACAACACCTTAGAACTATGTCTCCCCAAACCTTTGAACATCACCCCTATTATCATTCATATCCTTATTTTTATCCACCACCACCTTACCACTATATCCCACCTGTATCTCCATACTCAAATCCTTATCATGTCTATAACCCTCCGCCAAACATTCTTTCTTATGTGCATAAAGAAGAGGAATCATTAAGTTCTATTGCCGAAAATATCAATAACCAATTGTACCGTGTGATGAAGAAAATTGATCCAAATTGTGACTTATTAACAAGAACCATCAATTCCTCCAAAAATGATCCTCTACCTCTTAATGCATCTCAACCCAAGCACGATTATGAACCACAATTCTACCCTAACTCTCATTCGAATATTTGTTACCCACCCCCACTCCAATCTCGACAAGGCTATCATGCTATTCACTTTCAAGAAGCACAATCTCTTACTCCATGTTTCAACCAAGATAATCCCTCCATGAGATTACCTTCAAATAGCTTTTCACCGGACAATGATGATATCAAAATTCTCAAAGCAAGAGTGGAAATGTTTATACAAGTGCCCAAGGAAGATACGGCTAAGCTAAAAACCGAGCTCCGGAGCGAGATGAAAAAGTATCTCACCGATCTTCGGGAGGAACTCATGAATCGAATTTCACCCCGTCATGACTACACCATGGATGACTATCCGATGCTTGGAATTGGACCAGAAAAGACTAGTGGAGTGGAGGAAAGCAGCAAGTGTGGAAAGGAGAATGAAAGAGAAAGCGACACAAGGAGAGAAACTTTAAGACTTAATGAAATTTTGACTCCCGTGTTGGATGATTAAAGAGGCTACGAAATTGAGAGTGAGGATGATGGCAACATCGAAGTCGTCTGGGAAGATGACAAGCAAGAACTAGGTATAATTTTTAAACATTTTTGCGACAGAATTGGGAAATCGTAATGACAATATTTTTGTGGACTCTACTTACTATATTTGTGAGGAGGATTCATTCTTAGAAAATGATTCCCCTAATTGTTGTAGTGAAAAGTCGATAGGTGAGGAGGATAATGAGTCATTTTACTCTTGTGTTAATGGATTTGAGGAATGTGAATGTGTTGACGGAAATGATAAGGAAGTGTTCGAAATTAAAGAGCAAAATATGGTGTCTAAAAAGGAGTTTAACTCTTTCGACACGTATTCTAGGGAAAACTTGAATATTTCGGGTGGAGAAGAAAAGGCGTGTGACTTCACATGTGTTCCAATGTTTACTCTTGATAAGAAAACCTGTAGGGGAAGACTAAGAGTAGAAGTGCGAAGGAAGATGCATACTATATTTGAAAAATTTGAAAGAAATTACGTTGACTATGTTTACTGCTTTACATTAATTACCATTCCCTTCTTCGTTTATGGATTTAAGGACGCTCTACATCTTCGAGTGATCCTTGAAGCTAAAGTTCATGGGACGCTTGGTAAGGTCCCGAAATCGGTGTGTTTCGAAGGACAGGAAACACCGTGTCTGGCCAAAGACCTTAAACATGGCGCACTTGGGAGGCAATCCCAATGTTATCTTTTATTTTTAGAACTTTCATTCTTGTTATTGTCTTCTTTTGTAACACCCCGGCTCGGCTATACCGTACATCCGGAGTGGTTACCGCCACACCTAGACTGAACCCAATCAAATCCAGAAAGAGTCCACTCTAGATGCACATGCTAAAGAAGGAAGACTGTTTCATACACTTTCTACTTGACAAAAGCTTTACGTATATATTACAGCGGGAAGAAAGGAAGGTAGCTAGGTTAGCTACTACTATATATACAAGGATCGACCCATTGGGTCCAAAAGCATGAAAGTTTAAGTTGTTCACAACTTGTTAACCATACTAGGCTACAAAAGATATTCCCACAAAAAAAGAAAGGAGTTGTTCTAGACAGTATACTTCGGAGAGGGCGGAGCAGGAGGAGCATGTGCGTAACCGGGAGCGTAGGGGTCATCATCAAACCGGAACTGCGCGTAGTCATTATAACCCAACACTGGAAACACAACTCAGATGAGCTCTCAGCGCTCATCGGGCTACAAGAGCCCACACTAGACAACATCTGTTAAAAGAAAAACACATTGAAGTGTAGTTAGCGCGACGGCTAAGTAAGGATATCCATGGGTTATTCAAAACTAAATAAAGGTTTTGTAAAAACTGTTACATAGAAAACCCTATACCTTACTCATGGGCAAAGATTCTACCTGCAACAGTTATAAAGAGCAACTTGCATACACACTATGAGCAAAATTCAATGACGTCTCATGTCATTTTCCCTCTTGACAAGGTCATTTGGTAATCATTTTCATACCCAATAATATATTGTTAAACTGTAACACCCCGAAAATTCCTACTACTCTTTTGAATATTATAAGGGGTTATTTTCTTATTAAATAATTATTTAAATAATTATAAGTATAATTAATTCCTATGGGCTTGGGATTACATACTCTTGTATATATATATAGTTTATTGATATGATTAATAATAAAAGTCTATAGCCCAATATTTTTATAGTTATATATATATACATATAGTTCCTACATAAATATTATTATTGAGCCCATAATTATATATATATGTTTTATAGACTAAGATTATCCTTGAGCCCACAAATTATATTCTCTTAAGAACTATAGTAAGCCCAAGTGTTTAAGTGACCCAACAATTCTAATTGATCCAATCATCCTAATATGGTCATTCTATTTTGATAACCCTAGCCCAAAATGGAAAGTTTCCAATTAGGGTAGGTTAGGATGATCAGCAGCCAACTTCCTTTCCTCTTCACTCTCTCGCGTTTCTCTCCCTCTCGTCTCTCATCTTTCTGATCTCTCGTCACTCTCACTCCACGAAGCAACGGCAGGCAACAACGCCAGTGGAGATCTCCGGCGAACTCCCCGACCACGCCTCGCCTCTCCTGAACGTCGACAACATACAAGGGAGTCGTTGGGCGTCCCTCTCGGTTTCCCGGTTCCATGAAGAATGCAGCGGAGATGTCAACAGCAAGAAGCTCCCCTACCTCCTCGACGGCAATGTGTGAGGTCGCAGCAGGTCATCTCCTTCAGTGATGTGCAGCGGCGCGGGCAGAGCTCGGCAGTGGCTTCCCGTCGACGTGAACCATGAAGCAGAACGACATCAAGCTCTTCCTCTGTTTCCGGCGTGAGCGGTGAATGGCAATGAGGAATCGCGGCGGCAACGGAAAGCTCACGTCTTCTCATCGCTCACTTCTCCGTCAAACTGTGAAGCTACGAACCTCCATCTCCGACGAGCTTGGAGCTCCTCTTACGGTGATCTACAGGCGGCGGTAGACAGCAGCGTTGTACGACGACGACGGCAGGACTTTGCCCTCTCTGTTTCCAGCGTGTTGATGGTGGCGTACCAGCGAGGCAGCTCCGGCGAATGTTTTTCCCCCCAGCAGCGAGGATCGAACTACACTTTCCCCTCTGTTCTTCCCGGCGTATGTCGAAGCAGGGTAGCAGCGGTTGAAGGTAGCGGTGTTCCCCCCCTTCCGCTCGGTAGTAGCGAAACGTCTCAATGGCACGGGCTTGCCCGTCGTCTTCCCCGCTCGGCAAACAAGGGTGGCGCGTCTTCCTCTGGCACGACGCAACGGCAGCGGCTACGGGTAGTGGCGTGACGGAGCTTTCGGCGGCATTCCAGTGCGAAGGCGGCATCAGCGGCTCCGGCGTGGTGGCCGGGGTGGCGACGTTCCTCCCCTGTTTCGACGATGCATGGGCGTGATGCTTGGTTGGTGACCGAGGGCTCGCAGTGAAGGTATTAATCCAGTGGTCGCGTAATGTTGCACCAAGGAACAACGTGGTGTAGCGGTGTGGTGTTGGTATGTGGAGGCGAAGGGCGCGGGTTCGAACCCCTGGAGGCTCATGACGCATGATTGGTTCTTTTAGGTAATATTCTTGGTTAATTAATATTAAGCTTATGGTTAGTATTAGTTATAATAATCATAGATTAAGTTTAGAATTGTTTTAGTGGTCATAACCTTGTTTTGATATTAGTTAGTAATTGGATTAGTATAATTCATATGGTCATATTATATTAGTCTTGAGCATGGATTATAGGTTATAATGGACCGATTAGGAATATCAATATTGTCATTTATAGTCATAGTAATAGTATTAGGTTATGTTAATTCTTCAGGTTTTACAATTATGAACTAGCTTATGGGATGAGCTTTAATTTGGTAGAAGTGAGTGATCCGTTGCTTGTTTCCTTCTTCGTTCTGAAGTTTGTTGGAGTATTCTATCGGTTATATTTTACCGTGACTCTGAGCATTTATTCATATCTCTTAGTCCATTATATGAGTCTATTATTTGGGAGTTGGCTGGTGTTCATGTCTGAGATGAGCACTCTGAGTGATGGTTCTTGGGCTGAGTTGAGTATCAGTATGCGGTGGTGATTTGGATGGTATCGTTTGGAGGATGTTGGGTGGACTGACTGTGCTATTACTGACTTTGGACTTCGGTCCCTGTGTACCAGTTATCTGGGTTGGCTACTATTGACTATTGACTTCTGACTTTGGACTTCGGTCCCTGTGATTGGGTTGATTACCCCTGTGATTGGACTTCGGTCCCTGTGATTGGACTATCGGTCCCTGTTATTGGACTACGGTCCCTGTGATTGGACTTCGGTCCCTGTGATTGGGCTCATCACCCCTGTGTACCGGTTTTCCGGGTTTGACTTCTGACTTCTGATTTCTGACTTCTGACTGTGGGTTTGACTTGGCTTGATGGTTGGTATGAGGGTTTGGAGGTTGGAGTTGGGATTCCTTTCTTGATTGGTATATTCGTGAGTTTCCTTGTTTATTCGGTTGATATCTTGTTATTCTTGGTTATGATTGGTTGGATTCTTTATGATTGTGGTTCAGTTGGTATCATGTTATGGATTCGTTGTATTGTACTCTCGTTATTGGGTATTGGCTTTGGTTGACTGAGTCTTGGTTTATGATTCGTTCAGCTTATTGTTGTTGAGTATCTGTTTTGAACTATTGAGCAGTTTGTTAGTGTTTATATTCTATACGGGTGTGTAAACCTATTTACAAACTCATGTATATATCTATACTTCCTTGCGGGTGTGAATGGTGGTTACTTAGCAGTATTTTGCTAATGGTTCTTTGTGTGTTTTCCAGGTTGCCTTAAAGTCTATGCGTGAGCGCGATAGAGATACACCCGTATGAGGAGGCTTAGATAATGGTCATGTTTTTAGATTTAAGCTTTGGCCTGTGAGCCATTTGAGACTTTATATACTCGTGACTAGTGATTGAATATTGTTGATTATGGATTGAGGATTTATTTCAGTTTGTATATGACAGCTTAGCTCGTTCCTTGTGTTTAGCCTGTGCATCTAGGCTGTGTTTATACCTAGATGTGGCATGACGCCCCTTAGGTTTTAAATTCGCTTCCGCTATGTACTGTTTTAGTTGTGTTAGGCAGCTGTTGTGTTGAGATTTTATCTATCTCAGCCTGTGTGAGGTTGGGGTGTCACATAAACAATTAAGCATACTAGTAAGTAGTAGAAAACATAAATCACACATCTTGCTTGTAATCACTTTAGTAGAAAAACCTTTCCCTCATAATGAAATCCTCATCACTTTTCACTTTTCAAAAAGAGGGATCACCCACAACCTTTGAGTACTTAAATACTTGTCACATTTCTCATTCCCGTAGTTACGAAGTAACTACATTCATATTTCAAAATTCCACTTAGTCCTAGATAGAAAGTGTGAGGCCTTTGGAGTTCTTTCTCCACTCTTGACCACTTGGATCGTTGAACTCAGGTTCAGTGGTCATCACCCGGTCTAATACTGATCCCCTGGACTTATAGGAGCGTTGGAATGATTCCTAGCTAGCCTCACTAGGTTCATAAGAACGACACCTACCCGAACATAGATTGACTATACTTAAGTGTGCACACCCCCGTAGGAGTACCCTTTCCTTCCGGGTGATATAGTACTCGGCGAATAGACTTCGCCCACAGTATGATTGATCATACACATAATTACCATGCGGAATGGGCACTTTAAGCTCATCTTTATTTCGTGGTTAACAAGATCCTTCACAACTTTTACTAGAACTAAGGGTTGAAAACATTTTTCTACTCTTTCCCTTTTCTTGCATTGAAAATATTTTAGACATACTTGGGTCAATTCCAATACTCGGGAATTAATTCTCTTTTTACCCCAATTCAAAAATTCTCCTTTTCTTTTGCAAAACATTTGGATGACTCACTAGCATCCTTTCACAAAAGTAATTCAAGTGTACCAATTCTACACTTTCAACCCCACATTAATCACATAAGTCTCATATTTGACACATACATCTCAATGCATATAACGTATACATTTCCCAACTTCAATATATTTATCCTTCTCACTAACCACATATATAATTATGGGTTATACATACCATATACTATACACAAAATGTGACATTTTACCATGTATATATACATAATGCAACGTGTGTGTGTATATATATATATATATATATATATATATATATACTATACTACACGTGCAGACATACTATATATATGTACATAATACTTATAAATATATATATACTTTACACTACACGTGCATACATACTTTATATATGTACATAATACTTATAAATATATATATATACTTTACACTACACGTAGAGCTGTCAAAACGGGCCAGCCCGGCCCATACGGGCTGGCCCGTCTCGGGTTGGTCAGAAAACAGGCCAGGACGGACCGGCCCGTTTTTCCACGGGTTGGGATTTTGCCAACCCAACCCGTGTAGGCCGGGCTAACGGGCTAAACGGGCCAGCCCGTTACCTTTTTCATTTTTTTTATTTATTTATTTTTATGTTATTGGATGAATATTATTAAAATTGTTTTATTTTGAATAAGTTAGGAATTGAACCCTTCACCTCCTAGTTATTAATAACTAAGACCATTTCCAACCAAACACATCAAACCTTTTGAAAAAACACCATGTATGTTTATATATATACAGATTATACACACACTACACACAGTGCACATACATACACACATATATATAATTACCTTTTAATTTTATAAATAAATTTTATATTAATATTAATATAAAGATACAATTAATTGTATTAATTAATACTAGTAATAAATTTAATATAAATAAATTAATAAATTTATATTAATATTTATATAAAGATACAATTAATTCCATTTATTAATACTAATAATAAATTTAATATAAATAAATTAATAAATTATATATTAATATTAATATAAAGATACAATTGAATGTATTAATTAATACTTGTAATAAATTTAATATAAATAAATTATATATAATGCTTGAATGATCTAAATAAATATATTCGTATATAAAAATGTTCAACAAAAGTCCTTTGTATAGTTGGTTTAAATAGTGGTAAATTATGTGAAAGGTTAAGGGTTCAAATCTTGTTAGCAACAATATTTTAAAATATTAATACAATACCACATTTACACAATATCTGTCTCT
>CM008332.1:31178627-31201268 GCA_002525835.2 Ipomoea batatas
TTTCATCAAGATTGTTGCTAAGAAGTAATGTCATGAAATTCACTACTACAGAAAAAGGATATTACGTCGCCCAATCAACGTCGATTTTTTAAAAACCGACGTTATATGTCAATAAAATAAAGTAAAAATAATATATATTATTTACAACGTTGGTTTATGGAAAAATCGACGTCATAAATATTTTTTTTAAATATTATGACATACGACATCGGTTCTATGTAGAACCGACGTCGTATGTTTTAAATAATTTTTTTTAAATAATTAAAGACATACGACGTCGGTTCTAAATAATGAACCGACGTCGTCGTATGTTCTAAATAATTTTTTTTAAAAAAATGTATGTTCTAAATAATTTTGATTTTAAAAAAAAAATTTAAGACATACGACGTCGGTTTTACTGTGAACCGACGTCATATGTTCTGAATTAAAAAAAAAACTGAGACTTATACTAAACACATATCTGTACGCACTCTTATCTCGCAAATCTGTACGCTACAAACTGTCTCTCTCTCTCGCAAATCTGCGCACTACCTCTCTCTGTCTCACAAATCTGCCAGCGAAACAGCAGGTGTATTCTGTCTTCCTTCCTCTTCTTCATTATTCATTACACTTGCAGCAATATAGATAGCCTAAAAGAATAGCCAATAATATAGGGAAATTTTTAAAATAATAGCGAAACAGCAAGTACGTCCTCTTCCTTCCTCTTCCTCATTATTCATTACACTTGCAAGATGTATAACTTCATTATTAAATAATTCATTTTCGAAGGTGTATTAATTTTTTTTTGTTAGAAGGAAGATGTTGAGCAAGCGGTGGAAACTCACGGGCTTCCGTTTTCTCCTAGTTCAGCGGTAGAGGAGGCAAGGTGGTTGATGGCATCAGCTCATCACATCTCCATTTCCGTCGTGGAAACTCACTCCATGCAGCTCATCCCCCGGCTTTGCCCACCTCTGCCGACGCATCCACGGCTCTCTCCCTCGCCTTCTCTTCGCCACTGAGACCACCAACCACCACCTCCTCCTCGCTGCCGGCGACTGCCAAGGAAGAATATGTCTCGTGGATCGGTACCTTTGTTGGATACAAACTGCATCCTCGTGGATCCGGACCTTCTCTTCTCAGCCTCTTCAACTCTTACACTAGGCGTTGCTTCTTCAAGCTGCTTCTACCGTCTCCCAACAATGGAGGATCTGCCGCTCATTGATTTTTTTGTTTTTTTTATTAAAAAGAGATATGGCATCGGTTTTTGACGCCGTAACTCTATTTAATTTTTTAAATACGAGATACGACGTTGGTTTTTTTACAAAACTGACGCCGTATCTCTATTTATTTTTTAAAAACAAGATACGACCGACGTCTTATGTACTTATTTAAAAATAATATACGACGTGGATTTTTACAAACCGACGTCATATGCCCTAAATAACCGACGTTAAAAGGTATTTTTGTAGTAGTGATTTCTTTCAAGATGCAACTTGTCAATAAGTCCTGCAACTAGATTCCTAGATTTCTTCTCCTCTTTCACCATATGAGCTAGATCTTCCCAACTCATTCCTTTTGCAAGTGCAACACGGACTGCATGAGCATCTTCCAAATTATATTCTATCAATTCTGCCATTTTAACACAATGCTCGACTTCGTTCTTCAGTGTTAAAACACAATTTTCCTGCAACATGTAAAAAGAAATTTTTACTAACTGAAGTAACATTATCTGAAAATATCCACTGGTTCCAGTTCACCATATGAAGGAATATGCCAAATGCAAAAACATCATGCTTACATAGAAAGCATTAGCACCCAGTCCAAACTGAAAGAGTTGCAAATTTGAAATAAAATCACAAAAAAATAAAATAAAATGATGTACCATGTCATATCCAAGTTGTCTCACATCCTCAAGCCTTCTTGTTCTTATATGCTTCCTCAATTTAAGTGTAAACCTATAAGAGGTGTTATTTTTTTCTCTACAAACAACAAAGAGAATTTTGTAGTAGTGACATTTTCTAGCTTAAGCTTTTACTGAGTAAACAAAGCACATGAGATAGTTCTGATCCAAGGAAAAGTAAGAATTATAAAAGAGATGAACTAAAGAGAAATGTTATTGAAATCAGATTTATCCATATATGTCATATCTGAATACAAGGAATCAACATTGGCCAAACCAATGTGCACAATGCAAAGATACTAGAATCCAGTGAACAGCTATCCTATAAAAGAAAAAAGAAGACGAAAACGATGCCAAAGATGAATAAGTTCACCTTCAGTACAGAGTGGTAAGAATCTGACAGGCCCGTGTACTTTCCAACCATGGTCACTCTTACCTGTTAATCAAATAGAATTGAGTTCAGAAAGAGGAAAGCAAATAAAAGGGAATCCTTTCCTTTCAAAATTTAGGAATTTAGGGAACCTACTGGTTTATGTAGCAAGTCACAAAGTTCAGCATGAGATGTCCATTCTCTCAATTCAAGTTCCTTTGCAACTCTGAGGGTGATAAAGAACAATATCATAATAATAGAAAAAATAGATTACAACGTAATAACTATGCTCAATATTCAGGAAAAAAAAAGTTCCAAAATCCAAACAATAAATTATTGAAGAATAATACAATGCAAGAATCAAGGAGCCTATTAGACAAACCCATTGAGGTTCAGGGCTCTCAAAATGGCCTCATGTGCCTTCTAGTCCTAAACCAAAAGAAACAAATGATTTACTATGCATTGTATCAAAATATAAAGGAAAGATTAGAAACAAACAAACTATATATACTACAATTACTCACTCTTAGCTGCAAAGGAACATGCCATATGTTGGAAACATCATAAAGAGAGACAATATTCTCTACCTGGGAGTGAAAAACATGCAGAGAACATCAAAAGTAGCCTTACAAATTCAACTGCATATAGAATAGGTCCATACATGATATGTACTGATCATACCGGAACATGTCAAAACCGGGAAATTTCTCCTTGACATTCTCATCAAGTTGCTGATAAAAAATAGAAATCATCCTCAGAAGTCAGTCGGTCAATCCTTATATTTAGGTGAAATAAACATACACACATCACTTGCAATAAGAAGAACCAGACAGAGAGATACCGTAGTGCTATGCAGAGAACCTTACCAACGCGATATGAGAATTGTCCTGATGCCTCAATAAATGGCATCAACTTAATGTCACCTACACCAAATAAGAGAGGTAATTCTCAGTCCAACCTATGTAGAGAAAGAATTAATGTTATCCCATGTGAAGATAATTGTTAGTGTACCTATAGTTCCACCCAGTTCTATGATACATACATCAGCTGGGCCATCTTTTCCATCAACTGGAATGGCTGCTACGCGTTCAATCCATTCTTGAATGGCATTTGTAATGTGAGGGACAACCTGAACAAGAATTGTATCATACATGTAACAAACTGACACTATATACGATGAACACAAAGTAAAAATTCCAAATATAAGACAAACCTGAACAGTTTTACCCAAATAATCTCCTCTTCTCTCCTTTTCAAAAATGTATAAATATTGACCAGTAACTCTACTTAGGCTAGGTTGAGTAGGTTTTTTCATTGGTTTAATCAAAGCAGATATGGGCTATTTCCCCTTAAAAATTGTCATTAACATGAATTTGCAATAGACACAGAAGCACATCAAGCAAAGTATAGTTGTTTGGTAAAAAATTGTAAGTACAATAACTCTAAAATTCGAAATAAATAAACAAAAACTCAATAAATTTCTTAAAATATCACAATAATAACAATATTTGAAATAAATCAACAGAAAATTGAAATAAATTAAATATAAAATAAATAAATAAATCGACAGTTCCGGAGTGGTGGCAGTTGCGAGTGAGGCAGCTCCGGCGGAAAAAGGGCGGCTGAGGCTTGGCGGTGGCATCGGATGGCAGCTTCCGCAGATTAAGGGAGGCGGCGATGGCGGCGGCTTCAGATCTGTTGGCGGCAAAATGGAGAGGAAATGTTGGTCGACAGATCTGAAGACATCACATCCCTCTAAATTAAGCTTAGAGCTGAGTGTGATACGGTGATATATTACATTCATCTTATTCAATTAAGCTTAAGCATCTTCAAGGAGTGGTTTCATTGCTTCGCTGTAATGTCGGAGGGAATGGTCGCGATGAAGAAGCTCTAGAAACGGAGAAATGGAGAAGTATGCTCGTAGATCTGAGTGACGCGATTCTTGAGAAAAGGGGATAGACTTTTCTCGGCACCACTAAGATTAGGTGCGGCGAAAAGTAAACTATTAAAATAATATGTAACTTTCAGCGGCACCTACTGGGATGAGGTGCCACGGAAAGTTACTTATTATTTTAATAATTTACTTTTCGCGGCACCTGATCTCAGTGGGTGCCGCGAAAAGTAGTGTTTTTTTTTTTTTTTTAATTTTAGAGAATTCACTACACCACACCTCTTTTAAGAGGTGTAGTGTAAAGCTATACTTATATGATCAATTTTGTAGTAGTGGAGGCCAATGATGTATAGCAGCAATAGAGAAAGATCCGGATGAAAGAGATCTTGGCCACATGTGAGAATGTATTAGTGTAATCAACGCCAAACACTTGAGTGTACCCGTTTGCTACGAGTCGAGCCTTGAGTTTGTCTACATGTCCATCTGGTCCAACTTTGACGTTATAGACCCATCGACAACCAACAACTGTTTTGCCAGGAGGTAATGGAACCAAGTCCCAAGTTCCCGAGGAATGTAAAGCAGTTATTTCATCTACCATAGCTTGTTGCCAACCAGGATGAGAAAGAGCCTCCTTAACCGATTTAGGAACAGAAACAGATGATAAACTGGAGATGAAGGCATTATAAATAGGGGGAAAACGATGATAAGAGACAAAATTATATATAGGATATGGATTGCGGGTAGACCTGTTTACTTACCCGACTAGCAATGGGAGGACTGGAAACTGGAGAAGGAACCGGATCCAAGGGAAGAGACAGCTTAGGAGATGAATCAGCAGGTTCAATGTTTGCAGCAGTAGTGGTCGATGGCAATGTTGACCGACGATACTGTGTGGGTTTGTGATGGATTGGGAGGTAGGACACTAGGAGGTAGTGGCATTTCTATCCCACCTTCAAACGAGGAAACTGGTAGGACATCAAGAAAAGGATCCACAACCCCTGTAGAGTCAGATGAAAATAATGGAGAGTTTTCAAAGAAGGTAACATTTGGTGATGCATAGAATCGACGTGTGTCAGGGCAATAACATCTGAAACCTTTTTGAACCCTAGAGTACCACACAAAAATACATTTCAAAGACTTGGGTGCGAGTTTATCATGGCCAGGAGTAATATCCTGAACAAAACAAGTGCAACCAAAAACCTTAAGTGGAAGTTTGTGTAATGGCTCTTGAGGAAACAGTAGGTTGTAAGGTATTTTGCCGTGTAAAGCAGATGATGGCATACAGTTAATAAGATAACATGAATGAAGGATAGCATCTCCCTAGAAACAAGAAGGGACCTTATAGTGAAGAAGCATAGTCCGAGCAGTCTCCACTAGATGTATATTCTTCTGTTCAGACACACCATTTTGTTGTGGGGTGTTCGGACAAGAAGACTCATGGAGAATACCCTCCGAGTCAAGAAGGGTAGACAAAGGAGTATTGAAATATTCCTTGGCATTTTCACTCCGAAGAATTTTAATAGACACTCCAAACTGATTTTTAATTTTATTATGAAACTTTTGCAAGATGTGAAATAGTTCAGAGCGTCGTTGCATTAGGAAAACCCAAGTACAATGAGAAAAGTTATCAATAAGTAACAAAATACCTAAAACCTAACACAGATGTGACACGACTAGGACCCTAAATATCACTGTGAACTAAAGAGAAAGGAAATGAGGTTCTGGAATGCTTTCCATACTGACAAGATTCACACTCTAGTGAAGACAACTTTGAGAGATATGGTTCAAGTTGTTGTAGTTTCTTCAAACTCGGATGACCTAGACGACAATGAGTAAGGGAAGGAAAAATAGTAGCACTACAGACAGCGGAAGTAGGGGTGGATAAGCAGTATAGTCCTTTTCATTCATACCCGAGCCAATCGTCTTCCCCAAACGACGGTCCTGTATAATAACAGAATCGGAAGAAAAAGTAACTAGGCAATCCAGAGAGTGAGTAAGTTGACGAATGGAAATCAAGTTAAAGGGACATGTAGGTATATACAGAACTGATGATAAAGGTAAATTAGGAAGAGGCCTTGCTTTACCAACACCATGAGCAGTACATATGGATCCATTACCAAATACAATTGATGGAAGAGACTTAGAATCTATGAAGTGAGTTAATAAAGAAGAATTAACACAGATATGTTCAGAAGAACCTGAATCAATGACCCATGATCTAAGAGGGCCAGATTGAGAAACATGGGAAGTGTGAGTATCTTTGGTGTGAGCTACAGGAGTGACAACAGCAGCTTGGGCACTAGCTTTAAATCGGGAAAACTCTTCATATTCTATAAGAGAGATAGTTTTAAAACCTGAACCTTCCTGTTTGAGCTCAGCCACATTTGTAGGGGCAGGCGTCGGTCTCCCATGCAACTTCCAACATCGATCCCGTGTGTGTCCACTACGGTCTTTATTTCAGTTGCCCAAATGGTTATCTCGACCTCCTTGGATCACAAGAGCATATTGATCTGTGGTGGGTGCAGAAATCTCACCAGGTGACAGAGTAATCAGGCAAGCAGCATTCGACCCGGACCACCAGCACTGACCCGAAGGCAACAACGGTCACCCGTTATACAAAGATGACACATTGAAGATGAGTGGTCAGTACATTGAAGAGGAGTTACTTCTCACCATCATTATCAACAGCTCCACTACCATTGAAGGCTCACCATCATTAAACAACTGTTACAAGTCACAAAGAGTCGTTGTACCTCAAGTATAAGAAGAACCCTGTTGTAGAGGAGAGGGGGCTCTGTTTCTGACACACAAACACTCTTGTACTCAAACAATATTGCACTTCACTTTCCTAATATTACTCTGGTAACATATTTACAGTCATTGGTGCTCTTGTTGAGAGCTGAGATCACATCTCAGGCAACACTTCACACATTACCAAAAATTAACTTATCATTGTAGATGACTCGATCAGGATTTGGCAGCTCCCATGGATCTTGTTACTCATTTTTCCCCATGTCGACGCCAATGAGGCCACCGAAGCCATAGCCCTTGTTGGTGAAGCGCTTGAAGCCGCCATCACGTGATCACCGGAGCTGAGGAGCTGGAGCAACACCGACGAGATCATCGACATGCCAGAGGCGGTGTAGTAGGCCGCCTCGTTGCCTTACATGGCGGCATGTCCGCCTCCTCAAAGTCCGTTTACCTTCTCAAATGCGTCCACCTCCTCCACGTGTTCGCCTCCTTAAGTGACGTCCACCTCATTAAGTGCGTTCGCCTCCTCAAGTTGCATCTGCCTCCGAGCATGCGCGCAGGATGGTGAAGGGATGCGAGAGAGGACCCAGCGATTATCAATGCGCTTATTGGTCATGGTCCGCCTTAGTCAATTTTGTTAAAAAATAAAAAATAAATATTATATATATATATATATATATATATATATATATATTACATACTCTATTCCCTTAGGGCCAACACGTGATCCGATCCCGCTAGCTACCGGACGGAAGGACGTTTTTTGAACCGAGTTCATGGCTTGGTTACGAAAACGCTATCCCCTAAGGGATGGTACTGGGCCTGACCTCGCTCACTATCCTATGGAAGAGCCAACCTTTGACCGAGCCTACGGCCAGTCAAAGTAAGCTATGAACGTGCTCACGAAAAAACAATTACAAAAAAAACAAAAAAAAAAAAAGCAAAACAAAAAACAAACCACCGAAAACAAAATCAAAAGAATTTTTTTTTAAAACAAACAAACAAACGAACCAAAAAACCAAAAAAATCAAAAAAATAATAATAATCATAAAAGCAGTCGAGGTCGCGCCTCGGCCTTGGCAGCCGATTATGATCCGCGGCGCTTCGATCCTGTTCAGTGTTGCCGTAATCTTATGGTTCAGTTTGTGTCAAGTGTTGATTGGTTGGTTGCTTATCCTTCCAGTTAGAACGGATTGGGGGTCCTGAATTTCTGCTTGGTTGCAAAGGCTGTGAATTTTTCTTCTGGTAAGGGAAACTTTTCTTTGGTGAAATGGTTGTCTATTATCCTTGCTACTAGGACTTTTCTAGTTGCTGCCAAAGTGGTACATCTGCGTTTTCTACCATATTTGCCAAATAGGAAGAACCCTCAATGTCAAGAAATTCATTCCCTTCATTCTTATGACACAAACTACATTCAGAATTATTTTATGGAATCTAGATCGGCCGTGGCCGAGGCAACAGCCAGAAGTGGTCCTTATTTCTCCAGACCATCCATTATTCTTGATGACCAGTGTCTAGTGCTACCAATGGATTGGTGTATCTCCATTTTAGTTTGTTGCTTGGTTTGAGTTTGTTTTTGCAGTCGACCAGTGTTCATGCTCACGGTACGATTGGCCGAGATGTGCTCTGTCCGACGACTCTTCAATGGTCGGATGCTTAATCCGGGTTGTTGCGTGGAAATCTGCTTTGATGTGAATCCAGTCTAGACTATCTTATTGTTGCTCTGGGATTGATTGTTAGTGTCGTTTTTATGGTTTTCCGGCATGACCGAGACTTGTTGGGAAGATTTGCATGGCGTTGTTGCACCAGTAAGGAATTGCTAGACTCAAAATATGGCGTCATGGAGTTTTGGGAATCTGAGTATTGGTATTTGGCGGTGGTGCTTCCACCGTTGCACTTAGGTGTCTCTAGTTTTTCTTCAATCACTAAGGCAAGATCACTCTCAGAGGAACGCCCTAGTTTTTTAGTGACAACCCACTCGTATGCACTTCCAAGCTGGAATAGCCTCGAGATCAGATCATGGCATTAAAGTTGGTGACTAACATGGTGTTCTCGAATAGAATGTAAGGTACAACGAAAGGGAAGGATTTCAGGGCTGGAAGGATATTGAGAAACGACATAGTTGCTGGGATATAGCAGACAACCCGCGAAGGGAGTGTAGCTTCGGGTATGAACATTGTCATGGGAAGAATAATACAGAAGAGAGTGAAAGAATAAAATGGCAGTATCAACTTCCTCAAAAGGAAGAAGAAAAAAATCAAATTTCCTTTCTTCCAAATGCTTACCTTCGATCTAACGATGTCAGGCAAACAAAGTCAACATGGCAACAAATTCATAGTCCTTGACATAGCTACAATTCATGGCAGACTTAGTAGGCCCATGTTGCTTTTGCTAAAGAAATATGCAATTCAAGTCACCAGTGTCTTCAAAGTATCAAAAAAAATTTAATTATGGCCGAGGTCATGCCTCAGCCAAAATTCCCATGGCTGAGGTCCCGCGCACCTTGGTCACAGTGGCCGAGGTCTCGCCTCGGCTACGATCGGCCGAGGCCCCGTGCCTCAGCCACAATTCTCTTGCCGTTCGACAAAAAAAAATGATGAGGAAGTGGATGCAAGATTAACGGGGGCGGTAAAAAGCAGAAAGATTACTCCCAAGCCATCTCAACTACTCTGGCTGGCTAGGGAGTGGGGGGGACTAGTGATAGAGTAATCAGGCAAGCAGCATTCGACCCAGACCACCAACACTGACCCGAAGGCAACAACGACCACCTGTTATACAAAGACGACACATTGAAGATGAGTGGTCAGCACATTGAAGAGGAGTTACTTCTCACCATCATTATAAATAGCTCCACTACCATTGAAGGCTCACCATCATTGAACAACCGTTACAAGTCACAAAGAGTCGTTCTACCTCAAGTATAAGAAGAGCTCTGTTGTAGAGGAGACGGGGATCTGTTTCTGACACACAAACACTCTTGTACTCAAACAATATTGCACTTTACTTTCCTAATATTACTCCGGTAACATATTTACCGTCACTAGGAAAGGAAGTCACTTGAAGAAGGCGTTTGAACAATTCTTGGATCCTTGGTACAACATTATCTCCAAGAATATGGTTTCGAGTATTCTCAAACTCATTGCCTAATTTAGATAAAACAAAAACAATAAAAAAAATTTCACGTTGGGCAATCTGTTCCGCAGGTGTCCCTCCAGTTGGTAATAGCTTATTAAACTCAGTTAATAAACTTTGAGTTTTCCCAAGAAATGCTTCCATACTCATACCATCATTCTTTAAGTTAACCAAATTATTAACAGTTGTGTAACATTGAGAAACATCATTAGTGTATAAGGACTTGGCTTGATTCTATACCTCAACACATGATTTAAAAACTCTGAACAGTTGAATTAACTTAGGTGAAAGGGATTGCCACAAGAGACAACAAAGTTGCGCATCCACTCTTTTCCAAATTGCCTTCTCATTTTCTTGAACCTTTTCTTCCCCCTTTTCCAAATGGTCACTAACACCATGGCCCATAAACGACATTTCAACAGCATCAGACCACGAATGGTAGTTTTGTGACCCACATAAATTTTTCAGAGGTAATAACTGGATTTCCAGATAAATTAGGCACAAACACTGAGCTAGAAATAACATTCTCAACACTGTTAGAAGTTTCCTCATAACCAGTTGAAGACATGGATGACAAAAAAGAATATTAACAGGTGAGTGAGAGAGTACTGTTGACCGGAATATTTTACCGGAACAGTGCCTTTGACAGGAACAGTATCGTTGACCGGCATTGACCAGCGTTGACTGATGACGACGAAAGATCTGAAAAAAGACACTGCTAAATACGTCTCCTCGAAATGAACCCAATGGAGAAAATGACACCTTGATCGAAGACCGAAGGAGAGAGATATGACCAAAAAACAGTTGTTGTTTTACGCCAAACTGTCGGTAATATTTGAAAAAAAACAGAAGAAAAACAGCCTAGGAAATAGGCTCTGATACCATGTGAATTCAGAAAAATTCTGTGTTTCTTACTTGCTTTTACTACAATGGCATACTGTCATATATATACATGTTGGAACCTCTACACTATTGATGACATTTCATCTTTCTATGCTACATTATTGAAGTCATTTCATCTTTCTATACTATTGATACCATTTCATCTTTCTATGCTACACTATTGAAGCCATTTCATCTTTCAACAGGCATAAATGCGTAATATAATATAATAATTCTCAACAGTTTTAATAGCAGCCATCATTTTCAACAAGTTTGTGTCCCATAGTTAGTTTGTGGTTTGGCAGTTTTCATTGTGGAGCATGTTTTGTTCATTGTAGGGCCAACATAACCTATCTTGGCTATCTCCCAACAAGTATACCAAGAGTCCACCATACTCTTGAAAGAGTTTGCAATGAAAGGTTAATTCTTATCAAATACGGAGTAAATCAATCATGTTTCTACCATGGATGTTTGTTTGACCAAGCCCTTCTAGATGCCAGAAAGTTAAGGCCCAAGTGTATTTCTATTAGAACCAACATCATAATAAAGTGGCATAAAAAAACATAACTTAAGAAATGTACTTTACTTCTAAATCTCTTGAAAATAATGCATTTTATCACTTTAATTGTTGGGCAAATTCTCTTATGAGATCAAATATTACAATTTTCATCATAAGTAACTCTTCAACTCTTAATGTTACATTTTAATTTAAAAGCATCACATTTTTCGTCATAAGTATTATATTTTCTTTCACAAGAAACAATTAAACAATTTATCTTTTTCATAAATAACTATTTAACCCTAAATATTACATTTTGATACAAATAATTTATTATTAATTAGTATTATATTTCCTAGCATTGATGGGTAGAAATTCAACAGTGTTCACTAACAAAATAGTAGGGATAAAGATTAAAGATAACCTAATAAAGAGTGCACCACAAGAAGATAAAAGTTAATTTTAAATATTTTGTAAAATTGTTTTATATGTCTCAACATATAATTCATCTTCAAAATCTATAGTTATTCCAAAAAAAAAAATTATTCTTCTCCTAACAGGTTCCGACACAAAAGAATCCTATGTCCAACAGATTCAATAAAATAAAAATAAAAATAAAAAGGAAAAAGTGTCAAATAGACTCTCGAACTTTACCTAAAAAGGTTAATTTAGACCTTTGAACTTTTTAAAGTTGCAATTAAACTCATCAACATTTCATTTTAGTGTAATGAAGTCCAAAAATCAATTAGTTACTTGCTATTACAGGTCACTAGGATTTCGATCAATGTTCTGACAACCTCCGACTAACTCCAACAACAACATATCGACCGACGACAGTTCTACGGTCTAATGGATCTCAACGTTGCATTATGCTTACTTTCCAAGGGGTTACCTATCCTGTGCTGTGATTGCTGTGTAAGTCAAGCACGCTGAACGACAGAGTTCTTTGGCTATCTGGTTGTCATATTCTACTTAAAACCAATTGGTGATAAGTAGGTGTACATAACTATTTAACAACATCCCTCCATATGGTAAGCCACAGTGTCACATCTTGAATTGAGTAGGGACTGAACTCGACCAACCAAACCGACATCCAACAATCTCCCAACCACAGCGCCACGTCTCGAATTAAGCAGTGGCTGAACTCGGCCAACCCGGCCAAAGCCCAACAATCTCCCTCCGAGTACCTATGTGGTTGTCATATCATACTTAAAACCAATTGGTGATAACTGATAAGTAGGTGTACATTAACCATTTAACAACATCCCTCCATGGTAAGCCACAATGTCACATCTCAAATTATGCAGGGGCTGAACTTGGCCAACTCAACTGACAGCGCCACGTCTCGAATCGAGCAGTGGCTAAACTCAGCCAAAGCGCAACAATCTCCCTCCATTGCAACCTTTGAACACCAGGTCCAGTTGCGCCTGACTCGATCCTTAGCTCCAATACCAATTGATCGATCTAAACACTACATTATGCTTACTTCCCAGGAGGTCACCCATCCTATGATTGCTGTAAGTCAAGTACACTTAACCACAAAGTTCATTGTGTATCTAGTTGCCATATCCTACTTAAAACCAATTTGTGATAAACAGTTGGACATTAACCAAATTAACCACATCCTTCCATGGTAAGCCACAACGTTATGTCACGAATCGAGTAGGGGTTGAACTCGACCAACACTTTCGACGGTCGATTTTGAATTAACAGAAATGGCAACTAGGTTACCTTCTTTGAGAAAACAAGTGGTTGCCTTCTCAGGTGCCTTATCCAGTGAGAAGGCAACAGGCAGCCACTGGGTTGCCTTCTCACGGTGAGAAGGCAATGGTTGCTTTCTCTGGTTGCCTTCTTCGTTAATTCAAAATCGATCGGTGACCTAGAATGGTCGTCGGTTAATTTGTTGCTAGAAATGTCACCGGAGTTTGCCAGAATGTTGACTGGAACTCTAGTGACATGTAATAGCAGGTCATTAATTAATTTTTAGGCTTTATTGCACTAAAATGAGATGTTGATTGTTTTACAACTTTAAAAGTTTAGGGTCCTAATTGATTTTTTAGATAAAAATTGACGGCCTATTTGACCCTTTATAAAATTTAATAAGAACGTATGCCAAATTTTAAAGGTCAATTGTATCCATATGTTTGGCTTAATTTACAAAATAATCAGAGCAACCACAATAGTGGTTTTTTCTCAGTTTTTTAAGAAGAAAAAATCAACCTATGATTTTTTTACTAATAAGAGAGGTGACTTTTGTGAATTTTTATTCATACAAATGTAATTTTTTTGTGGGCCCCAGGTTTTGAAAAGAAAGGGGAAAAGTAAGATTGCAGGTACGCGAAATGCGCAACCTACTACGCCTAGCTGATGCGCGCGTATATAGGCTATTTTTAATTTTTTATTGTCATTTTTTTCCTTTTTCCTTGCTTTCCTCTCTCCTCTTCCCTATCTCTCCTACATGCATATAGGACTGAGTAAGATTCGACCAACCCGAAGAACCAGCCCGACCCGAGAACAGACTCACCGTTGTTTAACTTCAATCGAATTCGAAATTTCTAACCCGATCTGATGAGAAGAAATAGCCGAGTATTTGAAATCGGGTTGGGGGCATTTAATGCTACCTGAACCCATCCGAAAATTTGATGTAGCATTAGGGTTTGTGTACTACATATACATTGGACGCCGTGTTAGTGTAATATATATATTTCGAAGTTAAATCTGTTAAGCTGAAACCCTCATTTGCGCAGTCGCCCTCTTAACCTCTTCTAGAGAATTCTCTCGTTCTCTTAATCTCTCTTCTCTCTTTGCTCTCTGGTTTGAGACTTTCAAACTATTCTCTCATCTTTGTCTCAGACTCTTTTCAGATTACTCTCTCATTCTCTCGTTCTCTTTTCTGCCCTTCTTAGTTCTCACTTCTCAGAGTCCTATTAGTCTCCGGTGGAAGCCTTGGTCCCTGAATCTGTGAATCGGTTATTGTGAGAGTGAGACACAGAGACAATGACACGTGGACTCTAGAGAGTTAGCCGTGGTTGTGGATTGTAGTTTACTGGCTAGGAATCAAAGCCCTTTGTTCTCGGGGTATTATTTTTTAGAAACGAAGTAATTGCTAAACCCTAATTTACTTTTTTATTATTTTGTGAATATGTGATAGAGTGATATTTGATATCTATATCTTTGGTGTTTTTTTTTTTCTGAAAATTAAATACTAGGGTTTTGATATTGATATACTAGGATTTTTTTTAATTATATTTCGGAAGTTCCAGTTTGCACTTTGCATGTCCCTTGACTCTAATTTTGAGAAATTATACCCCTATGTTCCAGTTATTTACTTATTTTCCAGTTTAGTGGAAGCCCTAACCCCTAAGTGTGAAATCCATATAAATGAATAAATGATGAGCGTTATAAAGTAAGGCTATTTGCATACTTTGCTTAAATCTGGAATGCCTGATTATGAATTTCTTTGTGTTATTGTATGCTGATTATGTAATTTATGTGCAACTCTGAATGTTTATCAGTTTATGATGTTTGGTTAATGGATATATGTCCCTTAAAGGCTTAAAGGCTTAATAAATTGCCCTTGATTTGATGGAAGCCCTAGCCCCTAAGTGTGAAATCCATATAAATGATGAGCATTTTAAAGTATATGTTTGCATACTTTGCTTCAATGCTTGATTATGGATTTCTTTGTGTTTTGTAATTTGCAAGTGTGGAACTGTGCAAGTTTATAGATATGTGACCCTTAAATGTCTTATGGAATCTGCAATTCTGCATACATGATGAAATGTGCAATTAACTAAACTATGTTTAATTGTTTATGAATGATGAAATGCCCTAGTTCCTAAATTGAGGGATTCCTAATACTTTCCTACTATATGTTATAGATGGAAAGTGTTGGTGGGTATGGAAGTCAACCTCCCTCTCAAAATGTGGAACATGATATGGAAGCAGAAGCTGTAGAGAAAGATACATCTCAACAGCCTTTCCCTCCATCTGTTCCTAATAAAAAAGAAAATCAGATCTCTAAATTTTGGGATTCATGGATTGAGTTTGGTATGTTGCCATGAACTGTGGTCAATCCATAACTCATGAGCAATTTGCCCCCAATCCTTACATGATATGTAAAAATAAGCATTCTGAGCACCCTTTGTCCCAATCCTAACTTTCTGTTATTAGTTATTACAATATTAATTATTATAATTTATATCTTTTGGCAAGTTTACTTAACTTTTATAACTTTTAATTTCATCAGAAGAAGATTAGGATTTAGGAATTATGATTGGTACTTGGATGCATGCTTCACAACTTCTGCACTTATGGAGTATTGGAGACTTAGAGTTATGGCTTAATTGGTTTTGTAAAATGTAAATTCAATGAAGAGTTAATTCCATTTATGGTCCTAGATTTATATGTAACACTTCACTTTTAGTCCTTTTTTATTAGAAGGAATAAGGGTCAAATAGGCCACTGAACTACACACCAAAATGCAATTAGGCAATCGAACCCAAAAACAATGCAATTGGGTCCCTGAACTACACAAACTCATGCAATTTGATCCAAAATGACTTGTTTTACCTGCTTTGCAGGTTACCAATTTTAAAAATAATATTTTAAAATAATTTTAAATAAAATAATTAATTAAATTAAAAATTAAGAATTAGTAATTAAAAGAAAACTTCCGGCCGGAGACGATTCGTCTCTGATCGGAATTTTTTTTTAATTCTTAATTTTAATTTTAATTAATATTTTATTTAAAATTATTTTAAAATATTATTTTTAAAAATCGGTAATCGGTAAAGCAGGTAAAACAAGTTATTTTGGATCAAATTGTATGATTTTGTGTAATTCAGGGACCTAATTGCATTGTTTTTTAGTTCGATGGCCTAATTGCATTTTGATGTGTAGTTTAGTGGCCTATTTGACCCTTATTCCTTATTAGAATATCCTCATTTAGTCCTAATATTATTGTGGCATGATCATTTTTAGTCATTCTTCAACAAAATTGTTGAAATGTCGTTAAATACAAACACATTTTAATCTCTTTTATACAAAGTAGGTTGAACCGCTATATTTTTTATGTTTATTTTTTTGAAAAAATTCATACTGATATTTTTTATGTTTATTTTATGTTGAACCGCTATATTTTTTATGTTTATTTTATGTTGAACCAAAGTGTCCTTGTATTTAATGATATTTAAACTGTTTTGTTGATAAATGACCAAAAATGGTCATGCCACAATAATACTAGGACCAAAAGTGAATGTTTTAATAACAAAGGACTTAAAGTGGATTGCCACCTATATATCTAGGACCAAAAATGAAATTAACTTTTCAATGAATGACTGAATTGTATTTTTGTGTAATTAAGTTACTAAGATGTAATTTCTAAATTATAATTTGTATAATTGCTGATTTACTGACTTAGATAGTTAGTGATTTTGATGTAATTTTGTATAATTTAGGGTTTACTTTTTCACTTTATTTTGTAAATTGAATGTTTTGTTGTTTCATTTGTTTGGACTAAAATTAATTTCAGTTAAGTGTTTAACTAGAAAAAAGTAAAAATTTTGAATTACTGTTTTTTTTTAAACCGATTTATTCGACGGAAAATCGAAAATAAGACGGAAGCCAAAATTCAAATGTCCGACGATTTTTCATTTTTTACAAACGGATTGGGGTTACAAAATCAAATCCGAACCACTTGATCCGACCGAATCTGTCCCTTAGACAATTCTATATGGATATGACAAAAACCTCATCAAATCCTCAATTAATGATTATACTCTCGGGCTATAAATAGAGCTAGAACCCCCGGCCCGCCTCGCCCCTCTTCTCCCAGTCCGGTCCGGTCCCTCAATAAAAGGAAATCTGAGAAATAGAAACCCTAATTATAATAAGCTTTAGAGTTTGGAGCTGAATTCACAGACGGCGAAGAAAGGGGAAAAATGGCGGAGCACTTGGCGTCCATATTCGGTACAGAGAAAGACAGGGTGAACTGCCCCTTCTACTTCAAGATTGGCGCTTGCCGCCACGGCGACCGCTGCTCTCGCCTCCACACCAAGCCCAGCATCAGCCCCACCCTCCTCCTCTCCAACATGTACCAGCGCCCCGACATGATTACCCCCGGCGTTGACCCTCAAGGTCAGCCTCTCGATCCCCGCAAGATCCAGCACCACTTCGAGGTAGGTACCTATATTCTTTGGTTTCGTAATTATGTTCTTGTTTGGGCTTTTTAATGTTCTTAATTTATGTGTGAGACACTCTCCGTTAATTGGTACTTTTAGCTTTTAGGTATTTTCATTCGATTCCCTGTGATTGTTGCAAGCTTTTAGCTTTCTTTTGGTGTAATTGTTGACGTAATTCTGAATGTGCAGGACTTCTATGAGGATTTGTTTGAGGAGCTTAGCAAATATGGAGAGATTGAGAATCTTAACATCTGTGATAATTTAGCAGACCACATGGTATGCTTTACTTGCTATTCTGGAAAAAAAGGTTTGGTATTTTAATTTTTATTAACTGTTTTCTTGCTATTAGGTGGGCAATGTGTATGTTCAGTTCAGAGAGGAGGAACATGCTGCTACTGCCCTTCAGAATCTGTCGGGAAGGTTCTATGCAGGTTAGTCTTCCTCATTTTTTATAATCTTAATCTTGTGAACTTACTAAGTTTGGATTTGTGTGCTTCTTGTTCTGTCATATTTCCTGGTGCCACATTAGTTTTCTATTAATTTCTCTCTAGAAATATCACAAGGAAATGCTCAACAGTTCTTTACAATCCTGTAACTATGATGAATCTCCAAAAGCATACTATATGATGTTGACTGAAAATGCTAGTGTAGAAGGTGTCTGTTGATGCAATGATTTGGAATGATGGTAATATGTGCCTAAACAAAATGATTGATTTTAATTCAGTATCAAAAGAAACCTATTTGTTTGATTTAGGGCATAATCACTGATTCATGGTCACTATATCATGCTTCCTGATTTAGTTCCATTTAAAGGGCTAGTAAGAATCCTGTTTTTGTTTTTGCTGATCATCATTAAAATTGAATGTATGTTTAGGGCGCCCCATTATTGTTGACTTCTCGCCAGTGACCGACTTTCGTGAAGCAACCTGTAGGCAGTATGAGGAAAATGTGTGTAACCGAGGTGGGTATTGCAACTTCATGCATTTGAAAAAGATTAGCAGGTGTGTTTGTGTCTCTCTCTTTCATATACACACAGTATTTTGATATCTCAATTCTTATTAGTATGGTGTAATTGGTTGTTTTCGTTCCTTTTGAAGAGAGCTGAGGCGGCAGTTATTTGGGAAGAGCAGGCGAAGGCGCAGCCATAGTAGAAGCAGAAGTCCTCGTGGTCATCATGGCCATGATGAGCGCCCATATGGTGGCCGTGGATATCCTAGAAGAGGAGGCGATCATCGTCACCATGAACGAGGGAGGAGACCACGAAGCAGAAGTCCTGGTAGAAGAAGTGGACATAGCAGGAGTCCTGGTGGTAGGAGAAATAGGAGTCCAGTCAGGGAAGGTAGTGCTGAGAGAAGGGCAAAGATTGAACAATGGAATAGGGAAAGGGAACAACCTGACAAGAATGATAATAGTGGTATGGTAAGGGAAGGTAGTGCTGAGAGAAGGGCAAAGATTGAGCAGTGGAATAGGGAAAGAGAACAGACAGATTCTGCTAATAACAATGATGTTGGCACATTTGAAAATGGCAGCAGGAATGGTGCTGAGCACCACCCCGAACAGTTTTATGATGATTATCAGCAGCAGCAATAGCTGGAGATATTCCAGTTAAAACTACTGGTAGTTCTTTATTCTTTCTCTTGCTTTTTACTTTATTTCTTCTCAATCTCAAGTGTTTCTACCATTGGAGTCAAATATGTTTTGTGGAAAGCGGCCCATTTTTTAAAAATATACTACGTAACTCACTGCCCATTTTCCACTGTGCAGGTGATGTACAGGCTCACTGTATTGTGATATTGAAAAAGCAAAATCTCTTTAATCCTTTCCTCCTATGTGTTAAAGAGCATTAACTTGATATAAGAGGGAGAACAAATAAGCCAACCTATAGTATCTTGATTCATTATTTTCTTCTTTTTCTTCAACAATTAACTTTCTAATTTTGTTGCCTTAATTTACTCATCAGAGAAGTTATTTTAATTACAATATGCTGTAAAATGTTTTTTTTTTCCACTTGAATTCTTACTTTGTGCATTCTCACTTTGTGTGTGTATGTGTACCTGCAATAGGCTTCGAAATTTTTTTTTTTAAAACTACAAATAAAAAAGTGGGTTCCAAGTATTTTCATGAAAGACCTTCATACAGTTATAGGAGCACTTTCCGCTTTCCTAAGGTCAAATTACAGAGGATTGTGTTCTTTATCCTTTCCTTTGGAATACTGTGACTAATTGTGTTCTTATTAAGAGTTTTGTATTGTGATCTTATGCATTTGTGAAGATTTACAGGTCCAGAGGTACCTGCTCAATGATCCTGCCTCATGTTTCACCAGCTCACTGTTACATTTCTATACAGGTTGGATGTCTTCTTTGCAGAACAGGTCCACAGGATTTAAATGTGTGATGTAAGGAGGAGTGAAGGAACTGTCTACTTTCAAACATGTCAAGTGCTAATGTCTGCTTTCTAGAGAGCTAAAGGTTGCAACCCAGAATTCAATTCGATCCTATTTGTGTTGACCTTGCTTATGTTGTATTGTCTTTATGAATTTTGTTGTTTCATAATGTTCTTGGATTGATGCATAAAAGATTGTTATGTTTTCATAGTTATCCTTTTATGCTTTGTTGGATTGGAACTGTATTATTAAGTAATACTCGCTGTGGCTGTGCAAGTGTTTTAATGTTTTAAAGTGAAATTCTTAGCAAAATGGCAAAGCTTGAGGACCCTCGACTTGTGTACCTTTTTTTTTTTTTTTTGGGTTTATTATTTGAATTTATTCTTCATTGCCGTTCATTTCTATTAAATATTTAAAATTTTTCTATTATTCTTTTCAATGATCATCTTTTAATAGCATATATATGTTATTTTCAAAAAAAAAAAAATAGCATATATATGTTGGTTGAACTATAATTCTGAAAGTTCATTTCATTTAAACTATTAGTGAACTTCATTAAAGATTGCATTAAAATAGAAAGTAACAAGTGTTCTGCCTTTACCGGTTAGGTTGTATGTTTTTGAGTTGTGACGCACAACTTAACTTATTCTTTTTTTTGAAATAAACTTATTCTTAATATATATTATTGTGTTATATTTTATTTATTATGTTTATTATTGGAAAATGTTTTTTTAAACATTCTGGTTTCTTTCCTACATTTTAATGTGATTTTTATTTATTCGGTGCTTTTGAATTGATCAATTTCAACACTTATTAAAAAAAATATTTAATTAATAATCAAACGAATCATGATGCTACGTCTGGAGGAAAAATGTGTAGAGAAATGGAGGGTACTCTACATAGAAAGAGGGTTTTGTTTGAGGAGTTTCTTTGTTGGTTTTTGGGCGTTTCATTTTTTTTTTTTTGAGAATAAAGCTAGATATCATTAAGATCCAAGCTCAAAATGTGAGCAATGGACGGAAATGGGGTAGAGAAATAGTCAGTCAATGACAAGGCTTCTCTAGCTAAACATTGGGTAACCCTGTTCGCAGACCGTTTAGCAAAAAAAAAAGCTTAAGTTGACAAAACTAGACGCTATGTATCTAATATAAGCAGTAATGAGATTAAAATATGATGCAGAATTAAAAGTATGAAGGATGTTGTTGATGACTTGCTGGCAGTCACTCTCAACAAGAAGGTTGGTGAAAAGATATTACTCCATGGAAGACGGCTTGCAGCAATGAAGCTGCCTGCAGAGTCGCGAAGGATGAAACTGAAACCCATCTTTTGCTTCCTTGGTCGAGTGCTGCGTCCACGTTGAGTTTGAGGAGACACGTTGGGGGTTTAGACCAGACAGTGATATCAGCAGGAATCCTGGCAGTAGCATGCATATCAACTGATGGATTTAATTAACCCGGGGGTCCGGACTAACAAAACCCGTTAAATGAAGAATAGTATGAACTGATAGGAAATAATAGGTAAAATGAATATGACAAGGTCGCGGGGACCGAATATTGTATTAGATGGTAGTTGATAAGCTATTACAAGTGTAGTTTAGGACAAAGAATATAGAACATGTCTTAATGAGACAATAACACGCCTACTTATACCCTCCAAAAACCCCTAACCGCCCCCCCTAAGATGGGGGAACGGTTATAGATCCGCTTTGACCGCGTCCGCCCCATGACCGGGCCCGTGGCCGAGCCCTCTCAGCCGCGGCCTTGGGCCGAGACCTCCTAGCCGAGGCCCCTAGCCGAGGCCTTGGGCCGAGAGGCTAAATGAAATAGCCCGGGCCCGGGTCAAGCACGGGGCTCCACCCCGGGTCCCGGCCCTTCTCGTGACCCTTGTCTTGCTCCCTCGGGTCGACTTGGTCCGTTCCTAATATATCCATCATCAGTCCCCCACTCTCCAAGCTGCGAGAAGTCGTCAGCGAAGGAGAGTAGACACTCCGGCCCGTCCTCGTACGTCCTCATATATTTACAACCAGTCGCGCACAACACCATACAGCCGAGCAGGCGTCCCAAGTGAGTCCCCGAGCGCGCATTCCTCTTCCCAAGACCCATCTCCATCATCTTTTCCCTTTCCCAACACTCCTTCCAATTTTTTGAAAATGTGGTCAACCCCTTTTCCCCCCCTATTTCGGCCACCACCACCACTTCTACCCCTAGATTTCTTCTCAAGCTCTTAGCTCGGACCCGTTTCGCCCACCTTGGAGAATACTCACCTACTGGAGAGCATGGAGGCCTTGGGTTATGAGATCGCGGCCTACCATGCCTCTATTACTACTCCAGACTTGAATGCATAGGCGTAGGCTTGTTTATCTTATTCCCTTCTTTTTGCAATGTACTCGGATATTATGTTTGAATGAATATTTCACATCTTTTGCTACTGCTTTTGTTGCATGATGTTACACTTTGCCTTACCAAAACGCGGCTGCCTACGTGGGGTTGGTACCTCGTGACTTTGACGGGCCTCGGCCCCTTTTGAAGAGCTTGACCTACGCCCCGCCCCCGGCTATGTTGGCATTATGGGCCAAGCCTCCCGACCGGGGGCACTTGGCCTCTTTCTTAGCTTCCTCTGTACGCCCTTCGTCCCAAACTCGGAGTCGACTTGGGGTAGTTAACACCTTGAAT
>CM008332.1:31309722-31329020 GCA_002525835.2 Ipomoea batatas
GTCCTTGTTAGATTCATTACAAAAAAAATAGAGAGGTGAAAGGAAGAGCTCTATAAAAAAACAAAGACGACCAAATATCAGATTTGATTCCTATTGAAATTAAATATCTCCCAAGCCACCTCAGCCACTCACGTTGGCTAGGGAGTAGGGGACTGGTGACAGGGTAATTGGTAAACACCCGATCCGAACCACAGGCAGAAAAGCGAACACGGAATTAAACACCACCCGTTAAGCTGAGGAGAGAAGTCATTGCCAACGGCTCCACTTCGCATTCAAGACTGCCATCATGAAGACCGTTACAACTCGTAGAAGAAGAATCGTTGCACCTGGAGTATAAGTAGAAGCCTGTTGTAGGAGGAGGGGGGACACTTTTGTTTATTACACACAACGCTACTGTACTGGCACTAAAACTACTCATTGTACTATCATATTGTAATAATATACTATTATATTCCGGTATCATATTTACCATCAATTATATTTTTTATTTTTATTATTTATTATTTTATTATTTTAATTTTTTTTTACGGAACAGTTGATGGGCTACAGTTAGTCAAAACCAACTGCCTGGCAGGCAATCGGTATCAACTGATTGGGATCCAGTTGGTTTTGGCCGACTGGAATCAAGTCGGTCTTGACCGACTGATTTTTTAATTATTTTTCTGTTGTTGTTTTTTTTTATTTTGTTTATTTTTTAATTTGATTATTTTTTGTTTGTTTTTTTAAAGAACGCTTCGAGTTCTTAGTTTTGTGTCTCATCCTACATTGAGCGGTGGTAATACGAGTTGTCGACCTAGTGGTGGGTGTACGAGTCTTCCATTTAGCGGTGGGAAGATGAGTCTTCTGCCTTATGGTGAGAATACGAGTCTTCTACTACCTAGTGGGTATATGTTTCTTCCACATTGTGGGAATACATGTCTTCCACTGGCTAGTGGGTATACATTTGTTCCTTAGAGGCCTGAATGCAGAAACTCGAGAAGAAGTTGAGAGGCAACATTATGTGGAGTATGATGAGCTAGTACAACTAGCCATAAAGGTGGAGCAGTCCTTGCAACGAAAAAAAACCGATTCCACATGAGTTCTTCCTCATGGAAGAACAAGGAGGGTTCTAAGGAGAAATTCCAGTCAAGGAATAGCAATGGTAAACTAAAGGAGTCTAGAGAACAAAAAGGTAAGGAGATTATCGAAGGAAACTCTAGGTCGCGTAACATCAAGTGTTTCAAATGTCAAGGAAGATGCCATATTGCAAAAATTTGTCCAAACAAGATAAATATGACAATAAAGAAAGGGAGGATTATTACCGACTCCGAGCAAAGTGATTTCAAGGGGCAGATCGAAGAGGACTCTGAATCACATGAGGATGTACTACTTGAAATTGATAATGATGAAGTTTTTGAGGGACCAGTTGAGAGAGATGCTTTGATGGTAAGGCGCATGCTCAACATCCAAGCCACCGGGGATGAAAGTCAGCATGAAAACATCTTTCAGTCAAGGTGTTTTGTTCATGGTAAGGTGTGTAATTTAATAATTGATGGCGGGAGCTGTACTAATGTTGGTAGTACAAAAATGGTGGAGAAGCTAGGCTTGAGCACACACATCCACCCTACACCATATGCGTTGCAGTGGTTAAACAAGGCGGAGGATATCAAGGTGAATCAACAAGTTTTGATTCCAATCAAGTTGGGACAATATGAAGATGAGATCCTTTGTGATGTAGTGCCCATGGATGTTGCTCACATTCTTCTAGGGAGGTCATGGCAGTTTAATAAGAAGGTGTTGCATGATGGTTATTATAACAAGTACATGTTTGAGCTCCGAGGCAAGAAGATCACCTTAACCCCAATGACTCCGAGACAAATTCATGATGACCTTCAGAAAATGAGAGAAAGAGAGAAAAATGAGAAAAGAATTGAAAACAATGGAAATAGTGAACAAAGTGTTGAAAAAGAGAGAGGAAGCAAAAGAGAGAAAAATAAAAGTGCGGAAAAAGAAAAAACAAAGAAAAATTTCTTTGGAAAAAAGAGAGATGTGGAAAAAATGATAAGAGCAGGGAGGCAAGTTTTTCTTTTGTTGCATAAAGGGCCCAGTGAGGGTACTTCTAATCTTCGTCATTTGCTCGAGGCAATAACTTCTTTGATGCAGGAATTCGAAGATGTTTGTCCGGAGGAACTTCCCGTAGGTTTACCCCCATTAAGGGGGATTGAACACCAAATTGACTTGGTGCCGGGAATGCCATTACCAAATAGGCCAGCCTACCGGTGCAACCCAGAGGAAACTAAGGAAATCCAAAAGCAAGTTATTGAACTCTTGGCCAAAGGGCAAATCCGGGAAAGCCTAAGTCCGTGTGTCGTTCCTGTTTTGCTAGTACCCAAAAAAGATGGGTCCTGGCGAATGTGCATTGATTGTCGCGCAATTAACAAAATAACTGTCAAATATCGTTTCCCTGTACCCCGTTTAGATGACATGCTTGATGAGTTGTTTGGTGCTTGTTATTTTTCTAAGATTGATTTACGTTCTGGGTATCATCAAATAAGAATTAATGAAGGGGACGAATGGAAAACAGCCTTCAAGACTAAACAGGGTCTATATGAATGACTTGTTATGCCGTTTGGCCTTACTAACGCACCTAGGATTAGTAAAGTATTTTGAATTTCTCAATCAATTACAAGAGAGAGAGTGAATGTCCTTTTAATATAACCTACTAAGGACTCTCCTATTCTATTGGAAAACTACTTAGACTATATTACAACCACAAGAACTAATAACATATATTAAGAAATAATAAATAAATGGTAACAACCAAATGTAACATAACTCGCACACCCCCTCAAGCGCAAGGTTGGACCTCGACAACATTGAGCTTGCATCGAAGAGCCTAAAATCGCGGTGCCGGAAGAGGTTTGGTGAAGATGTCCGCGATCTGATCCTGTGAGGAGACAAAATTGACTATGAAATCTCCTGAAGCAACTTTGTCCCGAACGAAATGAAAATCAATTTCCACGTGCTTAGTCCTAGCATGGAAAACCGGATTGGTCGCTAGATAAGTGGCACCAAGATTGTCACACCATAAGTGAGCTGGTTTACCAAAGTCAAGTCCTAGCTCACGGAGAAGGGAGACCACCCAGGTGACTTCCGCAGAAACATCAGCTAACCCTTTATATTCAGCTTCTATAGAAGAACGAGCCACAGTACGCTGCTTACGAGAGAGCCACGAGATAAGATTGCCCCATAGAAGACTGCATATCCGCTAGTCGATTTTCTGTCCACGGGGCAGCCCGCCCAATCAGAGTCGGAGTAAGCATGTAACTCTGTGGACGAAGAAGGAGATAGTTGAAGACCAAACTGTTGAGTGCCTTTCACATAACAAAGTACCCGCTTTAGGAGCCCCCAGTGTTCTGCAGTCGGAGAGTGCATAAACTGACAGAGCCTGTTAACTGAAAAGGAGAGATCGGGCCGAGTAATAGTGAGATATTGAAGAGCACCTACAATGCGGCGATATTGAGTAGGATTGTCAAATGCCTCAGCTGATGGAGTGACTAGTTGAGTTTTGGCAGCCGGAGTAGCCAGAGCTTTGGAATCCGCCATCCTAGCTCGTATAAGAATGTCACTCATATAACGACGCTGTGATAAGAGAAACCCATGTGAGGTAGAAATAGTCTCAATACCCAAGAAAAAAATAGGTACGCCTAAGTCTCGGATTTTAAAGGTTCCTGAGAGTCGAAGGAGTAGCTTGTTAATCAACGAGCCGTCATTACCCAGCATGATAATGTAATCGACGTAGAGTAATAGATAGACCCTGGAAGCACCGGATGTGTAATAGAAGAGAGAGACATCAGTTTTGGAAGCCGAAAAGCTTGTGGAACACAAGAACTCATGCAGCCGCTTGAACTACGCACGAGGTGCTTGTTTGAGCCTGTAGAGGGATCGTTGTAGATGGCAAACATGACTCGGGTGCACGGGATCCTCGTAGCCTGGTGGTTGTTTCATATACACCGTCTCGGATAAGTGCCCATTCAAAAACGCATTTTGAACATCTAGTTGTCGTAGTATCCAGTTGTTTGAGACAACTAGTGAAAATAATAATCTAACTGTAGTTCGTTTGACTACCGGACTGAAGGTGTTAAAGAAGTCCGCCCCAGCCACTTGATTGAAGCCTTTTGCAACAAGACGAGCTTTGTGACGCTCAACTGAACCATCTGCCTTTCTCTTGGTTCTAAAAACTCACTTGCAGCCAAACACATTCATACTCGGGTCTGGTGGTACCAGCTTCCAAGTGTTGTTGTGTAGCAAAGCGTTAAACTCTTGGTCCATGGCATCACGCCATTATGGATGACCAACGGCTTGAGAGTAACACCTCAACCGTGGTAGTAAGGGCGTAGAACTGTTCACCAGTTCCGCGGATTTTACGTTGAGTTCGCATAGCATGCCCGTCAGTTTGAGTTACCTGTGTCGCAGTCTGAGTCCAATCCGGCTCAGATTGGGCCTTAAAAGGAGCTTGTATTTCCAGTGGAAGAGGATCCCGATTCAAGGGTAATGCTGTGGACACCACTGTTGTTAGCCTAGGTACTGTAACAGGCCAAATACCCCAAGGTGAAATACTCGGTTCCTGCGATGAGCCAACCTGTAAAGCAGAATCAAACGGGAAAATAGACTCATTAAATCGGATAGGACGACAGACGTAGACAGCCCCAGTTTTCAGGTCCATGCAGCGATATCCCCTAAAAGAAATAGGGTAACCTAAGAAAACACAAGGAGCGGATTGGTATTCTATTTTATGTCGGTTATAGTGGCATAGTTAAGGAAAACACTGGCAGCCGAAGACACGGAAGAACGTATATGTAGGTTGAGTTTTGAAGAGACGGAAGTGAGGACTTTCGAAATTTATAGAGGCAGAAGGAAGGCAGTTTATTAAGTGAGTGGTTGTCTCAAAAGCATAGTCCCAATATATTTGCGGTGTGGAACTATTAGCTAATAGAGCTAGTCCAGTTTCGACTATATGGCGATTGCGGCGCTCGACCCGGCCATTTTGTTCGTGAGTGTACGCGCATGATTGCCTATGAAATATGCCAAGTGATTCGAAAGTTTTGTGAAGACAGAGGTATTCACCCCCTAAGTCGGACTGTATGACTTTGATAGAACGCGAAAACCGCTGTTCTACCATTACCCGAAAAGAATCAAAACTTTTATAAATATCTGATTTTAATCGTAAGGGATAAAACCAGCAGTATCGAGAGTAGTCATCTACAAAAAGTACAAAGTATCGGGAACCAGTAGATGAAATGACAGGTGACGGACCCTAGATGTCCGTGTATAATAAGTCTAAAACATTTTGACTATTACTCGTAACCCTATCTAAAGGAAAGCGTTCCGATTTTCCAAGTTCGCACGCTGTACAAATATTTAGATTTTTGAAATTATTAGAACTAACGGGACATTGTCGGAGTACACAACTCAAAACTTGACCATGCGGATGCCCAAGCCTTTGGTGCCAGATTATTGATGAGGCTCGAGCAGACAGGAACGCAAAATGTGACCGAGGAATTGACAATTTGTAAAGGCCGCCCACCGTTGACCCTCTAAGAAGTACCGCCCAGGTGTTGGAATCCTTCACAAGAAAACAATTGTTATGAAATTCAAAAAAGACATTTTCGTTTGTGAATTTAAAAATAGAAAGGAGAGGCAACGATAATTTAGGGACATATAAAATATTAGACATAGACATGTGTTTTGACTGAGACGGAATAACTGCGTGGCCGATTCTTGAGACTGCCAAACCTGCGCCATTGCCGACCTTTAGCACGTCACCACCTGTGTAAGCATCTGATTGAGTCAGCATATTTTCATTTGGCATTGCATGAGAAGAAGCCCCTGTATTGGGGTACCACACGTCGGAGATCACGGGATGGTTATCCCCGTTGACGGCGACATTCGCACGGGGCACAGGCTGATCATTATACCGCTTAAAGCAATGAACGGTCGTGTGTCCATGGGATCTGCAAATCTCACAACGTGGAGATCCACCGCCGCCACCACCGCGACTACCTCGGCCGGAATTGCCCCTGCCTCGCTAGTGACGCCCACGACTATTCCTAGAGTGCCGACCGCCGGAATCTGATTGTCCTCTGCCGCGTCCTGCATACAACGCAACAGGGTTCTGCGCTTGAACAGCGGCGTCAGTCATGGAAAAATCTTAAGAGTTGATAAACTCTTGATTCTGTAGGTGATCGGCGAGCTGGGCTAAGGTGACCGTCGCGGTGGAGACCGTCAGGGTGCTAGCCATCGACTGGTGTTCAGGACGTAGTCCGCGATAAGCGTATAGCACCTGTTCGTCGGGGGATAGGGGCGACCGGCTAAAGAAAGTGCTTCAACGATCATCTGCGCCCTTCCAAGGTACTCGGCCGGCGTTTGATTCCCCTGGCGTAAGGTCTGAAATTGACCAAGAAGACTTAAGCATCTGGATCGCGATGACGACGCAAGAGCAGTGTTAATGGCATCCCAAACCTCCCGGGCGGTAGACCTGCCGACGGCGAGGTACATAACCTCGTCGGTGAGCAACGAGATTAACAAAGACAAGATCGACTGATCTTGTTGTATCCAGGCGTGATATGCCGGATTGGATGGCAGTTGTGTGGCCGACGTAGACGACGCAGCCGGTGGACACGGGTGAGAGCCGTCGAGGAATCCGAGCAAGCCCTGTTCGCGGAGGAAGGGCACCAATTGGGTACGCCAATGGAGGTAAAACGGAAAGTAAGTGACTCCCCGAGTGTCGATCTCGAAGGAGGGACGTGGATGTGTGTCAAGTGTTCGGGTGTTTACTTAATTGAGTCATGCAAGGGATTCGAGTGTGGTGAATGGTGAATCATGAGTGAAAGGAGTTCATGAGGTTTGGTTTGAGTGCAAGAAAGTGGTAAAGTAAAAGAGTTTGCAAATATGTAAAAGGGGTAGGGATTGGATAGTGTTCATGTATGTTGCATTGTGGTGTGTCTAAGGTAATGGATAGATAATGCAAGGATGTTGGCTATTCAAGAGTGTGTTGTCTTAGTCCTTTACGTACTAAGGTTTCTTTGACTTAGGAGTGCCTTCAAGCATCCAAAGCTCTAAGAGGAATTTCATCAAACACTTAAGCTACACACTATCCTATTATTCTTAAGAAGTCCATAGGAACTATGATTGTTTCAAAGCTTCAAATCCTAACTCTAATCAAAGACATGAAAGAGTCAAGAGCTCAATCTCTCATCTAGATTGGCCAAATCCAAACAAGATCTCATCAAAACAACAATCAATAGACAAGAATAGATAATCCAACAATCTAAGCATTTAGATCCAAAATAGAGATAAGATCATCACACTAGCAACATACAATCACACAATCCAAATCCCTAGATTAAACTAGCCACTCATGATATGAAATTCAAGATAAAAGCTAATTTAATCCAAGAACAAGATAATAAAATATAATAGAAATGTAATAGAGATCACATAGAGTGAAGTAATCCTTCAATCCAAGCTTGTTGTCTTGCTACAATGGAAATTTATCTAAACTAAGAAATGAAAATCTAAGAAAATGGAGAAAGTTCTCCAAAGGAAAAACTAGGGAAAGGGAAAACTAAATCTCTGGGAACCTCCTCTGAAAATCTATCAAAGGGGTTTAAATAGTCTCCGAATAAGCAACCCTAGTCAATTTTCGCACAATGCAGTCTCCACGCCATCTCACACGCGTGTGAGCGTGCGTGGGAGGCTACTGGATTATTTTCACGCATACTCACACGCGTGTGGCCATCCTCTTGAGTCCTCCGGGGCTCCGATCTTTCCTGGTTCGCTCTTTAAGCTCAACTTTTGCTCCTATTTGCTCCCGGGACTCCTGTTTCACCTCCTTTAGGCTAAAAGTAGCTTTTGTGTGTTGGTTAGTGATTTTCAAGCACTTATGACCATAATTCATCATGTAATGATGTTAAAAGCATGACAAAACACCCTAGTATTCACTTGATTTAAGGGTATCTCGGAGGCTTATCACCGTGAGTGAGGGAGGAGGCAGCGGCGATGGGCTGGTGGTTATGGTGAGAGCACCATCGGACGGCGACGGTGCGGCCATGAGTGATTATCAGTGAATGAGTGGAAGCGTGAAAGGGTGATCGGGAATTGAGGAACAATTGCCCACCTTACACAACTGATACCAGATTAGTAAAGTATTTTGAATTTCTCAATCAATTACAAGAGAGAGAGAGAGTCCTTTTAATATAACCTACTGAGGACTCTCCTATTCTATTGGAAAACTACTAAGACTATATTACAACCACAAGAACTAATAACATATATTAAGAAATAATAAATAAATGGTAACAACCAAATGTAACATAACTCACACCTAGTACCTTTATGAGACTCATGAATGAACTTTTACGAGATTTCGTGGGGAAAAGTGTTGTTGTTTATTTTGATGATATACTTGTTTATAGCAAGAGTCTTAATGAGCATGTTACACATCTTAGGGAAGTGTTTACTGCTTTGAGGAAATATAAATTGTATGCTAACCTAAAAAATGTGAGTTTTGCACTTCGGCGGTACATTTCCTTGGCTATATTGTCAATGCCAACGGGATTGAGGCTGATAGTGCTAAAATTGAGGCTATCCAACAATGGCCTACACCAAGGACGGTTAGTGACGTAAGAAGTTTTCACGGCTTAGCGAGCTTTTATTGCCGTTTTGTGAAAGACTTCAGCTCAATTGCTGCACCGCTAACTGAGGTGATTAAAAAGAACGTTAACTTTGTGTGGGGTGAAAAACAAGAGAATGCCTTTAATGAGCTAAAAGAAAGATTATGTAAGGCGCCTGTTCTTGGTTTGCCTAATTTTGATACTGTTTTTGAGATAGATTGTGATGCTTCCGGAGTGGGAATAGGGGCTGTACTAATGCAAGGGGGTAAACCTATAGCATATTTTAGCGAGAAGTTAAATGGAGCTTCCCTAAATTATCCTACTTATGATAAGGAGTTCCTTGCTTTAGTTCGTGCTTTAGAGCATTGGGAGCATTACTTGCGCCCAAAAGAGTTTGTTATACATACTGACCATGAATCATTGAAGTATCTAAGAGGTCAGGGTAATCTTAATAAGCGGCATGCGAAATGGGTTGAGTTTATTGAATCCTTTACATATTCCATAAAGTATAAACATGGGAAGGATAATGTTGTTGCCGATGCTTTGTCTAGGAGATATGCTTTACTCACGTCCCTACATACTAGGGTTTTAGGCTTTGAGCATTTGAAAGAGCTTTATAATTTTGACATTGATTTTGGAACAAATTATAATGCATGTTTGGAGGGAAGATTTGGTGAGTACTCTTTGAATGATGGTTGTCTCTTCAGGAAAGGCAGGTTATGTATCCCTTCGTGTTCCATGAGAGAGCTACTTCTTAAAGAAGCTCATGGTGGTGGGCTCATGGGTCATTTTGGGGTCTTGAAAACGCACGAGATGTTGAAAGATCATTTTTATTGGCCCAAAATGAAACGTGATGTGCATAGAGTTTGTGATCGATGTATTACTTGCAAACATGCTAAGTCCAAAATACAACCTCATGGTTTGTATATTCCTTTGCCTGTTGCATCACACCCTTGGGAAGATCTTTCAATGGATTTTGTGTTGGGGTTGCCAAGAACTACCCGGGGACATGACTCTATTTTTGTGATTGTTGATAGGTTTTCAAAGATGGCACATTTTGTGCCATGCCATAAGACTGACGATGCTAGTAATGTGGCAAATTTGTTTTTCAGGGAAGTTGTTAGGCTTCATGGAATGCCTAAGACTATTGTGTCCGACAGGGATGTGAAATTTAAGTTATTTTTGGAAGACTCTATGGGGTAAATTGGGTACTAAGTTACTTTTTTCTACTACTTGTCATCCCCAAACGGATGGACAAACTGAAGTAGTGAATCGTACTTTAGTCACTTTACTTAGAGTTTTTGTGAAGAAAAATCTTAAGTCTTGGGAAAATCATATTCCACATGTTGAGATTGCGTATAATAGGCATATCCATAGTACCACTGGTTTTTCGCCTTTTGAGATCGTTTATGGATTTAATCTTACTACTCCTTTCGACTTAACACCCTTATCTCTTTCAGATTTTGACAGCATGGATGCCACAAAGAAGGCAAAATGGGTGAAAGACATCCATGCGTAAGTGAGCCAAAATATAGCAAGACGGAATGGACAAGTGGCTCGACAAGTTAATAAGGGGCGTCAGAAGGTTGTGTTCAACCCTGGAGATTGGGTTTGGTTACATTTACGGAAGAGTCGGTTTCCGGCTCAACGGCGGAGCAAGCTGATGCCACGAGGAGATGGGCATTTTCAAGTAGTCTCCCGGATTAATGATAACGCCTACAAGTTGGCCTTGCCACGTGAGTATTGCGTTAGTACGTCTTTCAATGTTTCTGATCTCTCTCCATTTAATGCAGATGAGGCAGATTCGGGGACGAATCCTTCAATGGAGGGTGGAGATGTTGAGGATAGCAAGGATCCATTACGAGTCATAGATGGTCCATTGACAAGGGCAAGGGCTAAACAATTACAAGATACCGTTGGAGGGCTGATTAGTGCTCGTTGGCATATGGATCAATCTAATGGGGTCAAGGAGCAGATGGCTAATTTAATTGGAATCCAATCGGAGTACAATTAATTTAGTTCGACCGTGCTGATTAAGTGGATAGTAAATAAATTGATTGGGTTATCTATTAGTTTTCAAATAATAAGTAGCATATTATTTCTTTTTATAACAAGTGGCCTAGCTAGAATTATTTTGTTATTTGTTTGCTAGTTAGATTTTAGTGCCAAGTTGAATTTCAAGTTGTCCATGTCCTAGTCTTTAGGCTAGAGGAGTGCTAGGGAGTTATATAACCCCTATATAACCCTTTTTTTCTTTGTATAGAAGGATCATATTTGAGCAATAGCAAACAAGAGCACTACTTGTGCCTTGCCTTCTTTCTTGAGTTCTTCAAGACTTTTTGACTTATCAAGGATTGTTTTCTTCCTTGTGGCGTCTTCCTTTTTCGTATCACCTTCACACCAGGTGTGGCCGAATCTCCACAAAAGTAAACACCAAAACCCTTCCAACAACATCACAACCCTACACTTCCTAGACATTCCAACTCCATTCTACTAGGCACGAACACGCCTAAAGCTACAAAACTCTATATCCAGCTCGAGGATCACATCAGAATGGGGAATTGAAAGAAAGGTGTTCTCTTTGACATTAGATAATGCATCTTGTAATGATACTATGCAAGACATTTTAAAGGAGCAATTCGCTTTGCATGATAGTTTGTTATGTGATGGAGAGTTTTTCCACATTCGTTGTTCAGCCCATATATTAAATCTCATTGTTCAAGAGGGGTTGAAAGTGGTTACTTCAGCTTTGCATAAAATTAGACTCTGTCAAATATGTGAAAGGTTCTGAGGGTAGGATGAAGAAGTTTGAAGAATGTATAAATGCAGTTGGTAACATTGATACAAGTATTGGTTTGAGACTGGATGTGGTTACTAGGTGGAACTCTACGTATTTAATGTTGGAAAGTGCTATTAAGTATAAAAGGGCATTTGCTATTTAACTAGGAGTAGTTTGGGTATGGTCCCCAATGGTGTGTTTTAATATTATAACTGGTGCATTTTTATACCTTGAGTGTTGTGCTTTATTACGAATGTATGTGTGTTTTAAGAGTGCAGTTGCATTTTGTGTATGGGGGCAGTAGTGTGATTTAAGCTGATAACTGGTGCATTTTAGTACATGAGTAGTAAGTGTGTTCTAGAAAGTCTAATTTTGCAACTATGCATAATATGTGCATTCAACCAAAAACTAGTAACAAACATAGTTGCTAACCAACATAGTCAAAGCTATTAACAGTCAAAAACTATCTAACAGTTGTCCTAGACATATCATAATGTCAACCAAAAACTATTGTCTAGTCAATAATGACAAAGTAGTCACCAACAGATTACGCAACAACAAACTTACCTTCGAAGTCAACCTTCCAGCCCAAACTCTGCTGCTTCACTGCTGGAAATCTTCAGATTTCCGACCGCTTTTCCGACCACCAACAAAAAAGGTCGGAAAAGGTGACATTTTTTCCTTTTACCGTCAAGGAGTTGGGCTGGACGGAAAAGGGTCGGAACTTCCGACCACCTCTTACTCGGTGGTCGGTATTTCCGGCCACTTTTAAGGAGTGGTCGAAAATTTTTTTCGGCCATGTAAAATTATTTACTTTAGTCTTTTTTTCCAACCACTTATGTGGTCGGAAATCATGATATATATATATACAAAATCTTAATGTTAGGGATTCAGACTTCTGTTTTGCGCCTCTCTCGACACGACTCCGTGCTCCACCCCGCCATCATCTCCGGAGATTGGGCGACATTTACTCGGTCTCCGACTGGTTCTCTGCCTCTCTGCCGGTCACAACCTTGTCTCCGCTTCTCCGCCGCTCACAGCCGCTTCTCCGCCGGTCACAACTCCGTCTCTCCGCTTCTCACCCTCTAACCCTCTCACCCTCTCCGTCCCTCCGTCTCTACGGTAAGTCTTTCTAACCTCACCTACTCATACTCATAGTCTCAAGCTCAACCGCTCATTCTCTAATCTCTTTGGCTCTCTAAATAGGAAACCCTAGATCTGCCTTCGACACTTTTCTGGTGACTACATTTGGCCATGAAAATGTAACAGGTAATTTACTGGTATTTAGTTATTTATGATATACTGTTCTTAAATCTTGAATTTTATGGATTTATGATCTTAATGAATATATGTGAATATAATCCCATATTGTTGAACATTCTTGAAGAATGTAATTACTTGTCATCATTTCTCTATTTGCCTTTTGACAAGTGAATTTTTTGGATCTGAACAACATTTAGTTAAGATAACGTTGTTAACCATATATGATTATTATATTCCAGGATGCAATAAGCAATAAACCTCTTAAGGATTCTCTAAAGCAGCAATCTAAATACCAACCACCAGCAAGGAATCTTCCCAGTGAGTTACATTCTTGAAGTTTATGAATAATGAATTTGAGAACCTGTCAAGTGCAATTTGAAAGGAATATTAAGAATGTAATTAGCTTTCTTTTTTCATTCTAGTGGTTTGGATTCCAAATGGCCAAATGGGAATGGGGAATGTGGAATGTGAAATAGTAAGCAGAAGATAATAAGATTCTTTGGGCTTATTGAAAATAGTAACTAGGTATGCTTAGACGGCTTAGTTAATAAGATGCTTTGCGTGATTGAGAAGTTTCTCTGGGGTATTGGTGTTAAAGAAGATGAGGCAGAGTGCTATATAATGTTTATGGCTTGGTTGAAGAACTTCTGGCTATGGTCCCTAAGCCCTAAGCCTGTGTACGCGGTTCTCTTTCTGTATTCTATCACTTCACAAAGCTCATATTTTTGGACTATGCCTATTAGCAATATCTTTTAAATCTAATATTTGTTGTTAATTTGGGATCTTTATTATGCTTTTGTCCATCTATGACATCAATGGGACTGGTTAACTAAGTGGTTTGTTCTGTGTGTTTTTAGAGTGAAGATGAAAGAATAAATGAAGACAGCAGGACAAAGGTGAATATGATTATAATTCACTTTTTGACTTAGATGAACTGCAGAGTTTACATTTTATCCTTCTTATTCATAAATATATTATCCTTTTAGTGCTTGATGCCTTATTTATATCCACTTAGCTTGCAGGAGTCCAATAGGAATTCTATTCATGACTGTGTTTGCATTGCAGGAGGAGCCTAGTAGGTGATTAAGTGATGGGCTTTGGAATGTCTTGGCAAATAAGGTTAGCACCTTTCGAGCCTTCTATTGATTGGTCTATTGCAAGAGCTAATGCAACAAAACTTATAGTGTTCACATGTCACTGTAAGGTTGTCTTTGAGTGTGAATGATACCAAATTGACTACATAATCCTTGACTAGCATCTAATGTTTGATAGAAGTCATTTTCATAATGTGTAAACATTAGTTTGTTGATAGAAATACTATTATAAAACTGTTTATTGTTTTTTTTTCTTGGAAATTTTCTGCTCTGGGGATTGTAGATATCTAATGGAGTGATAAATTGAATGATAATGATAAACTGCATGATAATGAGCTTTCTTTTTTTTGGTCTGTGCAAGCATAAGGTGTGTACCTTATATTGAAAATATGGTGTCTATTTACAAAAGATTGGATGCTGCATTTGTTGCCAATGTCTCTTTGTCATTGTCTTCAGGTAAGGATATGTTATCCTTAACTTTTTACTATAAACATGATCAGTTCATTGATTTTTTGTTGGATTTAATTGTGCATTACTTGCCTTTAGAGCATTCTATTTACTGTACCAGCTGCAGGAAGATCATTGGAGCAGTCTCAACATGTCAATTCATTTGCAAATGTGAGTTTCTAGTTTGCGCATTCATTTAAGCTAAAAATTTTCAACATGTGTGTAATTTTAAGTTCTTCTCAGTTTTCAGTTTTTCTTTCTTTCGTTTTCAACAAGGTAAAACTCACATATTTGTCATTTGATTAATTATACTTGAAGTTATTATTAGTGTTTTTTTTTGTTGAAACATATTATTTTTTTGTGATTGTTTGCAGCTTGACTGCACACTTCCTCCTATGGTCCAATGAAATGTTGGTTGTAGTATGCAACTACTACGTAATAGTTTGGAGAGATGTAATAGAGATTGAATCATAAGTTAAATTTCAGAATTTCAGATTTTGACTTTTAAATTTTCTACTTTATATTCATGAATGATTTCTCTTGAAGCCTATGAAATGTGTATATGGTTTTCTTTCTTTCATTTCACTACTGTCTCTGTAGTGAAATGAGTTTTTTTTTATTTGCTGCCTCCAGTTTTCCGACCACATCGGTGGTCGGAATTTCCGACAAAAGGTGGTCGGAAAACCCGGACATGCCCGACTGTTCGTCTGGTCGTTTTTTTCCGACCATTTTAGAGAAGTGGTCGCTGTTTCCGACCACTGTCTCGAGTGGACGGGAATTAGCGACGAGGGTTTTTCCGGATACCCAAATTGGTTGGAAAAGTGGTCGGAACAGGTGTTTCCGACCCGATTAAGGCCATTTCCGACCACTTTTGGGTGGTCGGAAATACGTTGATTTCCAGCAGTGCTTGTTGTATGTTCTGTGCTATGTGCTCATTTAGATCCGACATCACAAGCGCAGTCGAGTATTTGACTCTTAAAACATTCAATTACTCCTTGTTTTCTTTCTCCAACCCACAATTTCATAGCTCTGGTAATTGCCCTCTAAATATTTCCATATGGCGCATGAGGAATACATCGCAATCAATCTTGTTGTTGTTATCCCTCCAAGGCATTCTCATTCTCTTTACTATCAACTTTTCAATCTTCTTAGCTTTGTAAGTCGATTTCAAACCATTCAAGAACTTTGAAAGAAATGTTTGCTGCATACAATTAAAGACATAGAAATTTTAGTGACTAAATAAAGTTTTTTGTGTATGAAAAAAGCAAGAGGTCAGTGTGTTACCAATCTCTTAGGCACAGCTCCATATTTGTCTTCGGTTTTGCAAACCAAAGATGAGTTGTCTATTGCTTCAAATGTATCACGCAGTGGTCAAAATTAAATGAATCATGTAGTAGTGCCCAGATGCTATTATGTGAAACAGAAACTATCACAGGAAAAACATGTGTCAAAATATGCACCAAATAGTAAAATGTACCAAGCAATGCGTAACACTTACGTGTTGAATGTTCTGCCATTGGGTTTCCATTGCAAAGGACTTGTCCACAAGGTAGCTGTTGATGAATTTATTATACCTCTCACCCTCGTCTCCAATGGGATTCACAACTGTGTAGAGCTACAATTTAAATGTTATTATTGTTAGAACTTGTAGTTTTTTAAGGATGTAATTAGTTTTACAATGTTAACTTACAGTTGTCCAAGTTGAAGCAAAGAGTCTTGATGAAAGCCGGTCTTTCTCATTATTGTTGATAATAGCTGCCCAAACATCAATGATAGTAGTGGGGATCTCACTGTTCGGCTTTAGTAATAGCATATCGGCCCAGAGAATACCCCTTGATTCGAACTTGAATAGTTCTTAGTCCCTAGAAATAGATATGTATAAGCTAATAAAAATAAATGTAACGACTCTCGCAAAACTCACCACGATGTGTATTAAAACACACCATTCAAACGTATAAAATGCACCACTAAACCAATTAAAACACACAATTCCCCATGATACCTAAACACACCTAGTCAATTCAAATGCACCAACAAAGGTATTAAAACACACTATTCTAGTTTATAAAATGCACCAGTTTACATGTTAAAACACACTACTTAACCACACACACCCCAAACGCAACTACCCTCGCAAAAACTCACAACCATGTGTATTAAAACACAACATTCCACGTATAAAATGCACCACTAAACCAATTAAAACACATCATTCTCCCATGATACCCAAATACACCTAGTCAATTCAAATGCACCAACAAAGGTATTAAAACACACCATTCTACGTTATAAAATGCACCAGTTTTCATGTTAAAACACACTACTTAACCACACACACACACACCAAATGCAACTACTCTCGCAAAACTCACCACCATGTGTATTAAAACACACCATTCTAAAATGCACCACTAAACCAATTAAAACACATCATTCCTCATGATACCCAAACACACCTAGTCTATTCAAATATGCATCAATTAAAGACTTACGGATTAGGGTGAAAATTTTCAAACACCCACTTCCTTACTGCCTCTTCAGTTGCGTTGATCGGTGCGTTTATGTCTATTATTCAGAGGCGTTGTCGAGGCTGAACTGGGGAGTATTCCACTTCTGGTCGTTTTCCATGATCTTTTGGGTGGATTTATGGTGGGGGTTCCGATGCACTTCTTGGTTGGACCTGATCTAGGTTTACCTGTTGTATTCAATTATAGGTTTTTTTTCCATTATTTTTTGTATTGTTAATGAAATATAGTTGCATTACCTCATCATTTGGGGCTGCAATTTTAGTTTTGATTTCCTGAGCTCTTTCACCTGCATGAGCTATTTCTTCACCTACTTCTCCTTCTCCTGCCTGAGTTGTTTCATCTCTAAGACCTCCATCATCAATTGCTTCAACATCCTCTCCTCCCTGTCTCTGCTCACAACCACTATATTCTCTTGCCACTACACTAACATCATCCCAACACTGATTTTGCTCCTCCTGCGTCAATCCAAAGCTAAAGGATGGGACATCATTCAGATAAGTTCTTTTTTGGACTGCATGCACAATGTCATCAACTGCATTGAGGACTTCTAGGTCACCCCAGTATGCGTCCTCTTGTTGTGAGAATGTCAGCTGCTGGTCTTCTTGAGCTTTAAATCCAGGTAGTTGTCGTGCTGATTCAACATCTTCATGTATCTGTCATCCTAGAGGATTGCAGATGGTGCATTCTCAACGAGCGTTGCTACTTTTAGCAGCCCTGTCGCAACTGTCCTCGTGTAGCTGGTGATTTCATCAACAAAACCCTATATATAGACTAACAACTGGTTAGTAATAAACCAATATTAGTAATAAAATACACCATTCAACGTTATAAAATGCACCACTAAACCAATTAAAACACATCATTCCCCACGATACCCAAATACACCTAGTCAATTCAAATGCACAAACAAAGGTATTAAAACACACCATTCTACATTATAAAATGCATCAATTTTCATGTTAAAACACACTACTTAACCACACACACACTATATGCAACTACCCTCGCAAAACTCACCACCATGTGTATTAAAACACACCATTCAACATATAAAATGCACCACTAAACCAATTAAAACACATCATTCCCCACGATACCCAAACACACCTAGTCAATTCAAATGCACCAACTGTTAGGACTCTTTATATTGATATCACTTCTGGTCTTATTAGAACTCTATATAGTATTTATATTTACGTCTTGTATTCTAGAGATTCTGATTGATGAAATATACAGACTTAATCTGGTATCATCGCTAGGTTTTCTATTTCTCCCATGGCCGCTAATGACGGCTCTGCCGGTGTATCATCCGAGCGGACTGTCTCCGATTCGGTCATCCCTTCTGTGCCGAATACTCTATCATCAGCGCACCATTTTGTGAGTATCAAACTCACCTCTCGGAACTTCTTGTTTTGGCGAGCGCAGCTAGTTCCTTTTCTACATGGGCAAAATCTTATGGGCTATATTGATGGTTTGGTTCCGTGCCCGTCGCCCACACTGCCGCTACCTCCTGGAGAAGCCTCGTCTGCTGCTGCCGTTGCTCCGCCTAACCCAGCGTATCGTTCTTGGTTCGAGCAGGATCAAGCCATACTTTCTATGATTATTTCTTCCCTCTCCGAAGAAGTAATGCCTCTTGTTCTTGGTCGACGAACTACGATGGCGGCATGGAATGCGATTGAGCTGGCGTTGGCGTCAACTTCCCGTGCGCGAGCGGTCCATCTTCTTCAGCAGTTGCAGACGCTGCAACAAGGCGATGCCTCCGTCGCGAACTACCTGGGCAGGGTGAAGGTTCTCTTGGAGGACTTGACTCTCGCTGGGCGGCCGGTTTCGGTCGATGAGCAGAATATATATATTTTTCACGGGCTTCGTCCGGAGTTCAGGGCCTTCACCGCTTCTCTTTCATCGCGTCCTACGCCGATCGGACTGGACGAATTGGCGTCTCTCCGCGAAGAGGAGTTCTCGCCGGGTGTTAGAGTTGTGCAGTCGGTTGCTAATCTGGCTCGTCGTGGTGCTGGTGTGGGCGGCCGTTTAGGTCGTCGTGGTAGCCAGCAATGGCGGTGGGCATCGTTCTGCTTCTGCCCATCTGACTGGTCTGCAGCAGTGGCGCGGGCATAACTGGCGCGGCCGTGGTTAGGGTTTGCGTGGAGGCGGACAGCAGCGCGTTCGGCCTGGTGCGGCTGGCGGTGTTCGGTGTCAAATTTGTGATATTCCGAGGCATTCGGCTGTTACGTGTTATAGGCGCTACTCTGATGGTTCGCAGGCTCACTTGGATTTTCAAGATCATTCTGATTCGGGTGTATCTTTGGCCTCTCAGACTTGGTTTCCCGACACGGGTGCCACCGACCATGCAACCCCGGATAGTCATGCTCTTACTGGTTCAGATGTGTATACTGGTAATGATACTCTCTGAGTAGGGAATGGTAAGGCCTTATCTATTAATCGTGTTGGCTAAACATCGTTTTCTACTCCCTCCCCGTCAATTAATCTGTCTCGTGTTCTTCATGTTCCTGGACTCTCTACGTCCTTACTTTCT
>CM008332.1:31380606-31396305 GCA_002525835.2 Ipomoea batatas
AGAACGAAGCCCAATTAAATCAAATAAATTACACGGTACAAATAATTATCGGTCTCAAGGCTTGAACGAAAATACGAGGCATTACAGACCGCCTAGCGTATCACCTTAAATGGTGGTTTAGGCGGTTAGTCGACCATGTGACCGCCAAAATTGTACAAACTCTAGCTATTTTTTGGGTTAATATTTAATATTTTAGTATTAACTATTAAAGTATTTTATAATTTATAATTCTTAATCTCTAAAACTTGAAAATACTTATATAAATTTTTAAAAAATAAAAAATACACTGGCGCCTAGGCGCTGATTAATCCCCACCTAGGCGTCCTAGGCGCTAGGCGCTCCCGAGCGCCCAAGAAGCGCCTAGCAATTTTTTCAACCATGTTTGTGACTTAATTTTTCTTTTTATATTGTCTTTGGATTGTGTGTTGTTGTTTGTGGACACTTGTGTGTATTTGATTTCTTTTAGTGTTGTTTATCAGTTTTGCGTCCTTTATTTCATAGTTGTGCACACATACACAATTCTTAGCATTGTTGTGTGCATGCTTGGGTTGTTATCTGTGCATTGTTGTTCTACTTTGGCTTATGATGTGCGCTGGGGTTGTTTGTTTGTCTTGTATGTAAGAAACTGAATGTATCGTAGTATGAACTAGGTGGATCGCAACATTCTAATGTCTATGATGATTTTGTTGGTGCTTCTGTGTCTTTTATTTTTGAACATATGATTTTGTTGTTTCTGGGTTCTTATATGTATTTGTTATGCAGCTAAGAAAGTCAAGGGAAGTGTAACCCTCCACTCGTTCCAATAAGCCTAGAGTTCGAAAAAAAAATTTATTTTATTCTAAGGCATTGACATACATGAGTTGTGATCTACAGATATTTCAAAATGATTTTTACTAGTTAGAATAGTCGTTAATAAGCTGCAAACATGCGTGCTGGTTACGAACCGTAAAATTTTTAGGAATATGCATTCAGTTCAGATTGCCCTAAGAAGTGGACTGTATGCACTATTCCATTAACCATGAACTTCCTACTCAGTTAAGTTGAAATTAGATTAACCGATAAGAGTGAAAATTTATTTCGACCTTAGCATCGCCGTATTTCGCGATGTACCGAAAATTGTCTGATTTTAGAATTTAAGGTTAGGATCGAGTTCGAAATAATTTTGGTTTCGAAATCATTCCTAACTAAAATATTTTCTACTGTAATTATATCTGTTTTAACCCATAACTGGCAAGCCAAAGATATTTTCCAAGATTCACCACAAGAATGTGACAAGTGTCACTTTAACTCACCACAAATCATTATTAAATTAAGGGTTAATTCCACTTTTGGTCCTACACTTATTAGGCGTTTGCCAGGTTTAGTCCTCCATAATAAAAATGGTCAGATTCTAGCCACGCTTTTTGATCGTTAGACACTTTTAGTCCTCTGTGACTTGTGCCGTCATTGGACCGTGAAATCGAAGGACTTTTTGGTCTTTTTATGATATCTTCTTCTAATTCTTTTATTCCTCCATTTTAGTGGGTATTTTCCAGCTACAACAAGAACAGAGATGAACAGAGTTTGAAGGCCTCAATTCCTTCCATCTTTATTGCCATAGATTTCAAGAAAATTGGTGCATTTTTCCAATACCCTGCAAATATAATGCCATTGTGCATCAACAATGACCTTTTATCACTCACTGCCCTGCTAACAATTCTGCGAACAAACCCATTGTATTGATAGAGTCATTGAACAGTAAATTGGGGGTTTGTATCTAAACGCACAAATAATTAGTGAAATTTTGCTTCAACGGATAAAATCAAACGTATAGAATATTGGCTTCAAGCAAACAAAACTCTCACACTTAAACAAGCTAACCATGAAAATAAAGAAATCAAGAACCACAACACCTCACATCAGTTTTGTGCACCATTATTTCTTGCTTTGCCTGGAAGCAAAATACCAAGATTTCAAAACCCACCCACCATCTAAAACCAAACTAAAAATTGAAGCCTTAAATCATTTCACTGTGCAATAAATCACTTCAAAGATTCCCAAAAATTTTACTACAAACTTAAATCAGTAAATAAACTCTCTAGCTAATTCTGCTGTGCTTCTCTCTCTTCCATTCAAAGATTTGAATTTTCTTTGTGTGTTAAACAAGAACATCAAGGCTGCTGTGTAAGTTTTAAAGAATTTTTTTTCAAAAAAAAAAAAAGAATTTCAATTCTAAAGAAGCCCAAACGCATAAAAATATAGAGAGAATCGAAATACTAACCCCCATACAAGCAAGTAGCGATAAACCCAAGAATCAGCCGATCTATGCAGTTGCATTTATCAAAAAGCAATTGAAAGAGACAAAACAAATTTATTTCAATCTAAGCAACCCGGAAGGGAGGAATTGAGGCTTTCAAACTTTGTTCATCTCTGTATAAAAGAATTAGAAGAAGATATCATAAAAAGACCAAAAAGTCCTTCTATTTCACGGTCCAATGACGGCACAAGTCACGGAGGACTAAAAGTGTCTAACGATAAAAAAACGTGGCTAAAATCTGACCATTTTTATTATGGAGGACTAAACCTGGCAAACGCCTAATAAGTATAGGACCAGAAGTGGAATTAACTCTTAAATTAATTAAAGAGTAGAATTTAGTGGATTGATCTCCCATTTACCCCCCTTGGTCGAAATAAACAAGAGAGAAGAGAGAGAGTTTTAGTCTTCATCTTCTTCCTTGAAGCTCAAGTTCTACAATAGTCTTCATCATAGTCAAATTCTCTTCACAAGTTCTTCAATAATCGGTAAAACTTTAATTTTATTCGGTTAAAGGCTTTGTTTTCATCCCTAGATCCTAATTCTAGGTAGAAATCTCTTAAATATGTTGTTATGGTGTTGAATTTTCCTAGGGTTTCTAGGTGAACATTTGGGGAAAATAATTCAAGAACGTTTCTAAGGAGATATAAACCGCTTTTGAGGTAAGGGATTCCTTAAGTTGGATAAGGTTACTTGAAATTAAATAATTGATAGTTGAAATTAGGAATTCTATGTTGAAATTTAATTGTGTGCATGTTAGTGGGAAATATAAGCATATATGCTATGTGAAGATCATATTTTGTAAACAAGTACATATAATCATGATATGAGTATACCGGGTATAATATACATACATACATACATACATATATATATATATATATATATATATATTCGAAAATATATTATATATATATATATAGTGATGTCGTGTGTGTGTGTGTGTTGTGTGTACTGCATATATGTTAAATATATATCTAGCATGAATATACATATATAGTATGTGTGTGATTGTGCATAGATATAAACATATGTATGATTTATATATCATATATAGTACATGTACCGTATGTATATATGTATAAGTAATATGAGAGGTTATATGTTATATATACATATGTATATGCTGTATGTCATGAACATGTGAAATGTGACATTGATAAGGTTATGATAGTTATACTTAATCACCTCGGTGAATGGTAATTAGTATACTATCAAGGTGTTTGAAAAGGAAAATGAAACTTTTGGACTTGGTAAAGGAGGTGGATTGATTTCAAGTATGAGACTTGAATATGAAGTATATCAAAAAATGTCTTTTTGTTCAAGAAAAGAAAGAATGTTTTGTGAAAACCTTAGTTCCTGAGTAAGTTGAGGAGGACCTTGATTGACCTACGGGTGGCTTTAAGTGCTCTTGCCCAATGGTTGTTATGTTGTATGATCATTCATACTGTGGGCGAAGTCTATTCGCCGAGTACTGTATAACTCGTTAGGATGAGATATTCCTGCGGGGGTGTGCACACTTAAAGTATAGTTACTCTATGAAGTCCGGGTAGGTGTCATTTTTATGGACCTAGTAGGGCCAGTTAGGAATCATTCTAACGAACCTTACGTCCAGGGGATCAGTGTTAGACCGGGGGATGACCACTGAACCCGAGTTCGATGATCCAAGTGGTCAGAGAGGGAGTTAAGAGAATACTCCAAAGACCTCGCGCTTTCTGCAAAGAAACTAAGTGGACTTTTGATATGAGAATGTAGTTACTCTGTAGCTACGATGAAAAGAGATGTGATGAAAGTTTAAGCACCAAGGGAAGTTGGTGAGCCCTCGTTGAGGCGAAAGTTGGTGGAAAGTTCCTTGTGAGGAAAATTTCAAATAATTTGATTGAAATCAAAATGTAAAATTCATGATTTTTCACTATTTGTTGATTTGCTTGATAATTGTTATAACTTTCAAAGATAGAGGCAGGATAGTCTAGTAAGACATGCCTTGCCTAAACCGAATGAAAATGAGAGAAATCTCTATGTTGGGAAGAGTCCCAAATTCTTGCACACCGTGAAAGGTGAAGTAAAATCCAACCTCAGTTGATTAATGATATATTAAGAAATGAACCTCTTTGGTAAGTAAACACTTATCAATAGACCTCGTTGAAGAGGAAGAAAGATTCATACTGTTGTTAAAGGCATGTTTGTCAATTGGGCAAGTCTCTGTTCATAACTTGTTGCAGGTAGAGTCTCAGCCTATGAGCTAAGTATTAAAGTATTCAAATATCTATTTTCCAAAATCTTTATTTAGTTTTGGGTGACCTATGAATCTCCTTACTTAGTCGTCGTGCTAACTACACTTCATTGTGTTTCATAACAGATGTCATCTAGCGTAGGCTCGTGTAGCCCGGCGAACAACCAGGATTCGCTGGAGTACACATGCCCATGGATGGGCTACGAGGTGTATATACCGTGGATGACGGGTGCCGACCCTTACACACCTGGCTATGCTCCTATGGCTCCAGATAGCTCACCTGCAGTAGATAGTTTTCTTCCCATTTCCGATGGTCCTGATGTCCAAGCCAATTTTGGTGTTTACCCCATAGAAAGCTTGGAGGAAAGTAATCCTCTAGAGTTTGTTGTTCATTACCCTTACCCTTGGGACCCGAGTCCTCCAGAATTTTGGGACGAATGGTCTATGATGAACATCACATTTCGCTTCCTAGACCATATCACTTGGTTTGAAGGGGAGTGGCATCTAGTGTGTGGAATGTTTACGGGCCCGGTATACCAACAGATCGAGTAGGTGGTATACCTCGGAAAAACCTTTGGGAACTTTATCTTTTGTGTAAATATTTTATTTTGTAACCTTAGTGGTTTATGAGCTGGGTTAGTAGGATTGTGATCAATCCGAACTTGTCTTTTGGCCCACCGGGCATATAACACCCCCAAAAACAGCCTACTTTTTTTTTCTTATTTTCACCAATTAATTAAGAAATTCTTAGAAACAAAACTTAGAATGCGGAAGCTTTACAAACTTTATTGAGGGCATTACCGCCACACTTAGGCAACCACAATACCTAAGTGCTAAGGCTAACTTAAATAAAACCAAAACAAAAGAGAATTACAATCCTTAACGTAGTCTTTAACAACATAAGACATATTAAAGTTCTTAATGTTCATAACATTTATTTCTAAATCCTCCAAAGCATCACGTTCTATCACTCTCATAGCAGCATACTTCACCATATTTCTACATCACCTGTTACTCATTTAGAGATTTCAAAACATAACAAGAAAGTAAGGGGTTAGCATAACATGCTAAGTAAGGGACTGCCTACCCCTATAAAAATAATTTTAATAATTTTAATACTTTGATAAGGGAAAATACTTTACCAATTGCTCAACTTGGGCTACAATGCCATATTAAAAATATTTCAATTTTGTAAGTATAAGGTAAAGTAATCATATAGAACTTTTCACAACATCATCACTTATAAAATTTTCTTATAAACTTTATATTTGTGCAACACTTGCACACCACAAAAATACATATGGAAGCACATACAATCATAATAATGGGACAGGGTCCTTTGGATTCAGGCCCTAGTGAACATCATACCTCAACTGAACACTTCACACAAATTCCCATTTCTAATGGAAACCGGACTCTAACCTTAAGTGTGCACACCCCCGAATGAGGATTCCAAGCCTCAACGGGAAGTTACCAGCCCTAGTAGCCAGGATAAGGTTTCTACTAACTACTCTTGAAATTAGGGTACACAAACCCGTCTCAACAGGACACACCATAGTGCCCTAGTAACCCGAGGATTGTTCCTTACGGGCACTCCTCAATTCATAAAATAAATCACCACATTCACAACAATTCTCATAACATCACATAGCTTCCAATTTTGAAAAACTTGCAATTTCTTTGAAATATTCTTTTTGAGTCAAAATAAAATATTAATTTTCTAAATCAATATTTTAGCAAAATTCCTCAATTTGAAGAAATTCAACTTTACAGATAGTGTACTATGAAAAATCCTTTTGTCACTTTTAAGATAAATTTCTTAAAAAGAAATTAACAACCAATTTTTACTCTTATCATACTAACACAAATATTATCAAAGTAATGAATTCAAACATTAAATATACTAACCCAAATACAAAGTTTAAATCCTTAATATCTATTAATACTTACAATAAATAATTATACATCTACACATACAATACGTATAGGCAATCCAATCATACATATATATATTGCAATAATTCACACAAAATATTTATTTAATATTTATAAACACATATGCATATACGGCCACACATTCATATATATATACTAATAAAACTATTAATTTATATATTCCCATAGTACATGCGTACATACATATAATAATAATCTTGTATACAATTTATTAAGAAAATATATATTTATATATATACATACTTAAACATACGGCCCATACACATTATATGATATTTTTATATCCAACTAAACAAACAATTTTATATAATTATCTCTACAGTTACATATATATGCACATACGTACATTATAATAATAAAAGAAATATTGATTGATTGATTTTTTTTTGTTTTGTTTTTGAAATAGGCTCATATGTACATATTCTATTATATATAAAATATGATAATATTTATACCTTGAAAGATACATCATACGTATGTAAATATTTATAACTAAAATTCTGCAAAAGCAATACATCTCATACGTACATAACTTACATACACTTAACATTGATATACATTTTTATATTAAAAATTTCCTTACGTACATATTTTCAAACATTTTCATAAAATAGAATTTTGTAAAAAGATATATATATCATATGTACGTAGCTTACATACACTATTATTTATATATATGTTTTTATATTAAAATTTCCATACGTGCATAGTTTCAAGCAATCTCATAAAATAAAATTTTAGTAATTGAATCATACATCTCTATAACCAATTCAATTCCTTAGAATAAATTTCATATATCATACCACCCATGTATTGATATCAAAAATATGGATTTTCACATATTCAATCATCAAGCCATACTTTATCCTTTCACTAGGATATATATACAAAAATCATTTTAATTTAAGGGCAAGCAAGAGAGAAAACAACCCACTTACTTGGCACAACTCCTAGAGTTTCTCAAATTCCTTCACCTTTGAAAGCTTGATCACACATAACCACCAAGATTTTGCTCCCAAGGATTTCAATCAAAAGAACAAGAAGAAGAAGGGTATTTTTTTTTCTTGATGGAAGAATCGGCCAAGGAATAGAGGAAGAAGACAAATCCACTAATCCATTTAAATGAAATAATGGTATGATAATCATGAAATAATGGCATAATAATCATGGGATTTGTAACCTTCAATTAGAGGTAGTAACCTCCAATTCAAAATAATAAGTTTTAATGAGATAATAACCCATGATCTACTCATATACATATACATATATAATATATATACACGGCTAATATACATACACACACTCACACATATATATAGTCCAAGGTAAGTAAATAATGTAACATAAAATTTGAATATAAAAATATTTATGTGTACATACGTACTACACTAATTAATATATGTATACCAATTAACATGTACCACATATATATATTTATAGAATAATTAATATGCATATACCATGTCATTCGTATACACTAATTAATATGTATAAAATATATATATTAAAATTTTGTTAGTATATATCTCATATGTTTCAAAATACATAATAATACAATTATATAAAATACTATATAGTACAAGGATTTATTGGTTCAAAATAATATATGACTCATGGCTCAAATGAATATGATTCAAGGAATGAATGAACCTTAAGAAAGAAATAAGGATAGCTTTAAGAATCCAATTGGATAATATTTGGAACCAAAAATCTCAAGTGAACATAAGAGTAGGGTTCAATGAATACGGTTGAAGGACTAAATGAATATTGAGGAATAACAGGAGTAACTTGGAAATTCAAATAAATAGGATTGGGAGCAGAAATTTTCGGGTGTCACAGGGCACATCCTTGTATATATAGGTAGATATGTATATGACTGGTTAACTAAGCCCTTTTTAGCTCAAATATATATATATGACTATGTTGGGTGATAGTTGTTGTGAAGCGTTTCCATTTAGCCTGTGCACTTAGAGTGGAGTTTGTCAAAGAGGTGATAGAATTCACTCTAGGTGTGGCGGTAACTACTCCGGCTGTACGGTAAGCCGAGTCGGGGTGTTACAGGAACTCAGTCTGAGGGTTGTGCAACTAAGGAGACCCCGGGTGATAATGATTTTGTGACATCTCTTTTGGATTTTCTTACTCAGTTGCTACACTCGCATTGGGATGCACTGGAATATGAGCTAACTATAGAGAATGAGGCGCAATTTTCTAGTTTGAAGACCTGGGTTTCGACTACACTATTTGATTTCAAATCTCAATGATCTTTAATACACTTATGCACTATAATGTAACCATTTTTGTACCTATATTTTTCCATGTTTTGTAATTATATATTATTATCAGTTTGTAGTGCATACGATGTTAATATATTACCCATTTGTTTACTTCATTCTTTCTATCTGACGTAATTACTTGTATTTGCAAACGCTCATTAATAGATATGCACACAAATTTATCCACACTTGGTACGATTTCAAGTTTTGGGGCATTTTCGTGCACACAGCTTTTCTCTGTCGTGCTCATGTAGCATTTCATTCCCCCCGCTCCTTTTGCATGTTATCTTTCATCTTACCGTCAATGCTCTTTCATCAAGCTATGCACTTATGTTTTGACCATTTGTGCACGTAAATTTTTTTTTTATTTTTATAATCCATTTAAGAGTTGTGCAAACGTTGTCCATTCCTCACGCGCTTTCTTTGATCTTTAAGATCTTAATACTTTATTTGTTTTCGCGTCCATCGGTTAACCAATGTGCATACACTAAATTGAATCAGAATGCTGTTGAAGAGGAGGCTACGTGGGTTTTGGTCGGGCGTTTTCTAACTGCGAGGATGGTTAAGTTGGAATATATGCAGCAGGTCATGCCCTCTGTTTGGCAGCATATGAAGGGTGTTCAAGTTTCTGAGGTAAAGCCTAATTTCTTTCTCTTTGTTTATCATCATTCAAACATGCAAAGGTTGTTAGAGGAGGGCCCGTGGTCTTTTGAAAATCATACTTTGGTGTGCAAGGAAGTGGGCCAAGGGTGGTCGGGGACCCCTAGTTGGTGCCGTTAGGGGGCACTAGCAAAGTGGCTAATGTTTCGGCTGGTGAAGGTGGAGACACGTCTTTGTGTGGTGTGGGTCGAGTGGAGGAGGCTGGAGTGGTGGTTGTTGCGAAGCGCCGTAGGGAGGCTTTGGTTGCATTGGTGTTGAGGGTGATACTGATCATCATGATGGCGATGTGGCAATGCTAGAGGTTTCAAAAAACTTGTTCTCGACGGGTTCTGGTTCTTAGGCCTGCCCCATCATCATGAGTACTTTGAGCTGGAACTGTCGTGGCTTGGGCAATCCACGTACAATTCACGAGATTGTAGACCTGGTGTCTAGTAAGAAGCTTGATTTTGTGTTTTTGATGGAAACTAAGGTGGGCCAGATACATGCAGAGCGTCTCCGTGTCAAGCTTGGTTTTGATGGTTTGTTTTTCATTGACAGTGTTGGATTGAGTAGTAGTCTAGCTCTGCTACGGAGGAAGAACAACACTGCTAGGTTATTGAGTTTCTCGAAGAATCATGTTGACATTGAAATAAGTCTGCCTGAGCGGCCGTTGTAGTGTCTGACTGGTTTTTATTGTATGCCTGAGCGGTGTAGGAGGAGGGAGTCGTGGGACTTGTTGAGGACTCTAGCCGGTAGATGTACCCTTCGTGGGTTGTACTTGGAGATTTTAATGACTTGCTCTTTCATCATGAGAAACGGGGTGGGATTCCTCATCCTGATAACCCCCTTCGCGATTTTCGGGAGGCGATCGACGATTGTGGCTTGCTTCAGCTTCCTATGGTGGGCTAATCAGTTCACATCGGAGAGAGGTAGGGGTATGGAAGGGTGGATGGAGGAGAGGTTTGACAAGGTTTTTGCATCTGCCAGTTGGTGTAGTGAGTATATGGTGGCAAAGGTGTATAATATTCTCGTGCGCTCCTCTGATCATACGGCTCTTTACCTTGACATACATGACAGAGGATTAGGGAGTAGTAGGTCCGACCGTGGCTTTCGGTTTGAGATGGCTTGGTTACTGGATGGGGCGTGTAGGGAGGTGGTAGAATGAGCTTGGAATGATGGCAGGAGCGGTGGTTTTTTGGGGTGTCTATAGCTTTGTGGTGACCGCTTTTTGCGCTGGGGCGAGGATCAGTTCCATAAGTTTGGAAGACATATCAGGGATCTTCGTAGGGATCAGCTTAAGTTTAGTGGTAAACTCGACCTAGCCTGATTGGCGGAGTTTCAGAGAATTGATGCACAGTTGACCTAGCTGAAGGCCTAGGAGGATGTGTTTTTCAGGCAGAAAGCTAAGCAGCATTGGTTGAGAGGTGGTGACGCGAACACAAGATTTCCACCACAAGTATGTTTCTGCCTGTAAAAAAAAAAATCATGGGGAGGCTAAAAGATGACTCTGGGCTTGGGTGGAGGGTGATGCTATGAAGTCTGTTATATTGAATTATTTTGTGGATATTTTCCGCTCTTCCAACCTGGCCTCTAGCGAATCTTTTTTCGCTTCTGTAGTGCCTCATGTGACCCAAGCACAAAATGAGTATCTCTTAAGTCTGTCCTTTTCATTATGTTCCCTGACAAGGGGCTCGGATGGAATGAATCCGGGTTTCTATCAACATTTTTGGAATGTGGTGGGAAGGGATGTCTCAGATTTTATGTTAAATTGTCTCTATTCTTGCTCTTTCTCTGATGTTCTAAATGATACCAATGTTGTCCTAATACCTAAGAAGGTAGCCCCCGAATCAGTGTTTGATCTTAGGCCTATTGCTTTGTGTACTGTTGTCTATAAGATAATGGCAAAGATGATTGCTAATAGGATGAAGTCTATGTTGGGTGGTCTAATCTCTGAATCCCAAACCGCGTTTATTCCTGATAGGCTTAAAATGGACAACAATTTACTAGCTGCGAAGGTGGGTCATTTTTTTTAAATATAAAGCAGTGTGGTTTGGTTGGTTGGGGTGCATTAAAGTTGGATATGGCTAAGGCATATGATCGTATGGAGTGGTCCTTCTTGCGGGGAATGCTGTTGTTGCTGGGGTTTGCCCCTTGGCGGGTTGATTTGATTATGATTTGTGTTACCTTTGTGTCCTATAATTTCCTTGTTAATGGTGAGAATGGTGGCCAATTCTTCCCACCTGTGGTTTGAGACAGGGTGATCTCCTTTCTCCCTACTTGTTTATTATCTGTGCAGAAGAGTTATCTTTGTTTTTGCAACATGCTCAGGTTAATGGTTCTATCCATGGTTGTAAAGTGGCTAGACGTGGTCCTCCTATTTCTCATTTGTTCTTTGCTGATGATAGCTTGTTGCTTTTCAAAGCTAATGTGCAGGAAGCTGGTGTCATTAATCATTGCCTATTTGTTTATGAGGGACTTTCTGGTCAGGCAGTTAATTTCCAAAAATCAAGTGTCTGTTTCAGTAGGAATACAACAGAGTCTAGTAGGGAGGAAGTGGCACAGGTTCTAGGGGTTTCACGGGCGAGCAATTTTGGAAAATATTTGGGGTTACCTTCTTTCGTGGGGAAAAATAAGAGACTTGTATTTTCTTATATTGAGGACAAGGTTAGACAGGGAGTGGGTTCCTGGAATAAGAAGTTCCTGTCTCAGGCTGGTAGGGAGATTCTCTTGAGAAGTGTGGCACAGGCAATACCTACTTTTTCTATGAGTGTGTTCTTATTGCCTGATTCATTATGTTTGGCTCTTGAGAGGTTAATCTGGCAATGCTGGGTAAGCAAGCCTAGCGGTTTCTAACTAACCCTCATTCTTTGGTGGCTAGAGTCTATAAGGCCAGGTATTTTCCAAACTCTTCTTTTATTGATGCTTTTGTGGGTCATTGTCCAAGTTTCTGTTGGTGAAGTATCATGGCTGCTCATGATCTAGTGTGTGGTGGCATAAGGCGTAAAATTGGTGATGGGACTACTACTTTGATTTGGGGCCACCCTTGGTTGCCTAATGAGCCAAACCCAATGGTTTAGACTCCTATGCCTCGGGCTTTGCATAGCTCTAAGGTTTCGGGGCTGATTGATAGCGCTTCTGGAACGTGGGACATGTCTATCCTTAGTGATTTATTTTGTGCTGCAGATGTTGACCACATAGCCAGGGTTCCTGTTAGCCCATCCTATAAGGATTCTTGGTATTGGCCTAGGGACATAAGGGGACACTACACAGTAAAGAGTGGTTACAGGATCATGGTAGGAGATTTTGAGTTGCAAGCTGGCTTTGATAAATGGATTTCTGTGTGGAAAATCAAGGTCCCACCAAAGTGGAAGACTTTTTGTGGAGAGCTCTAAATGAAACCCTTCCTACCATCTCAAATTTGATTGAAAAGATGGTAGATATAGATCCTATGTGCCCTATGTGTGGTCTTGGTCATGAGGATGTTATGCATGCACTATACTTGTGTGATTTTACCTAATTAGTTTGGCATGAGTCCCACATACCCTTACCATTGCCTAGTGCGGTTCACACCAATTTCTCTTTGTGGTTTAGTGTAGTAATGAATTGTTTTTCTCCAGAGTTTGTTAAGCTGGCTATGGCTGTTTTGCAGCATATTCTGAACGCACGGAATATGGCGGTTTGGGACGTGGCACTTCCGCGCCCATCGCGTGTATGGCTTATACAGCGTCACATGCGATTTCTTCATGGCGGTAGGTGCATGGGCAGGAGCACTCCACACAGCAGCCTGCTCTCTCCCAGTATGAGGCAGTGGCGTCACAACTCCCCAAGTGCTATTTTGATGCTAGTTTCAACCCCACGACAAAGCAGGCAGCGTACGGAGCAGTCCTCTTCTCATCGGACGGCCTATTTGTGGCTGCTACGAATGGTCATCTCACTAGTTGTTTCTCCCCGCTTATGGCTGAATCGCTGGTTTGCAAAGAGGCTTTATCTTGGCTCAAGGATCGTGGTTTGCTTTCAGTTCAGATTTACACGGATTGCTCGAATCTTCACCCCTATTTGTCTGCTGCGCAAGTTAATCTCCTCTCATATCTTGGCTTTTCAGTTGATAGTTGCAGAGCTTTAATGTCTTCATTTATTCGTTGTTATTCCAATTTTGTCTCTAGGTCTTGCAATGTAATAGCCCATACACTAGCAGTTTCGGCTCATGCTCAGACCTCTTTGTTATTTTGAGATTCTGTCCCTCCTGACTTTGTTTTAGTCTTATTATAAGTAATACACCATTTGGTTTGCTTTCAAAAAAACAAAGTCCCATTGTGATAAGAAATGGGGATAATATATGTCATAGATAAAAAAAAAAATTATTGTTTCTCTACTCTTAGGTTTTCAATGGGGCTATTTCTGCCTATTTATTGCATACATGGGTTTATGGCCCATTATTGCCATAATTCCGTTATTAATATTGGAATATCAATTATGTTAAGAAAGCAAGGTCTTTATTTTTTTTTTTCATATTGCCTAATTTTGATTAAATGCAATTTTATCGTAATACAAATATGTGATATTTTTTGCTATCCCTGCCAATTTGAAATTTGTGAAAAAGCGACTTTGGCAATTACCAACATCACATAACGACCAGTGATGGCCATACAATTGTCAGACAAACATACTGAAGATGCAAGATAAGTGTTTTTCTCACAGAAGATATTTTATAATTATCTTATATTGGCAAGGCAAAAACTTGTGTGAGACCGCCTCACCATGAGATGGGTCGGGTCAAGTCGGGTCAAAATGCGAATGTAGCACTTTTATGCACAAATGTCATACTTATATGCTCAAATGTAATACTAATTAGGAATAAAATTTTTGTTACTTATTAGGGTAAATGTCATACTTTTAAGGATAAATACAACATTTTTACATTTCGATTTAAAAGTATTACATTTTTCCTCAAAAGTATTATATTTGCCCTTATAAGTGAGAGGCACTTGTCAACATTACTTATTATACCAAGGGTCTTGTGGTCCAGTGGTATCAAACCCTTCCCTGTATACGGGAGGTGGTGGGTTCGAGCCTCAGTGGAGGCGTTGCTGTCTCTTTGTTCTTCAGTAGGTTGAGAAAGTAGTTTATGAACAGATACTACACTGTAATAGAGTCAGTAGCATTCAAAAAAAAAACAACATTACTTATTATGAAAAATGTATTAGTTTTTCTCTTATAAGTAACAAAAATTGTATTTTTTTATTAGTGTTATATTTGAGCATATAAGTATGAGATTTGCACATATAAGTATGACATTTGCATGGTGCTTTGACCCGACCCAACCCGTCTCACGAATAAGGACCCGTAAGACGGTCTCACACAAGTTTGGCCCTATTGGCAATTGTGTGCATTTATATATCACCATGTGATATTTTAATTATCTAAAAGAATATATGACGTGTATCTAAATTGATACTCAATATTTAGAAAGCATGATTGATAGATACAAATAGTGATAAGATCACTCCATACGACATTGTATGTTGGGTACCCTAATCATCATCATGAAACAATTATTTGAGATAGACAATAAAATATCATATTTTTAACCAAAGCTCTAAAATATTGATATCATAGTGTTTGGTTGATTAGTTTAATTATTTTCTTTAATTGATATCACAGTGTATGTTTAGTGGAATTATCAAAATGAGGGCGAGAAGCCGAGAACAAAATCTAATGTGGATGCAGTTCCATAAGAAAGTTTACTTAAGAAAATCTTTACCTAAATATGGGGTATTGTAGAGTTTTTGCCGAAATTGCATACCTTAGTTCTTACTAACAACAGGCTCACTAATTTGGCTGAAACTGATCCGTTGCCATCACTCCAGAAGCTGCAGTTCCTAAGTCTGCTTGATAATAATATCACTAAGAAACCCCATGACTGCTTGCATGTCATACACAAGTTGAAGTCTTTGCGCAATTGCACCTACACTAGAGTTTGCTTATTTTAATTGAAAGTCTTTGCGCAATTGCACGTACACCAGAGTTTGCGCAATTGTGATTAAGGTACAATTAACTGCTTTGTCTAGAGTTTGCAGGTTTGCTTATTTTAATTGAAAGTCTGTTCAAAATACTTTGTATGTATATGGTTGGTGGGTGTTCATTTGAGTACATGCACCCATGTCTTTTAGTGCAATAATCTATTTGCATCTCGTGTTCCTTACTATGCTATGTGTGTGTTAATGGTGTATGATGTTCATTTTCCAACAGTATTTACTGCACCAATCCTTTCCCAAAAAAAGGAAAAAAAAAAACCTTAATTAATT
>CM008332.1:31464805-31477169 GCA_002525835.2 Ipomoea batatas
TACAGAAGACCCCAGCGGTTACATTATCCCGCTAGAGTGCCCCGCAAGAGCAATTCCCACACACCGAATCAGACTCAGCTCAGAACACAAGAAAAGATTCCAGAATACAAAGATCAGATCCCAATACACCAACATTTCATCCAACGGAGGTCAAATAACATGGAAATCCAACCAATCAAATAATCATAACAACACTAGGCAAAGGATCAAGACACAAGTCCAAGAATCCAATAAACACAATCAATAATAAGCTAATAATCAAGGAATTTCAGGATTTCCAATCACCAAATATTAACATATAGAATGAGAGTGTAAAAATAGATTTTGATGGACATAGTGGTTACCTTTGAAGCGTATTTAATCCCAAAAGCGTACTAATCCAAAGCAACACCAAACTCAAAGCTCGGTTCATAATCACGAACCTGAAGAATTAATATAATTCTAATACCATTACTAAGACTATTAATAACGATACTAATATTTCCTAATCGGCCATTATAACCTATAATCCACGCTCAAGGCTAATATAATATGACCATATGAATTATACTTAATCTAATTACTAACAAATACTAAAAACAAGGTTACGACCACTAAAACAATTCTAAACTTAATCTATGATCATTATAACTAATACTAACCATAAGCTTAATATTAATTAACCAGAATATTACCTAAAAGAACCAACATGCTAGATCATGAGCCTCTAGGGGTTCGAACCCGCGCCCTTTGCCTCCACATACCAACACTACACCGCTACACCACGTTGTTCCTTGCTGCTACATTATGCAACCACTGGATTAATACCTTCACTGCGAGCCCTCGGTCACCATACTGGAACGAGAGAGAGGGGAAGTTGCCGAACGGGGAAGGGCCAACCTTTACCGTCAAACTCCACCGCTGAGCCACAGACGCATAGCTCCGCCATCGCCGCTGCATGGAGAACGTTGGAGGAGGGGAGTTGTTCCCGTCATCGCTGCTCACCCCGGAAGCTGAGGAGGTCACCCGGGTTGCTCGCCGGACAGGGGAAAGTAATGGAGAGGTCCGTGCCACCGAAAAGCTCCGCTACTGTCGAGCAACGCTGCTTCGTTTGGCTGGGAGAGGAGAGCAACGCCGTTGCCATCAACCATCAACGTCACAGCCGCTCACCGCCGGAAGAAGGGAGTTAAGGACGCCGCTGCTCGCACCGCTACTACCGTGGTCTTCTTGCTGGGCGCCGAACAAGAGAGGCGAGAGCAGCGGATGCGGTTGGTCTTCACGGGTCCCCCAACACCGCCACATAGCACCGCAAGGTCCGCCGAGAACAAGGGAGGAGAAACGTCGAGGAGTTGCTTACGCCATCCGAGCCTCGCCGGCGTGGTTGCCCTTCCCTTGCGCAAAAGTTCCGTCGAGAGAGAGAGGTGCGGAGAGGGTTACGAGAGAGAGAGAGAGAGAGAGAGAGAGAGAGACCCGGCAGTTGCCTTGCAGGTCGTCGACGTCCAGAGGAAGCGAGCATGGCTGGGGAGTTCGCCGGAGAGTGGGGTGGGAAAAACAAGAGCGACGGGAGGGTTGCTGTGGCCGGAGTTTTCATCGTTGCTCGTTGCCGCTGCCGGAAATCTTCATTGTTGTTGTTCGTGGCTTGATCGAGAGAGGCAGAGACGAAAGGCGAGGGTGAAGTGTAGTAGCGTTGGCTGCTAAACATTAGGTTTCCAAAATTGGAAACTTCCATTTTGGGCTTGTGGATCTTGGGTCAACTTAGAAGGTTGGATCAAAACTATATATTATGTATTGGATTTGGGTTAAGTTAATTGGATCAAGGGTGCTCATAATATCATTATTTGAACTTAGGGTAGTGTGTTGGGTCCATGGCTTAGTAACAAAATAATATAGTATGGGCTATTATGGTAAGGCTAAGATTGGTTGGGTCATTAATCCATAGTCTATAGGATATGTGTATATACAAACTCATGGGCTTAATATAATTCTTATGAAAATACAATTTATGTGGGCTCAATAATAATGTAATGTAGGGTGTATATACATATGACTATAGAAATATTGGGCCATAGACTATTTATTATTAATCTTAACAATAAATTATATATATGTATATATAAGAGTATATAATCTCAGGCCCATAGGAAAATAATTATACTTATAGTTATTTAAATAATTATTTAATAAGAAAATAACCCCTCATTTTAGGTATTTATATTTAAAATAATAGTAAGAAAATGCGGGGTGTTACATAGAGATACACACATTAACAAAAAGATCATCTTAGGCACATTCAACTGAGCAAATAAACAAGACATAAAATAGAATATGAGAGCAAACCAAAACGAAGGTAACTAGATAGTAGTCACCACTTGTGAGGACGCATCACCCTTAGGTCAGGCCATGAGCTGATTGTGAGACAGAGCAGCAACAAGAGGATCTAGGCTCGGCTCACATTCTTTTTCTAGGTCAGCACGGTTGATTAAGTCAGAACTAGTGTGACACCCGAAAATTTTTGCTCCCAATTCTACTTATTTGAATTTCCAAGTTACTCCTGTTATTCCTCAATATTCATTTAGTCCTTCAACCGTATTCATTGAATCCTACTCTTATGTTCACTTGAGATTTTTGGTTCCAAATATTATCCAATTGAATTCTTAAAGCAATATTTATTTCTTTCCTATTGTTCATTCAATCCTTAAATCATGTTCATTGAACCTTACCTCTACAATCATATACATTGGAAACATGAACCCTATTCATTTGGACCAAATAGTTAAAGATACTATCTAGTATATTTTTATAATTATGATATTCTATACTTTAAATTATATGGTACATTTAGTAATGTTATTTAATTTTAATTATTTTATATGGTATATAAATATAAATATATATATATATATATATATATACGTATGATATGTATGACATATATATATTAATATATTTTATGTATACTATATATATTTGTGTATATAAATTTGTGTTTGACCGTGCATACATGCATATATATATTATAAAATAAAATATATGTATTTTATAATATTATTTTAAATTAAGTATAATAATCAATATTTAATTGATATGGGTTATGATTTGGGATGTTACTATTCATCCACACTTATGACAATTTATTCTCCATAATTCCCATTCATTCTTGATAGATGATTTGGTCTTCTTATTCCTTTCTCTTCCCCTAGCTTGGCCGAAATTAGCTTGTAGAATGAAAGAATTGTTCTTCTTCTTCTTTCTTCCTCTTCTCCTTACCTATTTGCTTCCATAAAAAAAATATATAATCATCCTTCTATTTTATTCAAGACTTGGAACCATCCCTTCTTGTAAAGGAGGAGACATTGAACCTTTGAAGGTTTAAGAGAAATATTAGAAGAATTAAGCCATCCAAGTAAGTGGGTTGTTTTCTCTCTTGCTTGCCCTTAAATTAAAATGATTTTTGTATATATATCCTAGTGAAAGGATTAAGTGTGTTTTGATGAATGAATATGTGAAAAATCCCTATTGTTGATATCAATACATTATACATGGGTGGTATGTTTTTATGAAATTTAATTTGTTCTAAGGAATGAGTTATAGAGATGTATGATTCATCTACAAATATTCTATTTTATGAAAATGTTTGAAAATAAGTACGTAAGGAAATTTTTAATATAAAAATATATATCAATGTTAAGTGTATGTAAGTTATGTACGTATGAGATGTATTGCTTTTGCAAAATTTTACTTATAAAAATTTACGTACGTATGATGTATCTTTCAAAGTATAAAATTATATTTTATATGTAATAGAATATGTACGTATGGGCCTATTTAAAAAAAAAATAATAATAAATCAATATTTCTTTTATTATTATAATGTACGTATGTGTATATATAATAAGGAAAATTAATTTGTTAAGTATGGTATGTATAATCTTCGTATATATGTATATACGTATGTACCTAGTTAATTATACTATAGGACCGTATAAATAAATGTATTTATATATACTATATCGTATGGACAGTAAATATATATGTATGTATGTTGTATTAAAAAAAAAATTATATGTATATGGCTATTGTACCGTATTATTTATTTATATATGTGGTATTTATTGCAAAATATCATTATATAAATATTTTTATGCACCGTATTTTATTTATGTACATGTAGTATTTTATACGAATACATGTATTTATTTGCATATATATATGGGCATGTATATATTTCTATATTATTAGCCGTATGTATATGTATTAATACTAGAATGTTAAAACAAATGTTTGTTATGAATTAACAAATTTTGTGGTATGTGGTAATGATGGAAACTTGATTTTTAAGTTGTTAAGTATTGGATTGTGATTAGTACGTATGTATTAATATTATTTATGATAATAGTAATATTAATAATATAAGTATATTTGGTGTACGTAAAGTATGTAGTATATATAGATAAGGGTTTAATTAATTAGTATTCTTGTGGTATTATGTATGATGTTTGGGGATGAGATAAAAGGACTTTATTTAAATCATTAAAGTGTAAGATGAGATTTCATGTGTTTAAGTACAAGTATGGTTTTGATCAAAATATTGGTTTACAAAATTATTACTTTATTTTTAGCAAAAGATTTATTTGAGCCTAATGATTCTTATTGAAGCGATGTTAGAAATATTTTTGAGGTATACTCAATATTAAGAACCCAAGTTTGGGGTTATTTTGATAAATTGATTTTTGAATCAAATGCGATTAAATGATCTTTTCAAAAATGTCATTTTTGTAAGATTGAGAATTGAGGATTAACAAATTAAAAATATTGCCTTGCCAATTTATTGATGAGCAAAAGAAAAAAATTTCAATCATAATTATTTTCAAGTTATGGAAGCTATATTGTGTAATTGTGAAATTGTGAAATTGTGATTACTTTTTGTTGAGGGGTACTCGGTAAGAACAATCCACGAGTACTAGGGCAATATGGTGTGTCCTGTTGAGGCGGGTCTGTGTACCCTAATTTCAGGAGTAGTCAGTAGAAACCTTATCCTGGCTACTAGGGCTGGTAACTTCCCGTTGAGGCTTGGAATCCTCATTCGGGGGTGTGCACACTTAAGGTTAGAGTCCGGTTTCCATTAGAAATGGGAAATGTGTAGAGTGTTCGGTTGTGTGGGAAACACCATTCACTAGGGCCTAAAAATAAAGGACCCTGTCCCATTTATGTGTGATTGATGTGCTTCCATATGTGTTTTGTGGTGTGCAAGTGTGGCACAAATATAAAGTTTATAAGAAAATTTAATTTATAAGTGATGATATTGTGAAAAAGTTCTATATGATTACTTTACCTTATACTTACAAAATTGAAAATATTTTTAATATGGCATTGCAGCCAAGTTGAGCAATTGGTAAAGTATTTTCCCTTATCAAAGTATTAAAATTATTAAAATTATTTTTATAGGGGCAGGCAGTCCCTTACTTAGCATGTTATGCTAACCCTTACTTTCTTGTTATGTTTTGAAATCTCTAAATGAATAACAGGTGATGTAGAAATATGGTGAAATATGCTGCTATGAGAGCGATAGAACGTGATGCTTTGGAGGATTTAGAAATAAATGTTATGAACATTAAGAACTTTAATATGTGTTATGTTGTTAAAGACTACGTTAAGGATTGTAATTCTCTTTTGTTTTGGTTTTATTTAAGTTAGCCTTAGCACTTAGGTATTGTGGTTGCCTAAGTGTGGCGGTAATGCCCTCAATAAGATTTTGAAAAGCTTCCACATTCTAAGTTTTGTTTTAAGAATTACTTAATTAATTGGTGAAAATGAGAAAAAAAAATAGGCCGTTTTTGGGGGTGTTACAACTAGATTCATACGATCGGCCATGAACAACCACCTTGTGAAACAGAGTAGAACTTTAACCATCTGTATCAAGAGACAGATTTACGTAGAACTTGACAATCAGCCATTCTGAATAGGAACCAATGTTTTGAACAGTTGGAGTAGATCCTGGTCTTTGAGTAGAGGGATGATGTTGCAAAGCTTCATAATGTCATCTAGATCAATATCCTTCTGAAGCAGCGATCCTCTTTGACTATGAGCTTACCATAAATCCATCAGCTTCGGATCTTGCAATATAAACTTGAAATATCAACTTTGGAGTTTTTACGAGGCGCAGCAGGATCGACAACAGGGCTGGTGACACATCAACAGAACTAGGAGCCCTTTTATCAAGTCATGCGAGGTGCTGGAGTAGTCATAGCTAACTTTGCCTTTCTTCTTTTCTTAAGGAAGCAACATGTGTCTTACTTTTGAAGAGCTTGTTCAATAAGCACTTGATAAGAGACACAAACACAGACATACCAGAGCAAGAAACGGGTAATATTGAGGATAATTCAGATAATGATTCGGTAGTATTGGCAGACCAAGATACTGAACCAATAGAGCTTGGAACAGTGACAGACGCAGAGACAGGTATAGAACATGTAGAAACATAGACCGAAACAGGGTCATCAGATTTTGAGGCACCGAAAGCAGCAGGCAAGTCAACGTATAATGCAATATCACGTATATTGAACGTAGAAGCATCAGGAGTTGTGACTTGCACAGGCATACACCTTCCTAAAACAGAGGGAGCAACAGAACCAGAAACAGTGTGAAACATCAATAGCAGATATAGGAATAGAAACAGTGCCATGTACTACTGAATAAAAAACTGATAAAGATGGAGTAGGTAAAACAGCATATATATACCCAAAAAAAAAACATAATAACCAGTAGAAGGCATAATAAAAAGACAGATTTAGGAGCCGATAATGAAAGCATAAAAAAAAACTTTTAAATTAACAAAAATACAGGTATTGAGAAAATACCAACTAAAGAATATGAATTTTGAAGGTACCACTTTTCCATTGTAGTGCATTTGGTATTTTCTGGGTTATAAAATCCATTTTCCTGACCCAAACTTGTTTTACAAATGGTGCAATGCGCTTGTGAATGTATTTCTCAACCCTTTGATCCTTGTAGAAATAGTAGCATTCAGGTTTGGTGTGGCCGTGCATCCTGCAATAATGACATATAGGGTTATATGTCATGCGATGAAGGTTTGGATGTAATACATTACCATAGCCTTGTCTAGTTGCACTAGATTTTAAAATGGCACAATCTGATTTAGAGGCTGTAACACGGTGTTGTAAAACTGAGCTTGATTCAGGCATATCATGCACTGGTTCAGATTCTGTAATATGGCATTGTTGAGTTGAGTTTAATTCAGGCGTGTTATGAACTGGTTCAGATTCTTTAACAAAGACAGTATCTTTGTTCTTGCCACCGGTGAAGCCAAGCCCAAATTTGGTAGTAGTTTGTCTTCCTGAATCAAGTATTTCGTCAAGTGTAGATGTGGTGTCCATCATCTTGATTCGTCGTTTGAGAGTGTCCAGCTCCTGTTGTAGCTTTTCCTCACGTTCAAGACTAGCCTTCAGTAGGATTTCTTTTTCAGAAGCTTGATTTTTGTACACTTTTCTTGCATCTTCTAATACACCAATTTGACTAGACAAAGAACGATGAACTTTAAGTAAAACCTCCCATCTAGAGTACAATTTTTTGTATTCTAATTCATAAAACATAGGAGGTAACTCGCGATCTTCAGCTGAAATATATTCCCCAGTATTTGAACCAGCAAGCTCTTCTACGTTAGGATCAGCATCAGCTATTTGCGGTGAAGGCCACAAAATTCCTAGATATTTCGTCAGAATCTGACATAGCAGCATCTGATTCAGGTTCATCATCGCTCCAAGTTAGGGCCGTCATGGGCTTCTTTCTTCGTAAGTATGTTCAACACTCGGCCTGAACATGTCCAAATCCTTCGCATTCATATCATCGGATGCCCTTGTTCGCTTTGTCTTTAGATTTAACAGTACGTGAGCCAGGTGATCTTGATGTTGATACTCTAGATTTTGCCACACCTTTTGAGCTAATTGAGTTGATCCCTTTCTGATTTTGTACCCTAGCCTTTTGTGTGTAATTCTTTTGCTTAACCTGTTTCAAAATTTTAGAGAAATGTTTAGATAATAAAACAACAGGATCATCATAAAGCTCATCTGTATCAGGTAATTCGAAATCTTGTCCTTCAGCGTTGAATGCAACAGACTTCTGTTTCTTTGTATGATCAGTCAGGATCTCCATTTCGTACATCTTGAGGCTTCCCATTAGTGCTGCAACAGTTTTCTTTTCCCAACCTTTGTTTTCTTGGATAGCAGTCACTTTCATTCGAAAGCAAGGTGGTAGAGAACGTAAGATCTTCTTGACCAGCTTTTGTTGGGAAAATGGCTCGCCTAGCATAGCAGCTCGATTTGCAAGTTCTTAAACACGTTCATTGAAACTCACAATGTCCTCGTTTTCGTTCATTCGTAATTCTTCGAAATCATATTGAACCAGTTGTAATTTAGACTGTCTTACTAAGTCAGTGCCTTCATAGGTAGTTTCCAGTATTTCCCACGCAAATTTTGCAGAGTCACAACCTGTAACCAAAGTGAATTGGCTTTCATGCATTAGTGAATAAATTAGATCTAAAGCTTTAGTATTATATCCAGCAAGGATCCTTTCAGCTGCATCCCATTCAACTTCTGGTTTAAGCACTTTGGGATCATTTGCTGTTTCACCCACTTTTGTGGGATGTTCCCAACCAGTTAGGACAGCTTTCCAGATAAGTTCACCATGTGCTTTGATATGCATCCTTGTACGTGCTTTGCAGTAAGCATAGTTGTCACCATTTAGTTCAGGAGATTGTTTATTCATTCTGACACACTCAACACACGGTGAGACAGAACAAAAAACAGCAAAAACCGAAAATAAAACACCAAAAACACGCCAAAGAATTGAGTTCAAGAAACACGAGATCGCCAGATCGGTAGACTAATAGATTAAGTCCTCGCGCTCTGATACCAATTGAAATTACTTCGTGGATCTTGAATGCAAGACTTTACGGGTTCAAGGATTATTTAACGTTTTTATAGTTATTAGTCCATATTAGATAATACTAAAAGACAAATAAGAATAAAAACACAAGTAAAAGAAATGAACCCGGACACAAGAAATGATCACATAGTTCGGAGCTAAAACTCCTACGTCTGCGGGGCTACTCAGCTTTTGCGCAATCCACTAGATTCACCAAGGTTTACAACAGTTGGAATATATCCCAAACGTACAATGGTTCTAAACCAACACAACCTTCAACATCTACACTTGAATTGAAAATCACGTGTGAAGCTCTGAACATATATTGTGTATAGAGATGGAAATTAGAGCTTCAAGTGCCTTCCTATTTATAGAATAGCATCCTTTAACAACCCTCACAAATATAGATCTGAAAACCTCCTTGATTAAATGAGAGCCACACTCCTTAAAAATCTGTTAGCCACACAAATTAATTAGGTGGACTAATTCCTTGTTGAGAGCTTGTTGTTTGAGACAGCATCCGCTGACACAGCTTCCCTTTCAGCACTGGCGGACAGACTGACTGACGGTCCAAAAACAAATAAAAACTGGATATAGGCTAAGTGAATTTTTGACAAATAATATAGCCAATAACAAAGGACCGTGTATCATTTGTACACTTACACAAGCCAAGAGGGATTTCACCCTTAGGCAACTTCTAAACTACTTTAGGAACTCTTTCCTTATTACATTTTAGGTACTTTCCTAATCTATCTCGACCTTCCTTCCATATCTTTTACCTTCCACCGCCAAACTCTTTAGGAAACTTCCGTAACTGCCTGCCCTGCCTCACTCTTCTTATACCGCCTTTCTTACCTCGGCACCTATTAGGTCGGTTCGGTCCGACTTATCCTCGCCTTGCTTCCCTATCTTGACAACTTTCTATCATGGCAATTAATCGTTTCAATAGCTATGTTCAATCACTCGAAGTCTAAGATCTTCAACTGCCTTGTCACCTTTTTTATGATCCCTCGGCTGACCGACCTTTGCCATGCCCTCGTATCTTCCTTCGAGCCCTCTCTTCCTCAACATTGGTCGCCTCTTTCGTCCACGCCGAGCTTCTAACCTCGAGCCTTAGTCTATCCCCCATCACTTGGTTTGATCAGCATCCTTTCCTTCGTTGCCTATATCCATGCGCAACGAAGTGTTCATAGTAATCTTAACCGAGGACTTCCCATCTACACCAAATTTCTTGATGAGGTCCTTAGTATATTTTGCTTGATTTATAAAGATTCCTTCCACTCCTTGCTTGACTTGAAGACCAAGAAAGTAGTTTAGTTCTCCCATCATGCTCATCTCAAATTTGCCTTGCATAAGTTTTGAGAACTTTTCACATAGAGTTGGATCAGTACTTTCGAAAATAATGTCGTCCACATATATTTGGACCAATAGAATATGTTCTCCATCCTTGATTCGAAAGATAATTTTATCCACCTCCCCTTTTTCGTGAATTCACAATTGATAAGAAAACGCGAGAGAGTGTCATACCAGGCTCTCAGCGCTTATTTGATATACACAGCCTTTCTTAGCTTGTAGACTTTATTCGTGCCTACTTCAGAATGAGTAGGTCTAGGAACTCATTCCCACACTTCGTTCCTTTCAAACTAATGCAATTCCTCTTGCATGGCATTGACCCAATCTGAGTCACTTAATGTTTCTTCCACGGTCATTGGCTCGATTTGTGAGAGGAAGCATGCCATCATGCATTCACAAATTGATGCACGAGTTCTCACACCATCTTTGACATCTCCAATGACCTGCGCCTGAGGGTGATTCCTCAACCACATTAGATCTGGTTGAAAGGTTGTTGGTGGAGCTTCTTCGTAAACTTCATGAATATTTGGTGTTATTACATCTTCTATGATCTCGAGTTCCACTGGCTTGGTTAACTGTTAGGTTGTAGTCTATGGTGAGGTTAATGGGGTATGGAAGTGATAAAACGAAGAGTCAAGACTCCCCGAGTGTCGGTCTCTCAAGGAGGATAGATTGGAGTCGAGTATCATATTGGCATTTAGAAGGTTGGGAGGAAAAGAGTTTCGCGAATGACAAAGACTCAAAGCACATTGATAAAAGACTTCTAGACTTAAATAGATAGGCTAAGAAAGGGGAAATGGAGATTGGAATTCTTAGCTAGCATACATGGTTGATTCTACTAACAGATTTGTAAACACATGATTTGGATTCGATTAGGGAGTTCACGGCATATCACCGAGTGGTGTCACACTCAGACTCCCACATCTTCAGTCGGTTGGGGCATTTCATCGAACACCTTGTCTACCACTCCTCCCGGGCCTCATCCTTCTGGATAGATGGCAGGGATGTGGATGAGTTGGACTCGTGAGAGGCCGCTATCGCGCACACACTCACTTTCACGAGGTATGCTACCTAATGTGGCCACACTTAGGCACAAAGCATATCAAACATCAACCACACAAGCATTTGAATCTAAATACATCAACCTTACAATTTTCAGGAAATTTCTTAACAAATCAACCTCACAACTAGTTTGGGGCCAGCAATCCCCTATCTAATCTAAACAAATATCATGAGAAATAGCAAGAGAAAGCAATAAAAGATCGAAAAGAAATAACAACAAAATTAAACTAGATTAAAGTAAAGAAGAGTTACCATATGTAGCTAAGAATCCTATTACATCTTGCTTTCATCATCTAACTATATCTACCATTGGAGCATCAATCTAAGCTAAGGGAAAATGGGGTGTAACACCCCGTAAATTCGTTCAAGCCTTACGACCGATAATTAATTCTTTTGAGCAATTTAATTATTTTAATTGGGCTAGTTCTTCCAATTTCGTATATAGATATATATATATATATTTCTTGGGACCCAATTCATTATTCTAATCAAGAGCCCAATTCTTGAATTTATTCTTGTAAGGGATTTTATTCAATTTGGATCCTTACAATCCTTGTAATTAAAATATTCTTACTTGGCCCAATTCCTTAATAATATATTAGTATAATGTCTTTAAGACATCTTATGGGCTTCTTTATTCTGATATATATATATTTAATTGTAAGGGATGAATTCATTAGCCCAACTTATTAATCTTGTATATATTAAATTCTTGTAAGTAATATAATATATGACTTAAGCCCATTCCATATTAAAGTCTTTCACCCTAATACATTATATGTATTGTAGTATATATATTGAAAATGAAAAATCCCTAAAGGTTTTCACACTCTCTTCCCTACTCCTACACTTATTCTCACGCCATTTCCCTCTTCAATATTTCCCAAATTTAATCTTCATTTCTCCTACAAGTTTTCAAGTCAAGATTGCTCCTTTAAGCTTGTCTAGGATTGGGTAAGTGCATCTAGCCTAGAATCTACCTTGCATTTTATGGTTTTGCTAGTCTTTTTACATATTCTTATAAATGTTC
>CM008332.1:31478182-31490155 GCA_002525835.2 Ipomoea batatas
TGGAGGGTGGTCCGCCGAAGGGGACCGTTCCCTTCATGCGGAGGAGGCCGGCGGAGGTCTGTGCTCCACTGGTGAGTTCCGCAAGGCTCCTGGAATTTGGATTCCAGAGAGCAGTTCTCTGTTGTTGTTGTTTGTTGTTCCTCCTTTGTTTCTGATTATTGTTGGATTGTTTTGTTGAGTCTCTTACCATGTTTTGGAGTAATTATTCATGTTGCTTATTGGGTATTTTATACCATATCTTGGAGTATTGATTCATGTCTTTGGATTCCTCTTTTTGGACTCTTGGTCTATTTAATTCCTTGAATTCATTATCTGGGAGTTGGTTTGTGTTCATAGTTGAGATGAACACTTTGTTTGGTTGTCTTGGGTTGAGTTTGGAGTATGAGTATGTGGTGGTGGTTTGTTGGTATCGTTTGGAGGTTGTTGGTTGGTTTGACTGTGCTACTATTGACTGTTGACTATTGACTTTGGACTCCGGTCCCTGCGTACCAGTTATCTGGGTTTTTGACTTCTGACTTTGGACTTCGGTCCCTATGATTGGGTTGATTACCCCTTGATTGGACTTAGGTCCCTGTGATTGGACTGTCGGTCCCTGTGATTGGACTTCGGTCCCTGTGATTGGACTTCGGTCCCTGTGATTGGGCTCATCACCCCTGCGTACCGGTTTTTCCGGGTTCTGACTCTTGACTTCTGACTTCTGACTATGTGATTGACTTGGCTTGATGGTTGGTTTGAGGGTTTGGAGGTTGGAGTTGGGATTCTTTCTTGGTTGGTTGTTGTAGGTCCTTTGTGTTATTCGGTTGATATCTTGTTGTGCTCGTTGAGGTTGGTTGGTCCCTTTTGAATTGTTGTTCAGTTGTTATCTCGATTATGGTTCGTTGATGTATTATTCTTTCATTGTTGGGTATTGGCTTGTTTGACTGAGTCTTGGTTTATGGTTCGTTCAGCTTGTTTTTGTTGAGTATCTGTTTGAACTATTGAACAGTTCGTTGGTGTTTATATTCTATATGGGTGTGTAAACCTATTTACAAGCTTATGTATATCTATATCTCCTTGCGGGTGTGAATGGTGGTTGCTTAGCATTCTTTTGCTAATGGTTCTTTGCGTGTTTTCCAGGTATGGAGTAGTCTGAGCGCGAGCGCGTTAGAGCTTATCTATGAGGACGCTTAGACTAGTTTTATGATGTTAGACTTTGGGTTTTTGGGCCTGTGTGCCTTTGAGATATTATTATACTCTTGACCAGTGATTCGAATAGTGTTGATTATGGATTGAGGATTTATTTTATTTTATGAATGACAGCTTAGTTCGTTTCTTATGTTAGCCTGTGCATCTAGGCTGTGTTTATACCTAGATGTGGCATGACGCCCTTAAGTTTTAAATTCGCTTCCGCTATGTTATGTTTGTTGGTTGAGATAGGCAGCTGTTGTGTTAAGTTTTGTCTATCTCAGCCTGTGTGAGGTTGGGGTGTCGCATGGGGGTTTTCCCCCAAAGGGGAGAAAACAAAGAGATTTCAGATCTAGAAAATTTGGGGCTTCTCTCAAAATGCAGGAGAAGTGTTTAAATAGCCCTCCTAAAGTCAAAATCTCGAAATAGCCCTTAATGGCCGGTTCACGCTGCGTTCACGCATGTATGGGGTGTGGACGCGTACTGGAAGTCGTCTACGCTCCCTTCACGCTTGAAGCCTTCGTGAATGGATCCTGCCCGGATGCTTCTTCACTTGCTGCTCCATTTCGGCCTCGAATCCCGTTCCGTTCTGTGGAAGTGACTTCAAAACATGCTCTAAAGTTGAATTAGAAACTTTGATCACATCAGAGTCTTTTACGCGGGAAATTATTACAAATGGGTGACAAAACTACATAATATTGTCCTATAATTGACCCTAAACTCGACTATTCTTGGCGCGCTTATCAATGTTTCCACACTTAAACCTTGCTTGTCCTCAAGCAAGTATACTATCTAAATTCTAATCACTTAAGTGCCAAGAATAGTTAAGTACCCTTATCGGTCGATCAATCAGGTAATGCACCGGTGTTAAAAAGTAAAGTGGGTGAAATTCCCTACACTATCTACCAAGAATGTTAAACTTATGCCAACCAAATGTGAGAAATATGCTAAGGGAGCAAAAATCTTGTAAGATAGACTTTATAACAAGAAAAATCATTTTCACACCTTCCAAGCATGCAAATAATATGGGGTTCACCTTTCATTTTGTAGGGGCCTAAAAGCCGATCCCACTAGTGGGAACAATGTGCATACCCTAGTCAATATCCAACCTTATGCCAAGAGCTCCCTTACTTAAAAATAAATGAGGGTAAGGACATGGACCGCTCACCGCCATGGCTTAGGCAGTCACTCTTTCTTCTCAACCTCCTCGGCTATTCTTTCAGATGACCCAACTTCACATGGATCTCCATGCTTTTTCGAAGACAGTGCAATGGGTTCCCGAATCCAAGCAGGGCAGCTCACCTCCTCTCTATTTTCTCATCTCCCAGGATCTCTTTGAGACAACCGGCTTCACGTAGAGCTCTACGCTTGTTCGCAGATGGTGCAATGGTTGCCCCATATCCTAGCGAGATGGCTAACCTCGTATCTTATCTCTAGGAGTGGCCATTTTTAACCTTTATTCACAATTCGCCAGTACAACCCCTCATGCCTTTTTCTAGGGGATTGAGGATGATCTCTGATAGACGCCAAAAGTACCTATTTATCTATAACTTATTGAGTTGATTTCTTACTAAAAAATAAGTCTTAAAGAGTGCAATTACATGTCTACATGCTATTTTACTAACAAATTTCAAATGAGTCTTGTGTGGAGTGTTTTGAAGAATGCCCACAGGAATGAAGGCTGAAATCAACCAAAAAGGAGCATAAAACCACTGAAAGGAAGAATCAATCCACATGGGAGCACACAAAGACCAAACCGGAAACAACAAAAGGAAACGAAAATGAAGAAACCACGCCCACGAGCCTCACACGCGTGTGAGCTAGCGTGGAAATATTCCAGTAACCGTCCACGCCAGTCCACACGCATGTGGCAGACGTGTGGCGGCAGCAGAAAATCTGCGCGATGTTTTAGTATTTAAGGGACATTTCAGCTAGGTTTGGGGAATCTTTTGTCACATTTTGTATTCTACATTTTTAGGTTAGGTTTAGAGAGGATTAGGAGAGAAGGAGGAGCTCCTTGGAGAAGAGAACTAGATCTCCATAGCTTTGAAGATCTTTTGGGTAACTTCTTTCATAAAAGACTTGTTTCTCTTTGGCTTCCTCTTACTTTTCCTTTTTCCTTAAAGTTGTTTGCTTTATATATTGATCTTGTAGATATGCTTTTCTATTTTGATGCTTTGATGATGCTAAAGCCTATGAGAGGCTAATCCCTAGGATAGGGGCTAGATTGAATGGATGATTGGTGTTCATGATCTAATTTGATTAATGAGTTTGATTTCTTTGGGGAATGTTGAATTTGTGTGTATGTTTTGTATGATCTTGTTAGATCGAGGGCCCCGATCTCTCCAAGAGTATAGGATCATCTCTTTGGCGAGATATCGCAAAGAGATGTAGCCCACTACCCACATCTCCCGCTCTCAATCTGAGAAGATGAGATCTGGAGGGAACTTGTAGACAAAGTGTTTGATAAAATTCCCCAACCGACTGAGGATTGGGAGCTTGAGTGTGACGCCACTCAGGACAATGTTCCAAGCTCCTTCAACCGTAACTCAAAAGAAATCAACACTCTACCTTATGCTTGAACCAATCTCCATGACATCTTAGCCCCATCCGCCTTTATTTCCCTTTGTTTACCTCTTTATTTCATTAAAACCTTTGCCCTCTTAATATCTCCTTTTTACCAAAAATCCACATGATCCATCTTAATGTTATTCAAACAAACCAAGGTAGCAAAGCCGTATATTATCCAATTTGCCATCCGCGAGAGATACGACACTCGGGGAGTTCATGACTCTTCGTTTTAACACCCTACATACCTTCACCATCCACTCACCCATACAAACATCGTTCAAAATGGCGCCGTTGCCGGGGATGGCAAAAGGTGAATTTAAAGTTTTACTATCTTGAATCGTTTGGATAACTTGTTTACTTTCTTTTCTTTTAACTTGTTATTATTGCCAATTACACTTCTGCACCCAATCACACACTATTTGAGCTAATCGGTAAAAGGAGCTACCTCTTGTGCTCCGATTCTTTGCCTGAAAATTTGTTTGCAGGAATTGTTCGATATAATCATGGATCCACCTCCACCTAATGATCAAGCTTACCATGGTCATATACCATACGGAAGAAATCCCTACTACCCTTCACAACCCCAACCTTCATACCCACCACCTCAATATTATCATAACTACCATTTCCCTTACCCACCTTCTTTCCATTACTCACTACCTCCTCCACCAACTTATTATCATGAACAAGCATACGTAACACAACATTTCCAACCCCAGAGATACCCTACTTACGAGATACCTTCTCATAGCCCTCAAATGCATTTCGACGAGCCAAAACATCAAAATTCTGAAATTTTTGCGAGCTGTGATCCTGCCACGAGATCCAAACGCGTGTGCGCTGGCGTGGGAGCTCACTAGAACAATTCCACGCCGAGTCACACGCGTGGTGAGGACGTGGACGGATCCTGTGCACATGCTTATTCTTCTACTTCCCTAGAGCAGCCTCTTTCGCCTGAAAACAACCAAACCACCCTCGAACAACGCTTAAATGATTTCATTCAATAAACGAGGGAGGAGAATGCCAGACTTAAGGAAACCATTACTAAAGAGATGCTCGGAGAAATCCAAGAACTACGCCACGGGACACTTTCACCGCTTCAAACGGTTGAAAGCACCCTCGCAAAAATCATGGAAATGATCCAATCTCAGGGAGAAACAGATGTAAATGCCGTAACATTGAGAAGCGGAAGAGCACTTCCAGACACTGTTCCACCTCCTCCACAATCCATTCCAACAGAAAAACCAAGAATGGACAATGAAGAGACCACCAATTCAACGCAAGCCGAACAAGCACTTGAAGAAGAACTCAGGAAGGAAGAAATACAACCCCAACCTTCTCGGAAAGGAAAAGAAGTCATGCAAGAACCACCGCCTGTGCCAAAAGCAAAACTTCCGTTCCCTTAGAGATTTCGCACCGATATCGACAACGCCAAATACGACAAATTCCTACAAATGCTATGCCAATTACACGTTGATATGCCATTCATCGATGCACTAGGAGAAATGCCGAGGTATGCCAAATTCCTTAAAGATCTTCTATCAAATAAAAAGAAATTAGCTGAAACTGCTACTTTTGTGCTAGGAGAGGAATGTTCTGCTATATTACATAAGGATGTGCCTAGAAAATTAAAAGATCCTGGAAGCTTTACTATACCTTGTAATATAGGAGGAACGACTTTTAATAGAGCCTTGGCAAACTTAGGTGCTAGCATCAATCTAATGCCCTTTGCATTATATCGACAATTGAATCTAGGAACCCTTAAGCCCACGCGCATGAGCATTCAATTAGCTGACCGATCTACCAAATACCCAGGGGTATAGTGGAAGATGTTTTAGTCCGAGTTGATAAATTTATTTTTCCAGTGGACTTTGTGATCCTGGACATGGACCCAGATGTGGAGATTCCTCTCATCTTGGGCAGACCTTTCTTGGCGACTGCTAGAGCTTTAATAGATGTGGGAGAAGGCAAACTCGTTATCCGTGTAGGAGACGAGTCTGCTAGCTTCGACGTGACTAAAATGATGAAATATCCTTTAGATGGTGATGAATGCTTTTTCGTTGATTATGTGCATGATGAAATTGATTACCTGTGCGAAGTACCTAAAGCTAAGAGGCATGATTTCAATTGGGAATGTCCCATAGGTGCTAAGAATTATAATGAAAGTACTTTTGAGCATGAACTTAATTCTTTACATATTACTTTACACCGAGAGGTCGATCGTTTTAATTTGCTCAATAATGATTGTATTCCTGAAATTGTTGAGAATATAAACTCTGTTGGTGAAGTCTCAGAGGAAATGGTTGGAAATGACGGGGATGAATTTGATGAATTTAAGGAGGAATATGATGATGAGAATGAGAACAGGAAAGAAGACAATGAGCTAATGCATGAAGGAGAATTAAAACCTCTACCTGCTCATCTTGAGTATGCCTATTTAGGAACAGGGAAAAAATTACCAGTTGTTGTTGCAACAGATCTTTCAGAAAGACAGAAAGAACAACTAATAACAGTGCTAAAAAGAAACAAGGAAGCTATAGGTTGGAAGATGACTGAGTTGAAGGGGATTAATCTGGCCATTTGCACACATAAAATTCTATTGGAAGAAGGATCCAAACCTGTGGCGCAACCACAGCGTTGACTTAACCCAAACACATTTGAAGTTGTGAAAAACGAGGTGATCAAACTTATGGATGTCGGCATGATCTATCCTATTTCGGACAGCACATGGGTCAGTCCGACTCACGTAGTACCAAAGAAGGGAGGAATCACGGTCACTGAGAATGATAACAAGGAGCTAATCCCTACAAGAAAGATAACTGGATGGAGAGTCTGTATTAACTATAGAAAGCTCAACGAAGCCACCCGTAAAGACCAATTTCCATTGCCCTTTATAGATCAGATGATTGAAAGAGTGAGCGGGTACGGCTACTACTGTTTCCTAGACAGAATGAGCAGATACTTTCAAATTCTAGTAGCCTTGGAAGATCAAGAGAAAACAACATTCACTTGTCCGTTTGGTACATTTGCTTACAGAAGAATGCCATTTGGTCTCTGTAACGCCCGTGCCACCTTCATGCGTTGCATGTTGGCTATTTTCGAAGATTTCATTGGCGATTTCATGGAAGTTTTCATGGACGATTTCACAATTTTTTGGGAAACTTTTGAAGAATGCCTTGGAAATTTGGAAAAAGTTTGGAATGATGCTAGCGAATGAATTTAGCATTATCTTGGGAGAAATGCTACTACATGGTCACAGAAGGAATTGTGCTTGGACATAAGATTTCAAAAAAGGGGATTGAGGTTGACAGAGCTAAAATAGCAATTATTGAAACCTTACCACCACCGCACAATGTGACATCCCTGAGAAGTTTCTTGGGACATGTGGGATTTTATAGAAGATTTATTAAAGACTTCTCGAAAATTGCAAGACCATTGACCAAACTGTTAGAAAAAGACGCAGTGTTTGAATTAAATGAGGACGCGATGAAAGCATTCCAGAATTTGAAGGATGCCATGGTACATACTCCAATCCTTGTAGGACCGAAATGGGACCAACCTTTTGAGCTGATGTGCGATGCAAGTAATTTCACAGTCGGAGTTGTGCTAGGACAGAAAAATGACAAGAAATTTTAGCCTATCGATTATGCTAGTCGAATGTTGACTAAGCCACAGCAAGCCTACACCACGACCGAGAAAGAACTGTTTGCAATTGTGTTTGCATTAGATAAGTTTAGATAATATCTTTTAATGTCAAAGGTCGTCATTCATACTGACCATACAGCTATCAGGTTCCTTATGTCTAAACCAGAAGCAAAGCCAAGATTGATCAGATGGATTTTGCTATTGCAAGAATTTGATGTGACTATCGTGGATCGTAAAGGGGTTGAAAACAGTGCAGCAGATCATTTATCAAGGTTAGAGTGTGAGAAAGGACAAGATATGACTGGGGATGTAAATGAATATTTTCCAGAGGAAAAACTGATGGGTCTCTATCTCACACCTTGGTATGCGGATCTAGCTAACTATCTTGTAGGGGGAGAGTTACCGAAATTTTTGAATACACATGCCCGGAGGAAATTGATAGCAGAATCTCGATACTACTTCTGGGACGAGCCATATCTCTTCAAGGTGTGCGCGGATCAAATAATTTGACGTTGTGTAACAGAGGCTGAAGGCCATGAAATCCTTGGAGAACGTCATCGAATGGGACATCACTCAGCTAACCGAACTGCTAGGAGAGCACTTGAAGCAGGATTCTACTGGCCCTCAATATTTCGGGATGCGCAAATCTGTGTCAGAAACTGTGATAGATGTCAGCGAACTAGGAATATCACTGGAAAAGACGAAATGCCGCAAAACTACATCCTGGCGTGCAAAATTTTTGATATATGGGGACTAGACTTTGTAGGACCATTTCCGGACTCCAAAGGTTTCAAATATATCCTTATTGCAGTGGACTATGTCTCCAAATGGGTTGAAGCAGAAGCACTTCAGAATAATGACGCATGAAGTGTAACGAGATTTCTAAAGAGATTATTCACAAGATTTGGAGTACCGCGGATTGTGATTAGCGATAGGGGAACACACTTCCGAAATTACTTCAGAAGCAAGGAATACAACACCGGGGAGGAGTCCCGTATCATCCTCAGACTACCGGGCAAGTCGAGAATGCAAATAGAGATATTAAAGCTATATTGGAAAAGACAGTAGCTCGGCATAGAAAGGATTGGGTTGACAAGCTTAACGATGCATTATGGGCCTTCCGGACTGCTTATAAGACACCGATAGAAACTACTCCATACAGATTGGTATATGGCAAAGCATGTCACCTTCCAGTTGAAATCGAGCATAAAGCGTATTGGGCCATTAAAAAACTAAATGAAGACCTACTCATAGCAGGGCAAGAGCGAATGTTTCAACTGAATGAATTGGAAGAATGGCGTTTGTTGGCCTATAAGACATCCAGATCTTACAAAGAACGATCCAAGTTTTACCACGACATGCATATCAGGAAAAACAAAGAATTCATTGAGGGAGATAAAGTGTTGTTATTCAATTCCAGACTGCAATTGTTTCATGAGAAACTTAAATCAAGATGGACAGGACCTTATATCGTTACAAAAGTATTTCCTTATAGAACCTTGGAGATCATGCATCCAGAAAAAGGATCTTTTAAAGTAAATGGACACCAAGTCAAGAAATACTATGGAATGGAAAATTCGAAAGGGACAGTCCAGTGTTGCAGGCTGATACCCTGGGAAGATGAATAGCACAATATTCATGACATTTTCGTCGGGCTAAAGACGTTAAACGTAGCGCTAACCGGGAGGCAACCCGTTATTTACCATGCTTTATTTACTATCTTTACTTTATTATGTCAAATAACATCCGAGTTGAAATTCCCTATTTTTGTAGATTCCATATTTCCATGCAGATCTCGTTGCAAGAACATGAGAATCATACATCCAAGCATTTTGAAGCAACATGACATGGGATGCTTACTAGGTCATCTACCTCTTATCCCTTGTTTATCTATTATTTGAACCTCATGTTTTCCTTTTAAAGTGTGGGAAAATGCATGTTTTGTTGTTTATCTATTTTATTACATTCTAAGTCAACATCGAGGACGATGTTTGGTCTAAAGTGTGAAAAGAGTTGTAGCTGTGTTTGAAATGAAAATCTTAATTAAGAGCTCTATCTCATTTGTTTGGAAATAATCAAGCCACAAGCATGTGTTGTTATTCATTCCCCAAAAAGTTTACTCTTTGAATAACCTTGGAAGTACCCCTACCTTGACCTTTAAAAAAATTTTGAAAACTTGTATGCTTGTGTGGTATTCACCTCATATTTTGTAAAGACCTTAGTTAAGGATCTCTCGAAGTGGGAGTGTGCAACCCCTAATTTCAGAAAGATAAGTTAAGCGAAGCCCAGAATTGAATAATCATAGAATAGAACATGGGGCAAAAGGAGACCTTTCTATGAGCATTGAGTGAAATATCCCTGTTTCCCTAAGAAAAAGGCATGAGGGGTTGTCGTTCGGAGAAATGAATAGAAAAGGCAAAAAGGCCAATCCCCTAGTTAAGATACGAGGAAAGCCATCTCGCTAGGTGGTGAACAACCATAGTCTCCTAAATACACAAATGTTATATCTGGAGTCGGTTGTTCACAATAAAATGTCCCTAGGAGATGAGAAAATTGAGATGAGGGAAGCCGCTTCGCTAGGATTCAAGCGCCCATTGTACTGCCTTTGAAAAAGCATGGAACTCCATGTGAAGTCGGGTTGCTTGACGATGTTACCCTAGGAAGTGAGAAAAATGAGTAACCGCCCAAGCCACTAGCGGAGAGAGGCCCATGGATCTATTTTCACTTACTTTTACGTTGGGCTTTGGCGATTAGGGAGGCCGATTGATTAGGTTTTGTACATCGTTCCCACTAGGGGGATCAGCTTAATGCCTTTGCACAATGAGAGGTGAATGAAATTTTGGACTACATGCTTTGATATTGTGAAAACTAATTAACTGTCCAACTTGTGACCGAAAGGGGTTTCGCTTCGTTTGAATATTCATAGTAGTGTATGGCACATTTTTATCATTCTTTGAAGATATTGTAAAGGATTTCATATCTCCTGGTAGATTGTGTTTTGAATGAATGTTTATCAATTGAGCATATCTTTAGCTTAGATACTTTTGGCATCTAAATGAGAAGGTTTTGAATGAACAATTTGCTCGTGGACGAGCAATCTAAAGTGTGGAAACTTTGATAGACGCCAAAAGTACCTATTTATCTATAACTTATTGAGTTGATTTCTTGCAAAAAATAAGTCTTAAAGAGTGCAATTACGTGTCTACATGCTATTTTACTAACAAATTGCAAATGAGTCTTGTGTGGAGTGTTTTGAAGAATGCCCACAGGAATGAAGGCTGAAATCAACCAAAAAGGAGCATAAAACCTTTGAAAGGAAGAATCAATCCACATGGGAGCACACAAAGACCAAACCGGAAACAATAAAAGGAAACGAAAATGAAGAAAACACTCCCACGAGCCTCACACGCGTGTGAGCTAGCGTGGAAATATTCCAGTAACCGTCCACGCCAGTCCACACGTGTGTGGCAGACGTGGGGCGGCACCAGAAAATCTGCGCGATGTTTTAGTATTTAAGGGACATTTCAGCTAGGTTTGGGGAGTCTTTTGTCACATTTTCTATTCTACATTTTTAGGTTAGGTTTAGAGAGGATTAGGAGAGAAGGAGGAGCTCCTTGGAGAAGAGAACTATATCTCCATATGTAACCCCTCGTCTATTCCGACAAGTTTAGGGTTCGAAAAAAAAATTTTTTTTAGGCTATGACATTTATGAGACGATCTCTCGATACTTCAGAAGGATTTTTATAAGTGAGACTAGTTATTGATAAGCTGCGATCTACGTACCGGTCACGAACCGTAAGAATTTTAGGAGCTGGTATTCGGACCCGATTATCCTAGGAAATGAATTATTAGACACCATACTATTATTCTGGAATTTCCTATTTAATTAAATTAACCCATAGCAGCAAAAATTTATTTTTGCGTACACCGCGAAATTTCGCGGTGTACCGAACCTAGCCCAATTTTGAGTTTCAGTCTGGAGTAAATTTTTGGTTTCGAAAATTATTTGATTTGAATTAGTTTCTACCGAGAATTCATCTGATTTAATCCCGATCAGTCTAAGCTAAGATATTTTCCAAGACCAAACCATAGGAGGGTGACACTTGTCACAATTTTATACCACATATTATGGAGACTAGTCAACCAAGTAGGATTAAGCTTATAAAATCATTTTTCCCCATTTTTCTTCATGTTGGCCGAAAATACAAGGAGAAGAGAGAGATTGAGATCATCTTCTTCCTCCATTGAAGCTTCACCTTCCATAGCCAAACTTTCTACACAAGTCTCAAAATATTCGGTAAAACTCCAATTTTATTCGGTAGATAGCTTTATTTTTCATCCTAGAACATGAATCTAAGTTAAGATTTCTTAAAATCATGTGTTATGTTGTTGATGGAATTTTAGGGTTTTAAGGTGAAATTGGGGAAAATCAACTCCAAGGATCTTCTACGAAATTAGAAACCTGGTTGAGGTAAGGAATCCCTTTAATTGGTTGAGGTTGTTTGAAACTAGATATTTGATAGCTTGGTTGAAATATGATGAGTTCTAGGTGGAATTTTTGTGTACATGATGTATGTATATATATATATATAT
>CM008332.1:31512026-31522181 GCA_002525835.2 Ipomoea batatas
AATCTCATAAAGATTGCCAACATAGATTTAATCAAAACTAAAGCAATTAAAGTGAAGATCACTTCACTTTTATAATAGGATGTCAATCCAATCCATTTTCTCAATTTATGAGAAATCATCACCATCATCATATGGTAAGCATCAGCCAAATGCCTTGGTATGCGACATGTGCGAGACCAGTGCCCACTACATCCGCATCGATAGCAAACCTGTTACCGCGATTGTATAAGCTTTGACCTTCCGGGACAAAACCAATACGTTCCATACCTCTACGGTTACCACGACCGTATCTACCACCACGACCCTTACCATGACTTCTTCTATTTTTTTTTTTTGGCAATATTATGTGCTTCAGGCACAGGTGCGGAGCCAACTGGTCGTGCATTATGATTTTTCATCAACAACTGATTATGTTTTTCAACCACAAGAAGTGCTGAAATTAGTTCAGAGTGTTTGCCATAATTCTTAGCCATGTACTACTGCTGGAGTACAAGGTTACTCGTATGAAAAGTAGACAAAGTCTTTTCAATTAAATCAGACTCTGAAACTTCATGTTTGCAGAGCTTCAGTTGTGATACAATTTTGTGCAGGGCTGAATTATATTCGATTACAGATTTGTAATCTTGAAACCTCAGATTCAGCTAGTCAAATTGTGCCGGAGGGAGGACAATTGATAGTTGTTGGTCAAATTGGTCCTTCAGGAACTTCCATAATGCATATGGGTATTTTTCAGTCAAATACTCATTTTTAAGATCGTTATTCAAATGGTGGCGTAGGAAAATAAGAGCTTGTGCCTTCGGGGCATCAGTGCTCTGTGACTCATCAGCAATAGTTTGCTTTAAGTCCTTTGATGTCAAATGCATTTCAACATCTAGGGCCCAGGTTAAATAGTTGCTACCGTCAATAGCAAGCTCAGTAAATTCACGTTTGGCAATTGAATACATGATAAGAATATATATATATATATATATATATTTAATAGTAATAAAAGAAGTGTAGGAAAGTAGTACCGTTCACCGGAGATTTAGAACACTCGTGCTGATAACGTGTTATAAAATATATTACTACTACTAATAATAACTATAATAATAATAATAATAATAATAATAATAATAATAATAATAATAATAATAATAATAATAATAATGGAAATGGCCGAAACTCTGGAAATGGGAAAGAAGTGAAGAAGATTGTATATGAAGTTTTTGGGATGATTTATTCAAAGATTGGAGGGGGTATTTATAGTACCCGGAAATGAATAAACAAATATTAAATATGCACAGTAATTACATATAATTGCCCTAGTCTGGATGGATTTGTCAAATGCCTAAAAACTTAGCTGCCAGCCTAAGGTCACGGGTTCAATTGCCATAACCCATAGCTTTTGTCTCCATCCTTTCCAGTCAACATTTAACTATTAAATGTTCTGCAATTTGCCACCAACAGCCGTGATAGCTAAGTGGATTAGATCCTAGCTTTTAAGTGAATGGTCCAATGTTCGAACCACAACTTGGACATCCACTGTTTTCCTTTTGTTTCATAACAAATATTAGAATCATGACTAGGGTATTTAATTGACGAAATTTAAGGGTCAATTCGCTCAAATTAAAAATTAAGGACTAAATTGACAATTGTAAAATAATTGAAGGACCAAAACAATGATTTTTCCATTATCACATAAATTTAGTCAGTTTCAATCATTTGAATTTTTATTTTTTTACAATTAAAATCAACCTTTGTTCACCCACTAATAAAAGTTAATGCAGTATGCCCAAGTCTCAAAATTAGTAGTCTAAAGTACATAAATGGTGATATAATCACTGGTGCATTGCATAGAAGAATTCCTATTAATACTAAATCTTTTGGTGTCAATATGAAGATGCAATGATTCATATTGAAATTATAATATGATAAAGACTATCAAACAAAATATCATTTTCAACACAAATAGATAATTTTAAATACTTATATAAAAATTCAAAGGAAAGTCCAAACGAAATATATTTTAAGTTTCAAAACTGAAACCAAGGTTCAAGAGAAACTTGATACATAAAAGGTTTTTCTAAAATCAAAATAAAACCAATATCTAAAACTAATTTGCATGCTCCGGCAGCTTCAAAATGTGAGTTCATCTTGTTTCAAGATAAGATGCTTTGCTCACTTCCCACTAGCTTTCCCCAAATTTTGCATATCTTACAAAGAATTTGCAATGTGGATTATAGACCCATAATCAATCCATCACATATTAGTATATTAACACAAGACATTAACATACAAATGAAAATAGATTGCCTTTGACAGTCATCCACTTCTTAAACTTGGCACAATCTTTTTTCACGCATCTCTTTTTTTTTTTTTTATAGAGAAGAATCAATTTGTGCACCTTTTTAATGTCAACTTGAGAGGTACCTTTCCCGTTGACTTTAGAAATAGAACTTTGAGATATGCCAAATTTCTCCTTACTATTGGTGGTAGCCAACATAGTACTTACACCTATTTCCATTATGAGCTTCTCTTCCTCTTCGAGACACATGGTCATTAATTCATTAATGGTACACTTATCCTTACGTTTGTTGTAAGAAATCTTAAAATCTTAAAAGAACCATACCATGGAGGAAATACATTTAACAAATAGTGCAGCATGAATGAATCTGGCATCTCTATTCTCTAGCTCCAATATTTTAAGCTAAGCCACAATGTCCCTCAATTGCATGAAAGAGGGAGTTGAAGAGGTAGATGTCCAATTCATTTGTGGTCCACTATGGGTTGAACACCTTCTTTCCACAGTATGGTTTTTTAAAGATTTCCTACAATACACATAAAGATAAGTAAACCATTAATAAATTAATAATCATGTTTGTTCAAGAGGAAGAGCAGCCGGGTGAAAGTACTATGTTGGCTATTGCTGTTGGTAAAAAGAAATTTGGCATATCTTGGGGTTATATTTCTGAAGGCAAAGGAAAAAACACCTAAGGTACGCCCTCAAGTCAACATTAAGAAGGTGCAAAAAAGTTTTTTTTTCTCTAAAAGGAGACACATAAGAAAGATTGTGACAAGTCTAAGACGTGGCAGCCATCAGGGTAATCTATTTTCATTTGTATGTTATGAATCCAATATGTTATGTTAATACTAATACGTGATGAATTGATTCTAATTCTACAATCAACATTGCAAATTCTTTGCAAGATATGCAAAACCTAAGGAAGCCAATGGGAAGTGAGCAGAGCATCTTATTTCAAAATGAGATGACTTCACCTGTATAAGCCATCAGAACTTGCAAATTAGTTTTAGATAGTAATTTTATTTTGATTTTAAATAATACTCCGTACCTTTTATGTACCAAGTTTCTCTAGAAACATGATTTTAGTTTCAAGATTGTATTGTTTGGACTTTCCTTTGAATTTCCAGACAAGTATTTTAAATTATTTAATAAATCTACTTGGGTTAAAAATGGTATGTTATATGATGGTCTTTGAAACATGATGCCATTTATAATTCATCACATGCTCTTCTTAACACCAAAAGATTTAGTATTAATGAAAATCCTCTATGCTATGAGACCTCTGACACCATGCTATGACCTATGACGCCGGTGATTAGGTCACGTCTATGTAGTCTAGATTATACAGATTTCATTGTCTTGAATTTGGTTGCACAAGAGTATATATATTCGCTATCATAGAATTATGGGAGTAAATAACCCATGCATTTATTGAGACTCACTAGTAAATTAGTAATGTTGTCAAATTAGTGCCTTTCAATTAAACACAAAGCTATAAGACAACTAATTGTGAGTGCAATGGTCTTTTAGTAAAGTATATAAACTTGATCTTTAACAAAAGGAATAAATAAAGTTTGATTCTTGACTCAATGAGGGGAATGAGTTAACATCCTAGTAGGTGAGGAATTCATGTTGAATACCCATTTTTACATTCAAAAGTCAAAACAAAACCCATGAATAGACTCATATTTGTGCACTAGGATTGTCTATCCATGACATGTGTACTTATGATGTTGAGTATATAGTTTTTAATGAACTCATTGCCCTATGAGTTCGGTGATCCTATTAGATATTTGAGAGCTTGAGTATAGATTGCTCTTAATGATTTCATGAGCTTAATATGGGTCGATCTAAAACTAAGATAGGCTCTTAATGATTAATAATATTTCATGTGGTTATTATTAATCTAGTTTTCATCAAAAGTTGCTATGGAGCAGTAATATATAAAGAGGGTTTTGATAGAAGCAAAACTATCCTAAGCTCTTTTTGCTTGCCTCATTTCCCCAACCTCTTCCTAATAGTTTGAGCTAGTGTGAAATTCAATCTTTAGTTCAGGTATACAAATATAGAGGCAGTTGTATTGTTATCGTTATTGTTGACTAATGAATGAAAGTGGAAATTTAAGTTCTGGCAATAAATCAGCCAAGAAAACCAACACTCAAAATGAATGGGCCATTGCAAACGCAAAGAAAATGAAAATAAATTCTTATATAACTTCCCAACACATTTTAAAAAGAATGATATACCTCAAACATCACTTGTTTAAACTCAGTGCTCCAAAACTTTGATCTTCTCAAGGCAATTCTGCATGTGCTGCTTGAGGTCATCACTAAGCTGGATTCCAGCCAGTAACTTGCAATGCTCAAACTTTGACTCTTCACACTTCAAAGCAGCATCTTTGCATGCCTTGATACTTCCTACCACAAGAAAAGAGTAGGAAACTAAATGCCCAATAAGCAAATAACATATCATAGAGAATTAATTAGCATGGCAATGAAACAAAGCCCTTTTTAAGAACAAAACTACTCCTAACTAACAGAGTTATCACAAAAATAATGCCAACCGGATGAAATTTTAGATTCAGATGATATTCGGCATGCATCTTAAATAAAAGAGTGCACCAGAGTTGTGTAGCTTACCACTCAGGTCAAGTAAGTTGAATACCACAGGGCAGTTCCCTATACTTGTAATCATGGTAATTGCAGCCCAAACTTTTTGGTACTCTTGCCTGGATGTTCTAATGATGCACACTTTTGTAATAGGATTTACATACTTCACTGCACCAAAGAAAACAAACATTGTAAAAAAATGAAATACGATAGCTACCCTTAGTTAAAGAGTATCTGAATTATACCCTTAATTTTAAGTAACACATCAATAAACAGGGAGCAATGCTCTCAAATTCTATGGTCACAACATAAGTGAAAATCAAGGACACCAATCCCAATCCCATACCTTGAAATGAATTGAGTGATGAGGCTAGACCACACTCTCCAAAGTTTGCTAGAATGCTATCCTTGATAGATTTGGACAAATTGAACTGGGTGATTATAATGGGGTCATTTCCCGTGAGATCTTTATTTGGATCCAAAAACACTTCCATCACCATGTATCTATTCTTGAACCCCACCATGATTGTTAACCTTGTGGGCTAAAAAATGCATTCGGATAAGATAAGCAGAGTGGAACAACAATATGATGTATCAAATACAGCCATACAGCACCCATAAATCAGCATATACCATGAGCAATTAATATGCCAGGATAATACAAAAGAAAAAAGGTAATACAAGTTGTCACTAGTCACTCCACCCTCATTAGCAAACAAAGAATGAATGAAAAATGTTAGTGCAGAATTTAAAAAAAAAAAATAATAATAATAATAATAATAAATCATAGCTTCCTATCAGCTTATGAAACTCAATTCTTAGAATTCATTGTTCATCAAATAAATCACATGAAACAGACAAACAGTCAGTCAGCCTTCTGCCTGGAGTCAGCCTGCTGGGTTGTTATTATTTATTTATTAACAGCCTGCTAGGCTCAAAAATAATAAGTTGTAAGTTGAAGAAAAAAAAAACCCCTAAAACTAAAACTAATACAGTATATGCTAAATTAAAACAATCAAACTCCTTCAATTGAAGGAGAAAAAACATTCAAAGTTCCAACATTAAAAAAGTTCAAAGTGTATCAACAAACTAACAAGCAAAGTTCCAGGAAATCAATTAAAGCACGGACTTCTTTGATCTTCAATCTTCAAGAACCTAAGTTGCATCACAAACCATGCCATTTGCACAAAAAATAATCCCCTAAAAGCTTTTATAAATTAATTAGATACAAGAGTAAGTCCTTAGAAAAAGGCAGGGCATAGACCAGAGACTAGCCTCAAAATCTATTCATTTTTTTCTCTATTTCGTTTTTCCATGTGAAAACCATTAGTGAGAAACGAAGAATTGATCCATAAAAACACTCGGGATGAGAAAGAAGCGTAAAGTTTGACCAACCTTGTGCGAATCAACTCAATCAAAGTTGCAGCAAAGAATACCGCGGTGGGCCAGTGGCGGCGTGAGCGTTGGTGACGGAGAAACAGTGCTCACCCCTATGAAGCACTGAAGCCGGAGAAGGGTGGAGGCGGGAGCGGCTTACGGCTATTCTTTTAGCCTTTAGGTTTTATGTTTGAGAAAAAAATAACTTTGGTAATTTAATACGGAGTATTAAATATTAGTTAATATACTACTCCATACGTTTTATGTAATTCTATTAGCTAATATTAAATTTTATTTTTTGAAAAAATATATTCCATCTAAGGGTGTGTTTGGAAAATTGAAAAATGATTTTCGAAAATCATTTCGAGTTTATGGTGTTTGAGAGGAGGGGAGAATAGAGTTAATAGAAATTAACTTCGTGGTCAATGGAAAAGAATCATTAACTCAACGGAGAGGCAATTTGATATGGTTTCTCAAATAGGAGCGGATTGAGGTGGGATTCCAACCAGGGAAAAGATACTAAGGCTGAGGCTTGTTTGGTAGTCTTCTTTATGCAAAACAAGCCTAAACATTAGGCTTTTTCTTTGTTATTTGAAAAAAAAAAAACAAAAAAAAAAACAAAATACGACATAATACAATGAACAAAATACACATGTGTATAGGTGTTTAAAATTTTTATTTATGATAGTAATGTTTAAAAATAATTGTGTATAATTAGTAAAAAATGTATGATTTGATTTCTTAAAGTATTCATTAAATAATGATTAAACTAATTATTTATGATTGTAATAATTATATTAATGATTAGTAATAATTGTCTATAGTTAATAAATATATTTATGATTTGTTAATGAATAAAAAGTATAAATTGACATATAATAAGGTAAATATATAAAGTCGTTAAAATTTATTATCAAATATTTATGTAGTTAATTTCACCAGAATAAATTTTATTTGGTTAGTATGAATATCTAATTTTTGGTACTGATAAAAAAGTTATAGGGTTCAAATATTTAGTGTAGTTCTGTCTGTCATCTAGTAAATATTGAAGAGAACAAATTTTGAAAGAAAAAAAATGAGTAATTTTTTTAATACAAACTGCAAATTCGTGATATAATGTTTGCAAGTAAATAAGAAATGTACCCTACGAGTGATAATTTAACGCTGGGCACTGGTTTGAAACACGAGTTCATGCCCGACAATAATTACATCGTCGCGTTGATGTCTTATTCCCAAAGTCCATTTTATTTTGAAAGCGACGAGTTCGTCGTTGGCCTGGACGTGAATTTCGTCTAGCGAAAGACGGTGGAAGTAGAATGCGCTCACTCCTCCATTGAATTTCATTGCACGGTGGAAAGAAATCAGTTGCATAACTCGCCATATAATGTTCCATGGAGAAAACATTTGGCACAAACGAGTCATACGTAACTTTTTTAAAGTGGCATGCTGCAATGATGTGTACACAAGGTAAGGAGGTAATGGCGTTCCACTTTCCACAATCGCAGCTAGAATTGTTCAAACAAACTTTATGAAAGCGCAGGGGACGTTGTGTGGCATGCTAAAGGATAGTATTTTGCGGTGAGGTGGTATGAAGGTGATAAAACGAGGGAAACTCCCCGAGTGTCGTGTCTCTCAAGGAAGGCAGGTTTGGAGTCGAATGTATGTTGACTTTTAGGAGGTTGAAGGTTAAGACTTACAACAATGACAAGAACTTGAAAGTATATGTGCAAGGAAATTGGAAATCTAAAAATAATAAAAGCAAGAATAAGGGAAAAACGGAGATTGGGGCTCTTGGCTAGCATATATGGTCCAAGATTCTATCGGTCATGCGAGCATATGCCTCGGAATTAACAAGGGAGTTTCAGGCACATCACCGAGTGGCGTCATTTTATCAAACACTTTGTCTACTACTTCTCTCGGACCTCGTCCTTTCGAAATAAGGGCGGAGATGTAGGTGAGTAGGACTCGTGAGAGGCCGCTATCGCGCACACAATCACTTTCACAGAGTTGCTACCTAGTGTGGCCACACATAGGCGCAAAACAACACCAAACATCACCCACACAAGCATTCAAATACAAAAACATAAAGCTCACAACTTTAAGAAAAACATAACATTAAACCAACCATAAAGCTAGTTTCGGGGCCACCAATCCCCTTTCTAAGCTAATCACATATTAAAATAAAGAAACAAGGAAAAAGAATAGAAGATGTAAAGGAACAAAGATGAACTTAAAATATATATATGGAAATGAAGAGTCACCATTCATTGGATCTATTACATTCTTGCTCCAATCTTCTATTCTCCTCACATTGTTTCTATAATCTACCTAAGGAGATGAAGTTTTCTCCCAAAAGGGGAGAAAACTCTAAGAAATCTGATCTAAAAACAAATTGATGCTCCCTAGGTCTTGGGATAATGAGCTTTATAGTGGGATCAAAATGGGGGCAAAATAGACAATTTTCCCGAAGCTGAAATCTGTGCTGTCACAGGGCTCTCGACGCGTCAAGCCCTGAAGAATTTCGTAAAAAATGTTAAGGCATCACCTCGACTCGTCGAGGCTGGGGCTCGACGCGTCGAGCCTTGAATCTTCGACATTTTGGCCCTCAATCATTCTTGTGGCTGTAGAAATAGCTTCAAAACATCTTCCATAATCGTGTTAGAGGTTTTTGATCACATCCGAGTGTTAATGCATGAAATCCTTATGAATGGGTAGCAAACTATGCAATTTTAGCCCGTATATGACCTTTAAATCGGACTATTCTTGGTGCTTATCACATGATGTGTTTCAAGAGCAACCTCGTACAATCCCGTTGAGTCATTATACCTCTCAATGGTTGCATTGGATGCTTGTTGCTCTCGTTGTGCCAACTCGTCAAAAACTTTCTTGGGCCAAGATAACCCTGCTTCCCGCATCCTTTAGCCAGCTGGTCTCCTATCGGCAAGCATTACCCTTATTTTATGGAAAGTGAGTCTTGCAAGCGCAGTCACTAGCAACATTCGACAACCCTTAAGAGAATTGTTAAACGATTCAGATGAATTGGTTGTCATAATGCCATAGCGGTGACCACCATCGTGAGACAACGCTCACTTTTCAGCGTCAATACTTGCTAAATAATTGTACGCTGCAGGCCATTCAGCTCTTATTCTCTCCATTTTGTTCCCAAATTCTTGGCATGTGGTTGCAGTACTAGCTTCTCAGATTAATACTCGCAGTCTCCTATTCCTATTCCGGGTCATGACATTACTCCGGATGTGTCTAAGACAATATTTGTTAGTATATATAAAATAATGTACTTTCAGTACTAAAATAATGTACTTTCACAAAATTTACTTTACGTACACAAATAATATAGTTTTAGTATATTAAAAATGTATTTTTTTTATTTATGGTCCATACAATTGTGTGAACCATGGTCCATGTAATAATGATGGGAATCAGATGGGCAAGTTTATTTAAGTGGAGCCTTGAGTGCTTGAGGCTCTCCTTTTATAGGAGCCTCAACGCTCCCCACCCACTTTTCCCACACACCCACTTTACTAACCGATGTGGGAAGAGTGGGTGGTTATTCCTTTATTTTTTTAATTGTTATAATTATATTATGAAATATGTATATGTCATTATAAGTTATTTTATATATTAACCGCTAATATCAAATCGTTAATTTTATCAAATATTTTTTAACAAATTGCTGATACAATTCGCTAGTCAAATTCATTAACACAATTTTTGGAAAAAATAAGAATAAAATGACATTTTAAGTGGCTATTTTGTGGTACAAATATATGTGAGGTCTACCCCCATTCGGTTCGGGTTAATTGTCAAACAAGGTCAAAATGAAATATACAACATTTAAAGTAAAATGTATATCTCTGAATTTGACGTATC
>CM008332.1:31522865-31534392 GCA_002525835.2 Ipomoea batatas
ACAAATATGCAGTGCTTATTTTATGGTTCTTTTTGAGTGTCAAACTTTAGTTGGTCCTAACTATTTTTCAGTTGCTCTTAATTTTTACATACTATTGTGTGAAGTGTGCCAAGTCGTTGATTTTTTGATTTCCATTCATTGTTGAGACAAACTGTTTTGGAAGTTTGTCAATGACAATTGCCACAATTGCTGTCAATAAAGGATGAGTAAATGATGAGAATAGATAATTTCAAATATATGGTTAGAATATATATTGTTAGAATTATATTATTAAAATAAACTTACAAATTTCTGTAGAAGTTTTCAAACCAGTCATGAGTATTTTAACAAAATTGATATATATATATATAATATTTGTAATTATACGGTCTGGTATGATTCAAACCAAATATGGGCATAAGGGAGAACAAATAAAGATTAGGGCATAAGATATAAAATATACTAATATAGTTTGAGGGGATTCTAGCAGAAGGTTGAGTTTGCCGGCAGAAGGTTGAGGTTGGGCGGAGGCAAGGCAATTTGCTTATATATAACATACCTGCAAAATTTCGTTGATGTTGCTGTAGAATAAGTTGGCCTTCCTTGCGGTTGATGTTGTGCTGCAGGTTAATTTTGGTTTGTACTTCTAACCCGTGGCAATGGGTTATATATAGGTGTTCTGGGTTGACTAATGTAGTTAGAATTGTATAAGTATTTGTGAGTTAGAATTCTATAAGGATCTATTAGTTAGAATCCTATAAGGATTTGTGAGTAGAGGTGTAAACGAATCGAATCGAGTCAAATATCTTATTATTCGATTCGAATTCGACTATTTTGAGAACTATTCGAATTCGTATTCGATAAATATTCCAATCAATTAAGATAAAATGTAATAAAATTTTAAATTTAAATAGAATAAAATTTTCTATTAATATACAATTATATTAATATTCTATTAATATATTAGTTTTTAATATATATATATACACATACATATATATATATATATATATATATATATATGTATATTCGAATATATTTGAATATAGTCGAATCAAATATATTCTGATTCGTATTCGATTCGAATAAAATTCGATTCGAAATATGTATTCGAATTCGGATTCGTATTCGAATAATTTGAATTCGAAACGAAATATTCAAATTCGAATTACGAATCGAACTAAAAACATTTGATTTGTTTACACCCCTATTTGTGAGTTAAAATTGTATAAGGATTTGTGATTTAGAATTCAATCTATATGATCTTACAATAAATACAAAATTAAATAGTGATTTTTTTATTTTTATAATAAGAGAAGACTATCTTCTTTTTTCTTTTTTCTTTTTTTCTTTTTTTTTCTGTTCAGAATTATTTTTAATGATATTCAAACTATTGATTTTTTTTTTGTCAAACTATTGATTGAGTTTACAATTACAGGCGACAGCTCAGATGGTCACATGTGCGAAGCTTGAGAAGAAACATCAGGATCAATATATTATCAATTCTGTTTTATTTTGGTTGATATTTTTTTAATTTCCTATTGGTTGTTGAGTTTAAAAATTCTACTGGTTGATACATTCAAATCATTGGTTTCTAGATATTTTAATTTTTTATCCCATTAGTCGGTCATTTATTTAATATCCAAACTATATAGGTTTTAGTTTCTATTCGTTTTCATTCTTGTATGAATGAAATTGTTATTTTGTTATTTCCCTTCACATAAATGTATTATTATTATTATTATTATTATTATTATTATTATTATTATTATTATTATTATTATTGTTAGTGACGGAATGAATTTTACTCACATCAATCATTGAATCATTTTATTAGTACACTTAAAATTGGCAAAACAATCAATAAACAGAGGAAAAATCATAAGATATTGTTAAGTACCTGTAAATTTGAAGTTCAAATACCTTTTCTATAAGTACAATCAAGTTATGATGAACAGATACTACAATGTAATAGGATCAGTTGTATTCAAAAAATAAGTACAATCAAGTTAATATATTGAGTTTCATCAATCTCAGTATAGAAGCCAACATTGCGTATAAAAGCTACCAGCAAGGAAATATCATTATACCAAAAAATGTTAAAAGAAAAAGAGAATCAGACAAGCTTAAAGAACAGCTATGACCAAGGTTCATGCAAACATGCAAAGAGAAGAAGACTACTGAAACTAACATTTCAGCAACTAACCAATCAAACAGTTTAGAATAGACAGTTTTTGCCAAAGCATCTCTACTGGTAGCAGCAGCTTGAGGATCCAGACATTTTGTTATCTTCTCATCATGAGTTACAATGATGCGTTTACACAATGCGCCCTCAAGTAACTTTCCATCACACCTAAACAAAACTTCAATATGATGAACTTTGGGTGCTTGGAAATAAAATACACCGTAGGATATCTTGAGAAACATGGGTAGAGAAAACTCACATGAAAAGTTCAGTTACAATCTTAAGGTGGAAGCGAGATTGATCATCCTTTGGTTGTGCAGAATCAATCTCCTTTACCTTTGCAAACTCAACGTTTCCAAAGCTAAAACTTTGCAAACAGAAATCAGATAAGAAACCAATAAGCCATGTGCACGATAAACTGGCAAACAAGAATACAGTATAACAAAATCAGCAAGTTAAGCCATGTGCACTATAAACTGGCAAACAAGAAGAATACAGTAGAACAAAATCAGCAAACATGCACATCAAAGTCACAGGTCAATTTGAAGTGTTGGTCAGCATATTAATGTTTTTACATTGTGCTTATAGCTCATTGAGCACATATAATTTTAATGAACACTCTCATTCACTGCCACTTCACACCCATGGATCCAACCAAAAGCAGTGAGAATAAATACACCAATAATATTAAGAGTTAGGATTGATATGATCTTCTCTAAACCAGAACTACTCTTACAGATTACATAAAAAATTTTGTAAAAATAAGCAATCCCTCAAATAGCATTAAAATAAGCAAATTCAGGCATGGAATATAAATTATTATATTAGAATATTAGATAAGCAAAACTGCCCAGAAGAGGCACTACTGGCTATTAAAAATAAATTCATAATTAAAAAAATATATATTGAACTGCTAACAAACCTAGAGAGATCCATGGATAATTAGATCAGAAACTCATCGTATTAGCAGAGGAGCTAGACCAAGCCCTGGTATAATAATTGACGGAAATCTGAGCGTGAAATCGTATTGGCAAAGCGGGAGGAATCGAATGCTGAGTTGACGGTGAGGCGACTCCTTCGATTTGGCAAAGCGGGAGGAATCGACGCGGAGTAAAATTCGAATGACCCAAAGGGAGAGCGAGCGAGGATCCGGTTGATTCAAACGGCGAGCGAGCGAGGCGGGTCATAAATCGTTTTGGCTAAGAGCAGAGGTTAACGGTGATGTTAACAGAGGAGGAAATAATTAACGGAATTTTTTACGGAAAATCATAATAGTAAGGGTAAATTAGGTAATTTCTATGAATAATATTAATCTGAATTATCTTAGCCATCTATTTGATTAAATAATACATCTGAACCATCCATTTGATTACCGCCATTTTTTTTACCCATTTTAGGCCTAACTCTCTTTGACTCTTATTAGTATAGTAGATATATAAAACATGTACTATATATACATATATACATATATACATACAAAGACTATATATAGGGTAGGCGTGGTGGTGGGGTGAGTGGGGGCAGCTGCCCCCATAGTGCTCCGTCTATGCATACACACCTTGCAATTTCATAAACAATCTGCTTAATAACTATTTTGACTGATGGATTAAAACTCTAGATTACTTTCAATTCGGTGAAATTTAATTAAACTTGAGACAAAAAAAATGTTTCTTTTTTAATACAATAGAGAAGAAAAGACAAGAAATTGAAAACTACATAAACAAGATCATCACCAAAAGGTCGTCATAGAAGTCACGAGCTGCTATATACATTTTTACTGGTAAAAATTGTTGTAATAATAATATCAAAACAGCTGAAATATTTACAGTTGTAATTAAAATGGAGGACCAGATTAGCACTTTAATTTCACAATAGCAACAAACTGGTCCCTTCTTTTCGTTTTATCTTATGTCTGCCTCTTCCATATATAAACTCCACCCCTCTGCCGGTAACACTCTGGCAATCACTAAAATCAAATAACAAATTTGTTTAATTTTTTTTTTCAGTTGAAATGATAATTATAATGATATAAAGAAAAATCACAGTTTTAGTTTCTCAATTGTTTTTCAACTTTTAATTATTTAGTCCTTAATTTTTAATTTATAAATTTCATTAATTAAATCCCTTAGCCACTATTTTGCCACTCAACCGTTAGTTACCTTAGGAGATTTAATTGGTGAAAGTTAAAACAATTGGATGGTCAATTCGTTCAAATTGAAAATTAGGGATTAAATTATCAATTACTACGGGGTACAAAATAATTTAGGGACCATGATATAATTATAATCGCTATTTCATGAGAAAAAAAAATTCATGAATAACCAATATCAAACTCCTCTCGAAATGATTATGAGAGTGTTTGGAAATAGCTGTTAACGGATTGGGTTAGTGGGTTTGACTAGCTAATAACATTAGCTGGTTGTAGAAATATGTTTCGTAAATTAGTTGTTAGCTAATAGCAAATTAGAGCAAATTGCCATTTTGGTCCACTGAATATAGGGGTCCTCTTAATTGCAGTCCACGACTTTCAAAAGTGTTAATTGCATACCATGACTATTCAGTTTTTGTCAATTTTGGACACTCCGGCCAAATTGCCGGCCAAATCTCACCGGAATTTTCTAAACCTTAAAATAACGAGGGCATTTTAGTAATTTCACACCCTATTTCTTCTTCTCCGGCAAACCAAAATGCCTTCTCCGGCGAAATAGCATTGCTTTCTCAAAATTGAGTTTAAAATAAATTTAGAAAACAAAAAATTATAGATCATTATAAAATTAGAGAAATCAAAATAAAGAAATGAAGTCCATGAAATTTGGCCGGCAGTTTGTCGGCGTGCGTCAACAATATTAGAAGATTCAGATCTGGAGCTAAGCATTCATCCTCACCACCACCACGCGCGACGGACAAGTGCGGTGATGATAAGCAGGAAGATTCAGATCTTGAAGTTCTCGGCACTGATGCAGCGAAATCCGAGTTTCGACTCGACCGTCCTGAGATTATGCTTCTTGCCGATGAGCTCTTCTCGGATGGGAAGATGTTACTGCTTCAATTATCGACGATCCGGTTACCGGCCACGTGGACTGGTGAGGCGGCGGGTTGTCCTGGGTCCAGTTCGCGTTGCAGGTTGCCGGAGAAGAACAAGAGAAGGTGAAGGATAGGGTGAAGGGCTCGCTGGAGAGGTGAAGGATGAAGCCTGCCGTCGACGGGAAACTGGTAGCTCGCCGGAGAAGAAGAAATAGGGTGTAAAATGACTAAAATACCCTCGTTATTTTAAGGTTTAGGAAATTCCGGTGAGATTTGGCCGGAGTGACCAAAATTGACAAAAATTAAATAGTCATGGACTCATGGTATGGAATTAACACTTTTGAAAGTCGTGGACTACAATTAAGAGAACCCTTATAGTTAGTGGACCAAAATGACAATTTGTTTTAGCTAATTACATGTAAAAATGACCTTTAAGAGTATAATTTATTTTCTCAAAAAGCTTATCGAAAGAATATCTTTTTGAATTTTAACGTTTTTGGGTAATAAGCTGTTACAAAAAGCTGATTAACCAAATACTCATATTGACTATTTAACCAAGTCAGACGGCTAATAGTGGTCAAATAAACTAAAATTGACTGATAAACTATGTTACCAAACTGGACAATATGGCATATTCCTCTAAGTAGAATAGCCCATCCCCAATAATAGAAAGCCAATTCAAATAATGAAATAGGTTTATTTATTTCTATAAATATTTTTATTGCTAATCTATCTTATGAATCAAACTTGATTGAAACACCTAGCAACTTGACCATGTGGGTACAGAGGGAGTTAGTTAAGAATTCATTGTCATAGGCTTAGAGGCTAATCTTATTCCATATATGAATCAAACGTTTTATTATGTTGCATTCTATTGTATTTTTCTTCTTTTTTATTTTGTTAATTCAAGGATTGTCCAAAAAGCCTATGGAGATAAAAGAAAATAATTTTTTGGTTTTAAATTAACAGTGTAGTGTCCATATATACAAGTATTAAAGAAGTACAATAAAAAAATTTATACTCTGCATTTCCATAAGTCCAATAACTTTGATAAATATTTTGATGACGAGAGAAATCGTAATCCGTACCTGAAGATGTGCACTGAATAAAGTTATAAACGTCACTCCTATGTAATAGCCTGCAATAACTTATATTTTTGAGATTAGCAATATGTGACATTTATTCTTTGTTCTCGAGCCTGGAGAATAGGCGCTAAGTGCTAGTCGGGTGGTCAAGGGGCGCTTAGGCAACCGAGTAAAATAAAATAAAAAAAAAATAATAATAATAATAATAATAAGGTTTAACCGCCCTAAACCATTAAAAAAAAAAAAAAAAAAAAAACACACACTCGGTCGAGTTGGGTACCGACTTGGCCGAGTTAGGCAGCAACTCGACCAAGTTGAGCGCCTAGTCGGCCAACTAAAAGGTGCATAATGGTGAAATCCCCTCGGTCTAGGTAAATAGATTCCTTTAACAAAAAACAGCATTGTTAATTTAAGAACAAATATTGGTGTTGCAAATATAACAAAACTCGACCAACCCACCTCTCAGCACCTCACTGATGGTATTTGAATAAAAGCCACCATTCTCCTATTCTGCATGAGAGCACAAGTCACAGCTATGAGGATGCTTGAAAGAAAAAAAATACAGCGGCCAACTTGAGGCCACAGACCTTGTCCATATATATCCATTTTTAATAATGCAGAAATCTTTGTCTATATATATAGTAAAGAGTACACAATTATGGGTTCAACCTCAAGTTCAAGCTATACACCACACTCTGGGAAGAGATAAACAAACAAATGAAGAAAGAAATGAGTTCAAGAAAGCTAAGTTGTTGCAGTAGCCTAGCTCTGACAACAATGATTCTGCTTTCATGTCACTGCATTGTGTTGGAAGCTAAGTTGCAAGTTGGATTTTACCGAAACTCGTGCAGGGCGGCTGAGCTTGTCGTCAAAGATGAAGTCCGGAAAGCGTTCTATCGTGACAGGGGACTAGCTGCTGGGCTTGTCAGGGTGCATTTCCATGACTGCTTTGTAAGGGTGAGTACATTATACATATACTATATATATATATATATATGCATTATTTCCCTTATAATATAGTCTCAAGTCTATATGTATGTCTCTTTGTGCTTCAGTAGGTTGAGAAAGTAGTTTATGAACAGATACTATATGTCTATATTGTAATAGAGTCAGCAACACTCAAAAAAAAAACTCTATATGTATACCTGGCAGGGCTGTGATGGCTCGGTGCTCATAGATTCCACTCCCGCAAACAAAGCAGAGAAGGATTCTCCCGCAAATAATCCAAGCCTGAGAGGATTCGAGGTCATCGACAATGCAAAGGCTAGGCTGGAATCCATATGTAAAGGAGTTGTGTCATGTGCTGATATATTGGCTTTTGCAGCCAGAGATAGTGTAGAGATAGTAAGAATTTTCGATGCTATTATTATACATATATATACTGAATAGTAAGTAGTTTTCACACTTACAGTATCACTGCAGACTGGAGGGCTTGGCTATGATGTTCCTGCTGGAAGAAGAGATGGCCGTATTTCTTTAGCTTCTGAGGTCTTGAACAATTTGCCAACGCCTTTCAATAACGTCAATCAGCTTACCACGCTCTTTTGCAACAAGGGATTGACACAAAAAGAAATGGTTATACTCTCCGGTAAGGAGGGATTTGAAAGTTACAAGAGATCAGTATTTATCTGACATCGACTGATATATATATATTTGCGTGCAGGAGCGCACACCATTGGGCGTTCTCACTGCACGTCTTTCAGCAACAGGCTATACAATTTCAACAAGACAACGGGGCAAGACCCCAGCCTAGATCCCCTCTATGCAGCTAAACTGAAACAACAGTGCCCACAAGGCAGTAAGGATCCAAATCTGGTGGTGCAAATGGACCCTGCAACCCCGGCCATCTTTGATGTCGCCTACTACACCGATGTTTTGGCGAACCGGGGTCTCTTCACTTCAGATCAAACGCTGCTCACAGATCCATCCGCTGCAAAACAAGTCAGTCAGAATGCTCGGGCCCCATTTCGCTGGAAAACTAAATTTGCTGCTGCAATGGTGAAGATGGGTACAATTGGTGTCCTGACAGGGAATGCCGGGGAAATTCGAGCCAATTGTAGAGTGGTTAATCGCTAAAGATCAGAAGAGTGCACAACTACTAGTGTATCCGCTACTGGACTGGAAATCAATCTCGGTTTTCATGTAATCAGATGTATTTGTTGCAGGGTGTTCACCAATTTAGAACTTTAAGAGTTTTCGTATTAAGTCCTGTATGTCTTCAAGTTTTCTATCTTAAGTTTAAGTGTTGAGTATGATTGAGGAGGAAATTATGGCAAAAAGGAATAATGCCTCTTTTTTTTTTTTTCTATTCAAGCAAGAATAATCTTTCTTCCATTCACCAATTTCAGATTAGCATTCAAAAATATCTACAAAAAATTTAAGTTAGAGGAATGCTATTGCAGGCTGCACCGCATATACCTCTCTATGTTTATAGCTAAAACTTCACTGTCCAAACAGGCCAACATTACAGGACAAAGACAAGACTAGAGCTAAAAGCACACAAAATGCTGGACAGTGAAGGATAAAAACACGCGACCTTTGCTTATCGCTGTATATTCGCTTGCTTCCTCATCTCCCGTCGCTGATGTTTCCAACCTTCACTGTTTACTGCGTGACAATGTCCTCCAGTCCAAAGCTTGCAGGGAGCAGCAACGTCGCACACATAGCAATAGCACTGATCAAGAACATTTGGGACTTTGTCAAATTAAGGTAAATAAATTTCTTGAAGAGAATTGAGGTTCAAAATCATATTACCAGTTTACAGCACTTCTCATGAGGTGTTGTGCCAAAGGGAAACTCCACACACACATACCTTGCATGTGGGAAATCTCTACATGCCACCTATACAATACAACATCAAGAAATAGTCACAAATTCAAGAAAAGTGAAGAAAAATAATTGGTATCCAAAGCATAAGACCATTGATCACTTAGAGCATAAAAGCTTATTGCAGAAATCAGGTAACAGAAAAAAAAAAGAAAAAAACAAGAATTACACATTCACTGTAGTCATGAAACTGAGAACAACAGAAGCAAAAGAAAAGACTGGTAATCCAAGAACATCAATTGATCAATATCAATTTTCACAGGTAAATCAAGAAAGCAAATAAAATGCATGAATTATATCCACTGCAGACACAAAAATGAGAATCACAGAAGACTAAAAGGAAAAAACTTTCACAAGTAAATGAAGAAGTGAATATTTACCAGAAAAGAAAGAAACAAGAACTGATGACAAACCAAGAAAAATGAAATCAAGAATTATAATCAGCCAATCCTTGGATGAAATAAAAAATTATAATCAACAATAAATCTCCCATTGCCATATATACAGCATCAATAACTATACTCTACCATACTCAGAAAATTGCGAATAGCATATCAAACTAAACGGAGAAAGAAGAAAAACCAAGTCGAAATTCAAAACAAACCAACGAAACCACAGTTCAAAAACTAAAAATAAACACAACCCAGTTTCCAGATGGATGGAAATCAGCATACATTGCCTTTTTCGGCGACGACAGCGATCTCAGGATCGAGATTCTCAGAAACAGGGCGCGAGGAATCGAAAGGATCGAAATCAAGAATAAAGCATTCCTCTTTGTTATCAAACTCCCTCAATTGCTCTCTCCTTTTGAGACAAAAGATTGGCCTTAAGGGAGTGCCTTGCTGCCCATCCTCCACATCAGGCTCCGGGGAAGAAGGCACATCTACCACCGCACCAAGCTTCCTGATTTTCGCATTTCTCTTGCAACCCATTTTCGGAGACTTTCCACTCCCCACACTCTCACAGCGCAACGTTAATTTTTGCTGTTTGATTTGAATTTCGAATTAGGCTCTCACTCTGATGACTGAGGAGAAGATCAAAAGCGCACTTCTCTGAAATAGAAGCTTGAAATGGGCCTTACACCATCAAAGCCCACCACATATATAATAAAATCTCCTCTCTTTTTTTTTTTTTTTTCAATTATTTATTTATCAAATATTTTAATCACTTGTATAATAAACAACATTTTGGTCCCTCAATTATTTTTCAATTGTCAATGTAATCCCTAATTTTTAATTTCAACCAATTTGATCATCGAATTGTTTAAAATTTCTTCAATTAAACCTTTTCAGAGGCTAAATTGGTGATTTTTAGTTTTTTACATTTTTAAAATTTCGTCAATTTGGTCTTTGAAAGGTTTTAATTCACGAAATTTTAAACAATTCGAATATTTGATTGAAATTGAAAATTAAGAATTATATTGACATTTTTTTGTGCTTCTGGAGACGCATACAACACCCTATGATCCTTGGCGTCCAGACTCCATTATATTGACCGTTGGGAAACAATGGAAGGACCAAAATCTTAATTTTTCCCTAAATATAAATATTTTATTACAATATAAGCTTGAAAATATTTTTATTATTTTATCATGAAAATCAGTTTTTATTTAATTAATATATAACATTCTACAACTCTTTTTTCGGTAAGACTGTATTTTAAATCTATTTTCAAAGTTGTGCTCTTTAAAATCATGGCGTCCATAGCTTTAGGTAATACCGTAATATTCTCAGAGAAAAGATTTTAATGCAATGGGAAATGAAGGAAATAATTTATGAAGGCATATATACAGATTGCAAAATAACAACTTAGTTTTCTTTCAAAAAAGTTGCAACTTAGGAAAGGAATTTAAAAATTAAAAGCTTTACTAAAATTAAATTTTTGCAACCTAAAGTATTAGTTGCAACTTAGTATTCACACCCGTGCGATGCATGGAATGTATTTTTTTTATAATATATTAATAATAATTATATTGATATTCAATAGTGTAAATTATAACATTAAATATTATATAGTGCAATTAATTATTTTAATTTAATCGATTATGTTTTATGATATTATTATTGCTTTAATTCAAGGAAATAATTACCCAAATAATAGCCAACATGTTTTGTTATATATATATATATATATATGAAGGGGTTCGGGTGAGATAGAAGCCCCAGGTGAGAAGTGAGATAGAATCTCAGCCGTAAATAAAAAATAAAAAAAATAAAAAATTAGCCACCTACGAACTTCAATAATGTGCACTGGGAGAAGGAAAATGTGATTGGAAGAAAGGGAAAATGTGCAAGTCTGATTCGGTTGGTATTCATGCGTTTTCGGATTCTGATTGGGCTGGTGATCCTGCTGATCGGAAGTCTACTAGCGGGTTTGCTGTCTTCCTTGGTCGTAATCTGGTTTCGTGGGTCTGTCGGAAGCAGCGGAC
>CM008332.1:31541526-31554202 GCA_002525835.2 Ipomoea batatas
AAAGAGAGGGCGTGAAGAGGCGAATACAATGGGCACTCACGGCATCGAAGAGATGGTTCAAGAAACCCCCCTTTCTGAGGGTCTAATGTCGCCGGAATCGACTCAATGGACGACACCAGTGGAAACCCCAAATCAAGCATGGGTGCGCAAGGAACAGAGGTCTTTTGCAGAGAAAGAGCTGGTTTCAGACGACGACGAAATCGACGAAGCCAATGCAGATCCGAACTGTCCAATAATCCCGGTCACCAGAGAGGAAAAATAAAGATTGCGTCGACCTTGGCGAAGATCCTTAATTCTCAAAGTTCTTGGCAGAAAGGTCAGCTACTCTTATCTATATCAAAGATTACAGCGGATGTGGAAAACTGAGGCAGGATTTGAGCTAATTGCGTTGGACCAAGAGTTTTTTCTGGCAAGATTCGAATCGATGCGTGACTACGATTTCGCCAGGTTCGAGGGCCCTTGGAGTGTTCTGGAGCATTATCTTACCGTTCAAGAATGGGTCCCCAATTTTAACCCACGGAGTAATAGAACGAACAAGCTGCTCGTATGGGTGCGTTTTCCGGCCATTCCAATAGAATACTTCGAGGAGGATTTTATGTTGAAAATTGGCAGGGAGATCGGACGACCGATCAAGATTGATACCACCACAAGTATAACCTCAATCGGCAAATTTGCAAGGCTGTGTGTTGAGGTAGATCTCTCAAAACGGCTACTGTCGAAATTCACAGTAGGTGATACTGTAATTCCAATTGAATACGAAGGAATCCACTTAGTGTGTTTTAAATGTGGCATTTATGGCCATAAGCAAGAACAATGTGGTGGGACGGGATCACAAGGACAGATGGAAAAGGATAATAGGACATCTGACATCCAAGGCGATATGCATCATCGCACAACGACAGGAACTGATAAAGCCCCGACCAGAAATCCAAGGGATGATCTCAAGAACGACTTCGGCTCTTGGATGTTGGTTGCGAGAAGAGAAAGAAGAAACCAGAGACGAGGTGGAAATCAACCACAACCGAATCACCACGGCACTGGCCGTAGACAGCCCACACCCGCCCCCAATGTTCCTAATCAACTCGCAACCGCATCAAGATTTGCCACGCTCGAAGGCCTCCAGGAGGATGAGGCCCAGCCCCCAGGAACTCCGGTCGCATCACCATTGTCCAATTCCAACTCAAACGCAGCCTTACCTAGAATTCGCACAAATCAACAACCCAGAAACAACAGTGGAACCCCGAGACCCAGAGGAGAGAACTTAAGAGTCAGCTTTGCACAAGACCAGTCTAGACAACCCCAGGCGACAAATCGGGGTGGCCCTAGAGGCAGAGGCGGTCGTGGAGGACCACCAAGACGCGCAGCAGCAGAGGCCGAACATACAGTGGTTAGAGGCTCCAACCGGGGAAAGCAAATCACGAGCACGGTTGTGTACCATGACAATGACCAACCAGAATCGTCTCATATGGCCGGCAACGAGTTCCAGCTCCAGGAGGACCCTCCCGACAACTCCAGAATCCCCACCATTCCTCCCGACCCTCCGGATGAAGCTATGCTCGAGGCAGATTGCTCGAATGGCCAGTTTGGCCATATGGCTGATAATAGCCAGCGCTCCTGAGCGCCCCTTTCCCTCTCTTTTTCTATGATTAGTCTTTTTTGGAATTGCCAGGGTGCAGCTTCAAAAGCATTCAAACGCACCCTCAAGCAATTTTGCAGGGATCATTCCCCCTCTTTGGTTTGTCTTTTGGAACCTAAAGTATCAGGTTCCCATGCTAACAAAATCTGTAAGGATCTTGATTTTGACGAATGGATCCGGGTAGAGGCAGTTGGCTTCTCCGGAGGCATTTGGATCCTATGGAAGGATACCCTATCCATTTCAATCCTTAACACTCATCCCCAATATGTTAATCTGCAGGTTCAGGAACCAAATGCAACCCCTTGGTTGCTCTCTGTTGTCTATGGCAGCCCCTACGCCTCACTGCGACGAAAACTTTTTGAAGATCTCTCTGCCCAGAAATTCGATCCACAAACTCAATGGCTAATCTGTGGCGATTTTAATGCAGTAACATGTCAACAGGAAGTCAGCAACCAGTCGTGTTTCAGTTTAACAAGGTGTTTAGGCTTCAATGACTGGATTTCCCGTGAAGGCCTTATTGATCTAGGATTCGTAGGAACACGCTTTACCTGGATGAGGGGAGTTAACTCGGATTCATTTAAAGGAGCTCGGTTGGACCGAGCCCTGGGGAATATCGAATGGAAACTTAGATTTCTGGAAGCAAGGGTTGAGCATCTTCAAATGATCACGTCCGATCACACGCCACTACTGCTGAATACGAACCCAGCCCCAAGGGAGAGCGGCCCGAAGAAATTCAGATTCAACCTAGCTTGGGCAACTCACCAGGGCTTCCAACCACTTGTGCGACAGAACTGGAACGCAGCAACAGACCTGGAATCCAACAAAGCCCAAATGGCAAAAGCTCTAACGTCATGGAATAACAGCACTTTCGGCAATATATTTCACAGAAAGAAACGACTCTTAGCAAGACTCAAAGGAATCCAAACAAGCATTGCGCAGCAGTACATATCTGACCTTATAAAACTGGAGAGGAAACTCCGGAAAGAACTGGATGACACTTTACACCAAGAGGAGCTAATCTGGTTTCAAAGGTCCAGAGAAGATTGGTTGGTGTCTGGGGACTGCAATACACGGTTTTACCACATAGCCACAACAATTAAAAGCAGTAATACTGGAGTCTGCAAGTTGAAAACCGATGACGGACATTGGATTACAGATACCAAGCTATTAGCCGTTCATGTTCGAGAATACTTCATTCAACTATTTGCTGATACTCCCTCCATGGAGGCCAATGGTCTCCCGCATGGTCACTTCCCAAGTCTAAATGACATGCAACAGCAATGGATTAATAGCCCGTTCCAAGAGCAAGAAATCAAGCAAGCCTTGTTTGAAATGGATGCATGTAAGGCCCCAGGCCCGGATGGTTTTAATGCAAGCTTCTATCAGAAATCATGGGCTATAGTAGGAAAGAGCCTAATTGATTTTGCGCTGGAATTCTTCAGAAGCGGCCTCTTACCCTCAGGCTGCAACGACACAGTAATTACTTTGATCCCAAAAGTCCCGAATCCAGAATCAGTCAAGCAACTCCGACCTATAGGTCTCTGCAACGTGTCTTACAAACTCCTGACGAAAGTTATGGCCACCAGGCTCAAGGACGTCTCCAAGACGCTAATTGGCCCACACCAGACTAGCTTCGTGCCGGGAAGACAAATCACTGACAATATTCTCATTTTTCAAGAGGTTTTAAACACTATGAAAAACAAGAAAGGGGCAAAGGGAGGTTTTATTATGAAGATAGACCTAGAGAAGGCCTATGACAGGCTAGCTTGGAGCTTCATTGAAGATACATTATCTGCAATCGGACTCAACGATACATGGAAAAGAAATATCATGACATGTGTATCCACCCCGAGGATGGCGATCAATTGGAATGGCCATCTCTCCGAATGGTTCCAGCCAAAGAGAGGGATTAGACAGGGAGACCCAATTTCCCCCCTTCTTTTTGTTTTATGTATTGAAAGACTAAGTCACATCATTACCAACTCTGTTAACAATGGTGTCTGGAAATGTCTTAAAACAAGCAGACAAGGCCCTAACATTTCCCATCTATTCTTTGCAGATGATCTGATTTTGTTCGGAGAAGCCACAGTCAACCAAGCCAAGGAGATGACCAGGTGTCTCGAGGAGTTTTGCAAACACTCAGGGCAGAAGATCAATACCCTCAAATCTTCCCTATTCTTCTCAAACAATACCCCAGAACATATCCAGGAGGCGATCACTTCTTTAACAGAGATTCCCAAAGTAGCTGACATGGGAAAATATCTTGGTGTTCCCTCAATACACGGGAGGCTGAAGAACGACTCCTTTGCGGGTATTATGACAAAAATCCAAGGCAAACTGGCAGGGTGGAAAGCAAAAACTCTTTCCCTGGCTGGAAGGAGAGTGCTTGCCCAGTCAGTGCTGGCTGCAATCCCATACTATAGCATGCAGACCACCCTACTACCTATTGGGATAATCAAAGCCATTGAACTGCAGATAAGAAACTTCCTGTGGGGTAGCTCACCCGAGCAAAGGAGATGCCATCTCATCAACTGGGACACAGTTACAAGTAATAAAGATTGCGGAGGCCTTGGCATTCGAAAGCTAGAATTGATGAACAAAGCATTTATGGCTAAGATCGGATGGCGCCTAATGCAGGATGAAAACAGCCCACTAATTCGAGTTCTAAAATCGAAATATGCAGTCTCAACCTCAGATTGTACACGTTGGCGTCTTAAGCAGACGATGTCAAACGCATGGAAGGGGGTGATCAAAGCTGTACCGATCCTTCAACAAGGAGGGAGAAGACTAGTAAGAAACGGGAGGGGTACCTCCTTTTGGAATGAGATATGGATTGGGGACACTACCTTGTTGAGTCTAGCCACTACCCTAATTCCGGAGCCTGAAGCAAGTAAAACAGTTGCAGCATACTGGATCACAAACCAAGGCTGGGACTGGAACAAACTGATTGCACTACTCCCGCCGACGGTTCTTAATACTCTAGCGGCTACAATCCTAGATGTAGACCAATATGAGGAAGACGGTTTAAGCTGGAATAACGATGATTCAGGGATGTTCACAGTCAAATCGGCATACGACATTGCAGATGGTTATACAACCACTATGGAGGCAGCCAAGTGGAACGCAATATGGAAATTGAAAGTCCCGTGTCGCACCAAAACCTTCCTGTGGTTGGTCAGGCATGGGAAAATCATGACAAATAATAATAGAGCCCGAACAGGTCTGACTACAAATGATAAATGTTGGAGCTGCTCCAACGAGATAGAAGACGTAGATCATGCACTTAGATCCTGCCCACATGCGGAAGAAGTATGGAAAGCCATCCTCCCTAATTTCCACAACAAATACACAAACGCCCCATTCGCTATCTGGTTGGATGAAGGAATCAAATCGGGAAGTCAGACGAGTCACCCCAACAGCAGAGCAGTGACATTCGCTGCCATCATTTGGTGGGTGTGGAAATGGCGGAATGAAGCAATCTTCAACAATTCATATCAACCACTCTGCTTCAAAGTTCCCTGGATTAAATTGAAGGTGGAGGAAATCACCAACGCATTTACGAAGGCCTCACATTACCGATTGACTCAGCATGAACATGCTTGGAGAAGTCTACATTGGACACCACCACCAGCAGGTTTTGTTAAATTGAATGTGGATGGATCAGTCGAGGCCATTACAAAGAAAGCGGGTTGTGGCGGAGTCATAAGAGACCTGTTTGGCCACTGGGTAAAAGGCTTTGCATATAGCATTGGATTATGTTCACCAATTCAGGCAGAATCTTGGGCCCTTCTCAAAGGACTACAATTGGCTGCTTCATTCGGGTACAAGAGAATTATTGTAGAAAGTGACTCCAAATCGATCATAGAAAAAATGTCTGATGATCACAGTCGAGTTGGGATCACATCCAACTTGATCCAGGCTTGCAAGCAGCTCTCTCGGCAATTTGACGAAGTTAAATTTGAAGCCATTCTACGCGAGCAGAACGCAGTTGCAGACAATTTAGCGAAGATGGCTAGACAGCTTCCACACGGCGCTCACGTCTTCCCTATTCCACCGGGGGCTGTCACGACACTACTGGAGAATGATCGCGATGGAATTCCGCAGTGGCGATCTGTCCCTATGATGGTGTAAATCTCCTTTGTACTTAACGGGTGTCCCCCTTCCTCTAAGAAATAAAAAAAAAAAATTAATAGTTTTGAATTTTAAGAAATTGTTGTGTACTTTAGAAATTATATATAATATATTTCGAATTTAAAGAATTATAATGTATTTTAGGGCTTAAAAATTAATAATTTTGAATTTTAAGAAATTTTTGTTTACTTTAGGAATTATTTATAATATATTTTGAATTTTAGAAATTATAATGTATTTTAGGGCTTATAAATTAATAATTTCGAAATTTATGAAATGAATGTTAATATACTTTGAAATTTAGGAATTATTGTTAATGTTGTTTAAATTAATAATGTTTATTGTATTTTAGTATTTTAATAAATTGTAAATTATTTTGAGATTGTTTAGAATAGTATTGTTATAAAATAATATCAATTTACTATATTAATTTACAAATAATACTTGTAAGTAATTAGTTAGATTCGAGATTTGTTTACGGACGTGGATAACTCTGTGGTGAGGTAAGATTTTTTCCTATTTTTATTTATGCTTTGGCTTTATATATTGCATCCGGTGATTAGCCACACCGTGGTCTATGTTCATTTATGCTTTGGCTTTATATATTGCATCCGGTGATTAGCCACACCGTGGTCTATGTTTATTTATGTTTTGGCTTTATATATTGCATCCGGTGATTAGCCACACCGTGGTCTATGTTTATTTATGCTTTGTTTGTTATTATTATAGAATTTGTTGAATTAGTGTTAACTTAAGTTTAATTAGGATTAATATTATTTTAGATTGGCTTGTGATGGATAAAAGTTGGATGAATGCTTCTCGAATTAGTCAAGAATACGATGATGGAGTTAAAAATTATATTAACTTTGCAAAGAATAACCTTCCGGGTAGTAATGAAAGGCTCCTTTGTCCTTGTAAGAAGTGTTGTAATCAGAAAAGGTTATGTGTGAAAGACGTATATGATCATCTAATTTGTCATGGGATTAATCCATCTTATACAAAATGGATATGGCATGGTGAAAACAATGTGGCTACAATATCTAACATGTATGTTGACAACGAAGCAAATGAAGTTGATGAGTCTGAAGATCAATTAGATGAAATGTTTCGCGATGTTGGAGAGGAGTTCACCGATCGGTCAAACGAGTTGGATGAATTATTAAAGGATTCAAAATTACCTTTATGGTCGGGTTGTAGTAAATATACCCGAATATCTGCTGTATTAAAATTATTCAACTTGAAAGCTGGGAATGGGTGGAGTGACAAGAGCTTTACTACGTTACTTGAGATATTAAAGCAAATGCTTCCAGATGATAATGAACTTCCGAAGAGTACATATGATGCCAAGAAGATTTTGTGTCCCATGGGTATGGGATATAAAAATATACATGTTTGCCCTAACGATTGCATATTGTTTAGGAATGATTACAAAGATTTGCATGCATGTGCAATATGTGGGGTATCTCGTTTCAAAACAAGAGAGAATGTTGCTGGGAAAGTAAGTTTGAAAAGTCCACCAGCTAAAGTTATGTGGTATCTTCCAATTCTCTCAAGATTTAAGCGTATGTTTGCTAATCCAAGCGACGCAAAAAACTTAACATGGCATGCAGATCAAAAAATTTCCGACACCCGGCTGATTCTCGTCAATGGACAACATTTGATAATGCATTTCTTGAATTTGGTCACGAGCCGAGAAATCTTAGGCTTGGACTTTGTACTGATGGTATGAACCCTCACGGGAACCTAAGTAGCAAACATAGCTCGTGGCCAGTTATGTTGGTAATTTATAATTTACCTCCTTGGTTTTGTATGAAACGCAAATACATATTATTGTGCTTAATGATTTCTAGGCCAAAACAATCAAGAAATGATACAGATGTCTTTTTGGCGCCTTTGATTGAAGACTTGAAAAGTTTGTGGGATGAAGGTGCGTTAGTGTTTGACGCATACCGAAAAGAGAGTTTTAAGTTGCATGCAATGTTTTTCTGCACAATCAATGATTTTCCTGCTTATGGAAACCTATCTAGATATAGTGTCAAAGGATATAAGGCATGCCCCATATGTGAAGATAATACATGTTATCATCAACTTGTTCATGGCAGAAAGACAGTCTACATGGGGCATCGAATATTTCTAGATAAATTTCACCCTTATCGAAGATTAAAAAAAGCTTTCAATGGGGTACAAGAATATACAGATGCTCCACAACCATTAACTGGGATTCAAGTTTATGAACGCGTAGAGTGTATCAATGTTACTTTTGGTAAGACTCAAAAACTTAAATCTCAAAGAGGTAAGAAATCAAAATCTAATGTTGATGTACCATCAAATGAGAAGAGTTCATGGAAAAAGAAATCAATATTCTTTGATCTTCCATATTGGAAGACACTTGATGTCAGACATAGTATTGATGTGATGCATGTTGAGAAAAATGTGTGTGATAGTCTTGTTGGAATTGTTTTAGACATAAAAGGTAAGACTAAAGATGGTCTCAATGCTAGATTGGACTTGATTGAAATGGGTATACGACCTACATTAGCTCCACGCAGTGGTGATAAGAAGACATATTTGCCTCCAGCTGCTCATACTTTGTCAAGAAAGGAGAAAATCAGCTTTTGTGAATGTTTACGTGGGGTGAAGGTACCACAATGGTACTCATCAAATATCAGTAGACTTGTTAATATCCAAGATTTAAAATTGGTGGGATTGAAGTCTCATGATTGCCATGCCTTAATGCAACAACTATTGCCAGTGGCTATTAGAGGCATATTGCCTAAAAAGTTGAGATATACTGTCATCAGACTTTGTTTCTTTTTTTCAATGCAATTTGTGCGAAAGTCATTGATCTAGACAAATTAGATGAATTGCAGAATGGCATTATAGTTACACTGTGTCAGCTAGAGATGCATTTTCCACCTGCGTTTTTTGATATCATGGTTCATTTGCTTGTACATTTGGTGAGAGAGATCAGAGAGTGTGGTCCAGCTTATTTGAGGTGGATGTACCCATTTGAAAGATACATGAAAGTCTTAAAAGGTTATGTGAGGAACCGATATAGGCCAGAAGCATCTATTGTTGAAAGTTATATTGCCGAAGAGGTTATTGAGTTCTGTACTGAATATTTGGCAGGGGTAGAGGCAATTGGTGTTCCAAAGTATCAACATGAAGGAAGAATTGATGGAAAGGGTCATCGACATCCCAAAATGCATACTATGTCCCGTGAAGATGTTGAGCAAGTACACTTATACATCTTACATAATACAAGTGAAGTCGAACCCTATTTAGATGAACACAAGGCCTTAATTAGGGAGCAAAACCCCAGAAGAGCAGACATGTGGCTTGTGAACGAACGTAATCGTACTTTTATTTGTTGGTTCAAAAATAAAGTTCTTGAAAATAATAATGTTTCTGAAACTATACGATGGTTAGCTCATGGTCCTAGTATGCAAGTCGTATGTTATAATGGATATGACATTAACGGTTTTTCTTTTTACACAAAAGCTCAAGATGAAAAAAGCACTATGCAAAATAGTGGAGTCTCTTTAGTTGCCAATTCAATGCATTTCAGTAGTTCAAAAGATAAAAATCCTGTAATTGCAGAATTGTCATATTATGGTGTGATTGAAGAAATATGGGAGGTTGATTATGTGAAGTTCAGGGTCCCGGTGTTCCGATGTAGATGGGTTGATGGCAAACATGGTGTGAAAGTTGATGAGTTAGGATTTACGCTTGTAGATCTTAATCGGGAAGGTCACACAAATGAGCAATTCTGATGTTGTGTATACGGTGAGTGTGAAGGTGAAGTGGTAAAACGAAGAGTCAAGACTCCCCGAGTGTCGTGTCTCTCAAGGATGGCGAATGGGAACCGAATTTATGTTGGCATTTAAGAGGTTAAAAGGTAAGAGTTACAAGAATCATAGGGAGAAGGTTGGTTCATGGTTGGTTGGGTAAAGGTTTGAAAGTAAAATAAGATAGAAAATACAAAAGGTAAAGGGAAGGGGTGCATGCCAAAGTTAAGTCTAAGGATTGATTATCATAGGTAGCTTGGAATTGGGTTTCGGGATTGATCTAGGGAGTCACGGTCTTTGTATTGAGTGGCGTCACACTCAAACTCTCAATCCTCATTCGGTTGAGGCATTTTATTGAACACCTTGCCTACCACTCCTCTCGGATCTCATCCTTTCGGATTAAGAGCGGAGATATGGATGATCTAGGCTCGTGAGTGGCCGCTATCGCGCACACACTCACTTCCTACGGGTTTACTACCTATCCCGGCCAGAAATAGAAGAAAGATTGAACAACATCATCCATACATAACATCAATCATACTCCCACAACACTAAGATCATAATATCAAATTGTAAGCATCAATCCATAGATCAACAAGGGCACACACACCCAAACTACTCTACTCTAACATGATAAACATAAATAGAAGCAAGGAAAACAAAGCAATAAAGTAAAGATTCAAACTTTATATTAAAGGAAGAGAAATTATACCAAAAGAAGCGTGAATCTACATAATCTTTGTCTTCAAATCCTAAGCTAAATCTAATCTAAGGAGGATTTGTCTTCCTCGCCAAAGGGGAAGAAATTGCAAAGGGAAATCAGATCTAAAGCTATTAGGGGCTGTGGGAAACTGATCTAAAATACCTATAAAAGGCATATATATAGCCCCCAAAATTCCGCCCTAATAATTTCCGCGCTGTGTCGCGTCCACGCGGCTCACACGCGTGTGAGCGTGCGTGGGAGCGAACCAGTAAGCAACCACGCCGCTCACACGCGTGTGAGCGTGCGTGGTGAAGTTTGCTTCTTCTTTCTTCTTCTATTCTGTAGCTCTCGTCGATACGGTTCCATAGCCACCTGCCTCGCCTCATTTGGACATTCCTAGCTCCGGTTACGTCCGTTTTACTGAAGTGTCGCCGGAATGCCCTGCGAAGTGCAAGATTTGTGCAGATTATTCTAAAACACACAAGATTATCCTCTAGACCTATATGCAACGAAATCACCCTATCTTAGCATGTTTCTAGGCCTAATGGACATCTATTATAGCATATTTTACACCTAAATAACCCCTAAAATATGGCTACTTTTGGCACTTATCAAATTTTCCACACTTTAACTTTGCTTGTCCTCAAGCAATTCACAATTAAACACTAATCATTTAAGTGCCAAAGGTAGCTGTGTTACTCAATCAATTAATCGGTCTATCAACTCTAGGGTGTTATAACGGAGTGGGTGAAATAATGCACATTATCTACACAGAATGGTAACCATATGCCATACACTCTAAGAATATACAAACGAAGCAAAACCCCTAAGGTCTCATTTTGACAATGCAACGCACACACCCTTCATTCAACCAAGCATGCAATCCAAATTAGATTCACCTCAAATTTTACAAAGGCCTTCAAGCCGAGCCCCCTAGTGGGAACGATGTGCACACCTCAACCAACCACTTTTCGACTAAACGCCAAAGCCCAACGGTAAAATAAGTGAGGGTAGGGACATGGACCGCTCATCGCCATGGCTTGGGCGATCACTCTATTTTCTCACTTCCTAGGATAACGTCATCGGGCGACCCGACTTCACATAGAGATCCATGCTTTTTCGAAGATAGTGCAATGGGTGCCTGAATCCTAGCGAAGCGGCTCACCTCCGCTCTATTTTCTCATTTCCTAGGAGAATTTTATGTGGACAACCGACTCCATGTATAGCTTTTGCTTTTTATGAAGACTATGGTTGAACACAACCTAGCGAGATGGCTTTCTTCAATTTTTATCTCTAGGATTGGCCTTTTGCCTTTTCTACTGTTTCTCCATACAACCCCTCATGCCTTTTTCTTGGGATTAAGGGATTTTTCACTCTAAGCTCACTATTAGGCTCACCTTTTGCCCCATGCCCTACCAAGATTAGTTCAATTCCGGGCTTCGCTTTCACTTATCTTTCTAAAATTAAGGGGTGCACACTCCCACTTCGAGAGATCATTGACTAAGGTCTAAGGAAAATAAGAAGTGAATATCATGCAAGCATTCAAGAATTTAAAGCTCATTTGGTCAAAGAAGGGGTACTTCCCATGGATATTCAAAGAGAAAAAAAAATTTTATTTTTGGCATATGATTAACATTCTCCCTAGATAATGTGAACAATGACACACTCTCCAAAGATAAAACACACCCACAAGACAAGGCCAATATATCATCAATCAAGCAACAAACAATATAAGCACAAGGTGCATCCTTTCCACACTTTAAAACAAACATCGTCCTCGATGTTTCCTTGAGGATCAAGTGGAACAAAGGAGCACGACCATTCAAAATTAATCAAACCCTTTCCACACTTTAGAAGTGTTTCCGGGGGTGTGGGGTGTCAACAATATAGCATTATGTGTGTGCAAAATAGCATGTGCTTATCAAGTATGCAAGGAACACGTATAACAATTCAATTTCCACACTTTAGAATTGAAAAACGAGGCATAAAAAGTAGAAGGGATAAGAGGTTTACAACCAAGTAAGCATCCCTTCATTTCCACACTTTAAGCTTCTAGCATCTCTTTTGCCTTCGTTCTCCAAGCTACATGAAACAATGTTAGCGCAAGAAGACAACCAATTGACGTGCAATGGCCTGGCAGAAGTTCTTCTATTCATAATGAAAATATTAAAGTATAAATCCTAAAACAAGGTAAGTAATTAAAACAAAAGCAATAAGAAAGATATGTAAATCAAGATAGGAGATGATTTTTGGCACGGTCAGACCTTGGAGACTCATAAAAATTGGATGAAAAGAAAATAATGCACGAAAATCTGTCCAGGACCTGTCCACGTGACTCACACGCGTGGTGGTCCTCGTGGAGCGGCTCTGGAAAGATTCCACGCCTGGCTCCACGCGTGTGAGCAGGCGTGGTCAGCA
>CM008332.1:31554794-31565063 GCA_002525835.2 Ipomoea batatas
CATCTATTATAGCATATTTTACACCTAAATAACCTCTAAAATATGGTTACTTTTGGCACTTATCAAATTCATAATGGCATCCCAAGGGAAACAAGTGTTTTATGTTAGTGATCCTTCTGATAAAAAATGGTCAGTTGTTCTTCATGGGAAGAGACAAATTACTACAGGTGGGATTGAAGACGTTGATGTTGAGGAAATACCGCCATTTTCTTCATGTTTATTGCCGATTGTTGTAGATAATGAAATAGATGAAGTGCATGAATCACTGGATGATCATAATGAAGGGATATGGGAGCATTGATTATTTCATGTAATATTTATATATATATTTTTTCATTTAAAGTTTTTAAAGTTTTTTCATTTAATATTATTTCACGCATGACTTGTTTTAAAGTTTTTCATCTAATAATTTTTCTATTTGAACAGGCTTATGGATTCATCAAATAATCCTACTGATGATAATACTACCCGAGGTACTGGTTCAACTCAAGGTAGTGATACTAGTACTAAGACGAGAGAGGTGACTCATTTTACCCCTTTATTTGACTTCAATTTAACCAAAATTTGACGAAAGGACCAACATTGGAAAGAATTTGAAAGTCAAGGGACCTAAATTGTCCAAATTAAAAGTCGGGGACTAATTTTGGAAAATCAACAAAGTCGGAGGACCATTGCTGGAATTAACTCGAGCGGAATCCCTCAGTCAGAGGCTTGAAGGCTACAACCGACCCTCCCCGTTTATTTAGTTGCCCTGTAATAGAAATAGGGCATGTTGGAATGATGAATGAACAACCCCTTTTCCTTTCTTACTCTACTTTTTTGCGTGATTCCTTTTCTTAAATTTTTCGTTAAGTGTTACGACTGATAGGCCGAGCTAATTTTCACCTGAACTATTTTAACTTGAACCTTTACAGCCTTTGAAGCGTGAATTTTCTACTTTCAGAATTTTACAATGTCCTAGCTTGGAGTTTCAAAAGCTTTTGCTTTTTTTACCTCGTCTTTCTCTATGTCGATTTCCCAACCTTTTCCCCATTACTTCATCTTTCTCTCCCTTTTGTTCAACTATGTCAGTTTCCTGACCCTTTCCCCTTTACTTCATTTTTTCTCCTCTTCTTCAACTACGTTAGTTTCCCGACCTTTTCCCCTTAACTTTTTTTTTCCTCCTTTTCTTCAACTACTTCAGTTTTCCAACCTTCCCCTTTACTTCATTTTTCCTCCTTTTCTTCAACTATGTCAGTTTGCTAACCTTTCTTGGTTTCACACTATTCGACTGGCGGACCACCCGACTTTCGTCTTAAAGAACCCGCGCCACTTTAGGCTGACGGACAACCTTTATTAACACTCTGAAATAGCTCGAAACGTATATTTTTATTTCTAAAAATAATCGAATTATAGGCTTTTCGCCTTGTTACATGGAATAAGCTTTTCAGCTACTAAGTATAATAGACCTTTCGACCACTAACTAGGTAAGGGTCTTCCGACCCGTGGGCGGATTTTTCAGCCTACCCTAAGCTTGAGACTTTTCAGCCTTTACAATAGCTCAGACTTTTCAACCCTTACTGGTAAAACTTCTTGAGATGATTTGAGTTCCAGATCCTCTCTATGGGTTGGCCATTCATGGCTTCTAGTCGATATGTCCCGGGTTGAACTACAGTCGCTATGCGGTAAGGTCCTTCCCACTTTTTGGCAAACTTTCATCCTTCATTAGGATGACTCACGGTCCGACTTCTAAGTACCAAGTCCCCTTCCAGGAAGTAATTGGGCTTGGCACGTTTGTCCTGATATCTTTTGACCGACCTTTGATACTTGGCCATCCGACGCCAAGCAACCTCTCTCTTCTCTTCTAGCAATTTCTTTTCTATCATTAGGTTTTCTTTGTTCGTCTCATCGGTGTACCGCATGACTCGGTCGTTGGGCTCGAGTACTTCGATCGGAACCCTAGCCTCGAAGCCATATGTTAAGGAAAAGGGGGTCTCTCCAGTTGCTTTCCTCGGACTCGTGAGATAGGCCCATAGCAGTCGTTCCAACTCGCTAACCCTATTTCCTTGGAGATCACTCATCTTCTTTCGTATTCCATCGACTAAGGATAGGCGACGGACACTTCAGTATGTTAGATCCCGAACTGCTCACAAAACTCGATGAAGGGCCTACAATCAAACTGCCGACCATTATCACTTATCATATGCTCGGGAATGCCAAATCGACAAATTATGTTCTTCCAAAAGAACTTTCTACATTGATACTCGGTGATGGTGACCAATGGTTCAGCCTCCACCCATTTGGTGAAATAATCCACAGCTATTATGCAGAACTTATGTCGTCCCGGCGCCATGGGTAATGGTCCCAGCAAGTCGACTCCCCACCTTGCAAAGGGAATGGTGGTGGTGAACGGTGTGTAGAAGGAGGCCGGCCTTGTTTCCTTTCGAGCAAAGGCCTGACAAGTGGGGTACTTGGCTACCTTTCGGATGCAATCTCTAACCATAGTCGACCAATAATAGCCTTGCAATACCAACTTTCGCGCCAAGGTATGGGCCCCTTGGTGCGCCGAGCAAATTCCTGAGTGTGCTTCCTCTATGACCTTTTTCGCATCGGCCGGGAATAAACACAGTAAGAGGGGTCCTCCGAAAAACCTTTTGTACAATCGTCCGTCCCGCAAAACATAAGACGGAGCCATCCTCTTAATTCTAGCTACTTCTATTAGGTCATCAAGTAATTCGACAGTTTCCTTGTACATGATAAGGTCGGCCAATACTTGACCCTCGGGAGGGATTTCTTCCTCGGTATTGCCCTCTCTTTGATGTCGCTCTTGCAGGCTTATATCATTTACTTTCTCTGTCACCTTGTCCCGAGTCTCTATACTTGGTCGTTCCACCATCTCTTTCCAACATATGCCTACCAAGTATTCTGGTATCCCTCCTAGTTTTATCTTAGATAGAACGTCTGTCTCTGAATTTTCTGCTCTAAGAACATGGTCGATCTCATAAGCTTGAAAGGAGTTCCTAAGTCACTTCTTTGTATTGTTTCATTCTTTTCCCTTTAGTCTCATACACTTCCTTCACCTGCCCGACCACCAAACGTCAGTCGGTCCGGATGCATAGTCTTTTGGCTCCCAAAACTTTGGCCACCTGCATCCCGTCGAGGACGACTTCATACTCAGCTTCATTGTTGGAGGTTTTGAACTAGTATTTTAACACCCCAATTTCCAAGACCAAATTTTCCTTTAATTTTTTTTCTCAATTTAAAATTCACTATTATCATTACGGAAGCATAAACTAACCAAAATAAAAGGGGTATTACCGCCACGCTCAGGTATTTCTCTATACCCAAACGCTAAGGCTAAGGTTTACAACTTACAAAGATATCTCCAGGCTAATACTAATACAACAAATCAAATATACCCATCTAAAAACAACTTCTAGATTTTCTATAAAAATTGGAACTTTAACCAACTATCTAAGAAGTGGCGAATCGCTCTCATAATCCATGCTCATGCAGATGCACCTGAAATATACTCAAAGAGTATCCAAAGTTAGCGCAAAGCTAAGTAAGATTTAATTCACCTCCTAAAATAACTATTTACACATAGCACACAGGAGCACAACTTGTAGATAATAATATGTATAAATGTGTACATCAAAATTATTGGAACATAAAGATTCAAATAAGCAATACTCACAATATTCTAAGTAATCACAGTTCTCCAAAAATATTCAAGAATTCCAAAACCCATAATTTCTCAAAAATACTCATAATTCATAACTTCCAAATCAATATTTCTCACAATAGAAATTTTAGGAACATTTTGAAAGTAATATATCTTTCAAAATCATTTGTTAATATATACATGTACATATACATGGAAGAACACCAATCTCAATACAATGGGCAGGGTCTTGTTTCATCAAGCCCTAGTGAACATTAATCTTTCTATTGAACACTACACAAAATCTCATTCAATCTCAAATAATGGGCGGGGTCTTAATTAATAAGCCCTAGTGAACAGTAATCACTCTACTGAACACTACACAAAAATCCCATTTAATCTCAAATAATGGGCAGGGTCTTAGTTAATAAGCCCTAGTGAACAGTAATCTCTCTACTGAACACTACACAAAAATCCCATTTAAGTGGAACAGAACTAATACCTTAAGTGTGCACACCCCCAATGGGTTTCCAAGTCCAATGGGTAGTAACTAGTCATAGTACTATAGTAGTCATGATACGTTTCTAATGACTACTGCTCAACAGGGTAATATCCTAGTGGTAGACTCCGCTAACCACTCCTCAAAATAACAAAACCAAAAATCATATGGAGACAGGATACGTTTCTACTGCTCATTATACAACCAACTGGGTCTTAACCCAAGTATCCAGAATCTCATAACAGGATACTACACACCTTTGAATTCATTAAGGGCATCACAACCCTACCAAACCCTTTATCCTCCATCTTTATAGAAATAAAGATAACAATTCTCATATGTCACTCCAAGATGGTAGATTTTCAAAATTTAATCACAAGCTTTGTAGCCAACTAAAACATAGACTACTAATAACATTCACTTGAATTTCATATACACATGTATGCATTTTCCAAAAATATTCATATGTCTCCCATCAACATAATATTCCAACCTCTGTAACCAAGACATATGCATATAATCTCAAGTAAACAACTTCTCAATGACTCAAATAATCAACAAGACACAAGAAACAAAAACTGACAAAAATTTCAAAAATTATGCCATGAATTGTAGAATTTCCTGAGGAAAATTGGTAGCATATTTTAACACAAAATTTTCCAGATACGAATTATAGCAAGTTTGCATTATACACAAAAATTTTCAGGCCAATCCAAGGTCTAGAAGTATTTTTTTCGAAATTTTTCCCAACACTACGCTGCACAGAAATTTAACTGACAACACACTTCCACAACTTTACGAAATTTTTCTGAAAATAATGAAGCATATCTCTAACAAATTAATTTTATATACATCAAATATCATAAGTCTAGTTTCTCTAAAAAAAATTTCAGCCCAATCGGAGTTCAAAAAGTTTTTTTCGCGAATTTTATTTTCAAACTGCGCCAGTCAGAATTTTCTCAAACAGTGGCTACAATGAATTTAATCCTTTCTACTAATTATCATAAAATCACCATAATCTATATACCACAGAAAATATTCATATACAATTCAAAATAAACACGCAGGAATAAATAATAATACTTTTATTAAGAAAAAGTAATAATTTGGTGATACTTACCCTAGAGCCAAAACTCTACTGCACCCACTAGAAATTCTTGATGATCCTTGATTGTCTGCTAGTTTGAGACTAATTGATGATGAATAGGGAGAAGACTAGGTTGTATTTGTTTGGGAGAGAGGGAATGGCGACACAGAGAGGAAAGAAATATATGGAATAAGGGTTATCTCAGATAAAATAATATATATATATATATATATATATATATATATATATATGTAGAGGGAAAATATAATTAGGATTAGGAATTTAATTATAAATATATGATGAGGCATATTTACATACTTCATATGATATATATTAGGATTACTCAGATTGGGAAAATATTAGACTCAATATAATATTCATAAAATAATATGAATTAGGAAACTATAATATCTTTAAAATAATATTAATAAAATACCCTCAAAATATTTTTTTTTGTCACATAATATCTAAAATTAAATTCATATAATTATGAACCATATATTGTAAAATTACCGGGTATTACAGGTATTCTATGACGTAGTACAGTCGGAACCCTTCTGGGGTAGTGAACATTACTCCCTCTCCATGGTGCTTTTGGCTTGAGGCACCATCAACATGCATTTCCCACCATTCCTCGGAGTCAGGAACAGTTGCAGAGTCGTCCTTCGAATCCTTAGCCGTGCATTCAATTATGAAGTCAGCTAAGACTTGGGCTTTGATGGCAGGTCGTGGTTGGTACTCTATTCCATACTGGGTTAGCTCAACAGCCCATTTTACAATTAATGCATAGACCATCTTCTCAAGTGGTGGTGACAACTAATGGTTGATCTGTCAACACTCAAATCGAGTGGGCTTGGAAGTAAGGGACCAACTTCTGGGTTGTGACAACTAATGCATAGACCATCTTCTCAAGTGGTGAGTAATGAACCTCGGCAGCCTTTAAGGCCCTACTCACATAGTATATTGGGTGATGAACCTTGTCTTCTTCCCGTATAAGGATCGAGCTCACTGCCTGCTGAGAGGCGGCTAAATAGAGGAAAAACGTCTCTTCCTCGACTAGTTTAGATAACAGTGGAGGAGATAGTAAGTACTTCTTGAGACATTCGAAAGCTTTCTGACATTGCTCCGACCAAACAAACACGTCCCTAGTCTTCAAGGCGTCAAAGAAGGGTAGGGACCGATCGGCCAATTTGGACAAAAATCCACTCAATACTGCCAACCGACTTGTCAAGCGCTGCAGCTCCTTAATAGTTTTAGGCGGCTGCATGTCTAAGACGGCCCTAACCTTTTTAGGGTTTGGCTCGATCCCTCGCCGAGTTACCAAGTAGCCTAAAAACTTACCCCATTGTACCACGAAGGTGCACTTCTTAGCATTCAACCGTAGGTTATGTTTCTCCATGACTTGGAAGGTAGCAACAAGGTCATCCGCATGATTTCCTCCTTCAGACTTTTCACGAGCATGTCATCTACATAGGCAGTCATAAACTTTCCCAATAGGTCATTGAATAGTTACGACACCATTTTGGTATAAGTCACGCCAGAATTCTCCAATTCGAATAGCATCACCCGATAGCAGTACACTCTATCAAGAGTCACGAAGGCAGTCTTTTCTTCGTTGGGTGCATGCATGAAGATTTGATGATAACCTCTGAAGGCGTCCATGAAACTCAGTAAGGCGCACCCCGTTGTCTTGTCCACCATCTGGTTGATCCTTGGCAACGGGAACAGGTCATTGGGGGCAAGCTTTGTTCAAGTCGGTGTAGTCGACACACATCTTCCAAGTAAGCGGTTTCGGGACCAACACCATGTTGGCCAACCATTTAGGGTATTTTACTTCCCGGATATGGCCAGCAACTAGTAACGCATCAATCTCCTTTTTCACAAACTCTCGTCGATCGGTCGAGATGTGTCTCTTTCTTTAAACCACATGTTGGTAAGTCGGATCAACCGCCAACTAATGAGTTATTATGGATCGATTCACTCTTGGCATATCCTCAGGTCCCCAAGCATAGATTGCCCTATATTTCTTCAGAACTCATATCACCGACTCTTTGATGGCCTTAGACAGACCTTTTCCGATCCTTTCCCGTCTTTTAGGGAAGGTCGGATCAATTTCCACCTCTCTAGCTCGACCGCTGGTTTAGGTCGTTCCAAGGTTTGCTATGCCATGTCCTCCCTTTTAGTGATGGTATGGATACGGAGATTCGACCGTCCTATCTTGCGACAGGACTGTAGGTAACAGTCACGAGCTACCTTCTGATCACTGCATACCATTCTTACTCCCATGAGTGTTCGAAATTTCATGCACTGGTGTTTTAGTTAGATTAAGGCTCCTAAGTCCTCCAACCCTGGCCTCCCTAAAATCGCGTTGTGAGAGCACTCCAGGCGGACGACTACAAATTCCATTTCTACCGTGGTAGTCTTCAAGTAGGTGCCTAACTCGACCAATAGCTTTATAGCACCTCCAACCTCGATGGAATCCCTGGTGAGCCCAGCCAAAGGAGTCATGACTGGCCTAAGGATATCTCTATCCAACCCTAACTTGTCAAAAGTGTCGAGGTAGAGTACGTTAACGCTGCTACCAGTGTCCACTAGCACTCGCCAGACAACGGTATCGACTATGTCCATGGTTATGACTAGGGCGTCTCTATGAGGTTCTTCACCCAAGGGTAGCTCATCATCTATAAAAGTGATAGACTCCCGACAGGCCCTTTTTACCTGCTCCGCGCGTCCATATATGGCTCTGACGTATAACTGTGGAGCCTAGGCTTTTCTCGACCCCGCTGAGTCTCCTCTCTCCGGTCCTCCGACAATCATGTTAATGACCTTTTTGCCCTTCCATTTGTCCTCAATTTTTTTCTAAAGCAGGTTGTTTTCCTTTATCGCGGTTGCCTTCTCCAGTCTGACCCTGGTTTCCGCGCTGCCAGGGCATACCCTAACGCCACTGAGTTGGAGCACTCCTTTGTATGATAGCCTCTATTTCTTTCTTCAAGAAGTCACATTCCTCGGTCGAATGGGTGGTCGACCCCCGCAACCGGCAATACTTGCCTTTTCCGGAGGTCTTACCCTTGGTTGGGGGCGCGTTAGCTGGTTGTGCCTCTATTTGAGGCTGAGCTTGCACCTTTTGAACTACAACGGACTGTTAACGGAATGGTGGGACACCCGTTCTTTAAGGGTTCCGACCAGTTTCTTGTCGACCTAGCCGACTCTTATCGAATCTACCAGCACGTGATTCCTCTACACGAGGCTTCTTGGGTCGTGATGACCCTCTTTCCTGGATCCTTTTCTACTTCACCGCGTCGGCGGTTGGCCCTTTGAATGGCTTGGGCATACGAGCTTGGCCACTCAGTATGGAGATAGGTGTACAGCTTCCCTAACCTTAAGTTCTCCAAAAACAAGATCAGTAACGTCTTATCGTCTAGATTGTCCACCGCTTGAACCTCTTTCTACCACCTCACTAAGTACAACCTAAGTGATTCTCCGGGGTCTTGCTTAACTCCGGACAGGTACATACAATTCTTCTTTGGGCACAAATAGGCAGCATAATTGGTCAAGAAGAGCTCGACCATTTGCGCGAAGTTGTTAACAGAATGCTCAGGCAATTTCATGCACCACCTTTGCGCTGAACCAGTTAGAGTTGTCATGAAGGCTTTACACATCAGCAGATCCTCAGTTCCATGAATCTGCATCCGAGCTTAGAAGCTGAGTAGGTGCTCCCGAGGATCTCGAGTTCCGTCGTACACTAGGTTCTCGGGCAGCTTAAACTTTGTTGGGGTTCGGAAGGATATGATTTCCAAGGAGAATGGGCACTCTCGCAAGAAAGATTGAGCGTCACTGAGGTTCTCATTCATCTAGTTCTACAAATCCTGCACTTGTCGTGCTAATGCGACAACGTCTTCCAGCCTCTACCCTCGTTCCATACGCGACTCTCCGCTGCTCTCATTGACCGAGTGTTCCTCCACATGCCTCTGGACCTCGTCATATCGTTGCTCTCGCCTATTTCTAGGCTCGTTAGGGCGACCTCCCTCAGATCTCCATCACCTGGTATTCCTTAGTTCGTCAACTTGTTGAAAACTGATTGACGTGGTCCCCTCGACCTCGACGAAGATCGGTGTGAAGCGACCGACCGTTCTTGCTCCACCGGCCGAACAGACCTTGCTTGCTGAACCACCGGAGGCCATTCTTTTTCACAGAGTTGAATCTCTCTTTCATGAACTTCTACCAGTCGAGTAAGCATTCCCAGAATCCCCAATCGCTCGGGTTCCTCCAATACGACTGGTATAGGAGGCGGGGGTGCCTCTTCGACTCGGACCCCATTGGCAGGGCGGTCCTCCACTTGCCTTTGCCCTCTCGTTAATTAAGTTGTTCTCGTAGGTCGCCATTACGGGGTCAGGACAACTGCTCTCGTATGTCCCCCCCTGAGAAACTGTTTGTCCCGCAGTACCGTTTGCTTATGCTTGAGCTTGTGTTCTCCATTGTCCTTGACCTTGAGGACTTATAGTGGTCATCATTGCTTCGTAACACATACTTTCTCAGTTAGCTAGAAACCACACGACCTTTTGATCGATTCCCATGGACGGCGCCAATGTTGGTTTTATCTCCCATGAAATGGTCGAACGACAGGCCAACACCGGAAAATTGACTAACACTATCGAAAAAATAGAGTAACCTTTCGACCCTCTTTAGATTACCAATTTCCTTTCAGTACAATGAGTTGCTTATAAGTGTGCTAGATTGCTCCCCCTTTCTCTTGAGACCTAAAATCCCTATTTATATAAGGAATGAGAGATTTCTCCCTTAGGAAACTTCTAAACTACTTTAGGTACTTTCTAAATCTATATCGACCTTCCTTCCGTATCCCTTACCTTCTACCGCGAATACTCTTTAGGAAACTTCCATATCGGCCTGTCTTGCCATGCCCTTCTTACACCGCCTTTCTTACCTCGGCCCCTTCTTGGTCGGTCTGTCCGACTCATCTCTTCTTTACTTCTTTAGCCCGACTTTCCTCCATGGTAATCAACTATTTCAATAGCTATGTTC
>CM008332.1:31565792-31578224 GCA_002525835.2 Ipomoea batatas
AACCGAATTTATGTTGGCATTTAAGAGGTTAAAAGGTAAGAGTTACAAGAATCATAGGGAGAAGGTTGGTTCATGGTTGGTTGGGTAAAGGTTTGAAAGTAAAATAAGATAGAAAATACAAAAGGTAAAGGGAAGGGGTGCATGCCAAAGTTAAGTCTAAGGATTGATTATCGTAGGTAGCTTGGAATTGGGTTTCGGGATTGATCTAGGGAGTCACGGTCTTTGTATTGAGTGGTGTCACACTCAAACTCTCAATCCTCATTCGGTTGAGGCATTTTATCGAACACCTTGCCTACCACTCCTCTCGGATCTCATCCTTTCGAATTAAGAGCGGAGATATGGATGATCTAGGCTCGTGAGTGGCCGCTATCGCGCACACACTCACTTCCTACGGGTTTACTACCTATCCCGGCCGGAAATAGAAGCAAAGATTGAACAACATCATCCATACATTCATCAATCATAAGATAAATTCTAAGCATCAATCCATAGATTAACAATGGCACACACACCCAAACTACTCTACTTAGTCATGGAAATCATTCAAAACAACCAAATAGAAATTACTTCCAACAATAAATTTAAACAAGAAATTCAATGGAAAGAGTGTGTTACCCAAGGAATGGTTGGTTCTACATCTTCAATCCATCTTCAATCCTAAGATCTATACTAATCTAATGGAAATTGAGTGTGTCTTTCCTCCCCAAAGGGGAAGAAAATAGAGAGAAAAATCAGATCTGAAAATTGGGAGCTGCCCTCCCTCAAAATGAGAAAGAAGGGTTTAAATAGCTGCTTCAAAAAGTCGAATTTCCGCTGTTGCCCTACTGGACGCGCTCCACGCCTGCTACCACGCGTGTGGCCATGCGCGGCAGCTCTCTGGAATGAATCCACGCATGCTCACACGCGTGTGATGGTGCGTGGCAGCCTCCTGCTTGATGGATTCTTTATTTGTTGCTTCTTTTGGCCCAAAACTTTGCTATTTCCTTCGGAATTGACTCAAAATGTATTCCTTGAGTTGGATTTGTCAAATGGATGCTAATTAGAGGTTTTGTCCATGAAAGTGATCATAATTGGATGCTGAGATAGTAAAATATCATCTAAACATGACCCAAATTTTGACTGTTCTTGGCACTTATCACTTGTCTATTTCATTCATTATGGAATAATATTTCTAGTATCTTAAAATTCATTTCGTGAACCAAACTTGTTGTTAAAGATTGACGTATAGTCAGGTGTAATTGAGAAAAAAAAATGTTAAAAAAAAAACTATTTTTCTATAAGTTAAAGGTGAAACTTTTCACACGTAATGTCATTGACGACTTCAATCGTGCTTGTAATTTGGTGTAGAAATAAAAAGGAAAAAGACAAGAGCAAAAACATTATTGAGGCTAGAGTCCTAGTACAGAAGTCGTCCAACCCCACATGCATATGCTGTCTATCTTGTTGGTTTTCATTAACCGGAGAATGGCGTTTCAATTAATCTCAACCAGTTGTAATTATTCATGGCCTCAAACAAGTAGTAGTCGTCATCGATCACGGTGGCGATCCAATGGACCAACGACATGGATATTCAGCCATTGACTCGGTCTCACAAGGCAAATTTTTCCGTCATATCAACAGTTGTGTGGACCACGAATACAATATATATTTTTTAATATTTTTTAATAATATATTAAAAGTATATTATTTGTGTATTGAATATTTATTATTTGATAATATATAAGATAATGTACTTTTCATGAATATAAGGTACATTTTTAATATATTAAAAAATTACATTATTTGTGTACTTTATGCACATATTTAATAGTATACACAATAATATATTTTTAGTATTCAAATAATGTACTTTCAATATTCAAATAGTGTACTTTTAAATAATGTATTTTATGCACACAAATAATTTTATTTATGGTCCACACAATTATGTACATCATGATTCATAAAATAATGATCCGTTCTCACTCTCACAATAAGCCGTCCACAAATTTGGATATTACGGTTCTTGACAATTTCATTTAAATGATTAGATTTTAAGGTGATAGAGGCAAGACCTACCCCTGTCAAGATCTACATAACAATTAAAAGTATTTAATTTGGGATACTTTTAGACTAAGTCAAATTAGATAATATGAAACATTTTGAGATCTTTTAAATAAAATGTTATACCCACTAAATTATAAGGTTTCAATTCGGTCATTTTGTTTTAATAATTTTGAAAAAGTTTACCCCAGCAATTTGACTCTTTTCATTATGACATGGATTAACCATCGTCACTTATTTATTTAGATAAAATCCAAATGAAATGAAAGACTTGTATTAATTTTTTGCAACCTGGCCTTTCATTCACATTTGTTCTTTTAACGAGGTTTTCTCCTCGCCCTATGACCTTAGCCGGCAAAGGACCAGAAGGAGGTAAACCAGCCTAGGTTACCCATAGCTGATCGGCTCAAACCCAAGGGATTGAAGATCGAACCTCCAACCTCTCAGCTGTAGGTAGAGCACTCTTACCACCTGGGCTGTCCTTACGGACCACCTTTCATTCACATTTGTTACTTTTGGCAGCAGCAGTTAAGGCCTACCTGGTAAGGTTGGCTTAATTTTTATTAAGAGCAAATTTTACTTTTAGTTCTCTGACTAGTATGTCATTGTCATATTTAGTCATATTCTTTTAATTTTGTTATATTACATCCCTAACTTTGAATAATTTTCACTTTTAGTCTTTGAGTATTGTAGCATTGCCACATACATTTAGTCCTATTCTTTTAATTTTGCCATATTACATCCATGATTTTGAACAATTTCCACTTTTAGTCCTTGACTATTATGACATTGCCACATTTAGTCCTATTCTTTTAATTTTTCCATGTTACATCCATGACTTTTAGCAACTTCCACTTTTAATCCTCGACTATTATGGCATTGTCACATTTAGTCTTATTCTTTTAATTTTGTCATATTACATCCATGACTTTCATTTGATTGCCACCATTAATCTTCCGTTAAAAATTCTATTATTTTACCATTAAAAATACGAGTTACGATATTGAAATACAGTGATATCCTTAAATTGACATATAACAAAGGAAAAAAATCCTTGTACCTATCGTAACTCATATTTCTACGAGTTACAATATTACATCCTTTGATATTTACGATATTTCTAATGTGTTAAATATAAGTTACGATGTGTGTAAGGATTTTTTTCTTTGTTATTTGTTAATTCTAATGGTAAAATAATGGAATGCTTAACAGATATTTAAGTCATGGATGTAATATGACAAAACTATAAGAATAGGACTAAATGTGTAAATGCAATAATAGTTGAGGACTAAAAGTAAAAGTTGCTCAAAGTTATGGATGTAGTATGACAAAATTAAAAGAATAGGACTAAATGTGACAATGCCACAATAGTCGAGGACTAAATGTGGAAGTTGTTCAAAGTCATGGATGTAATATGACAAAATTAAAAAAAATTGGACTAAATGTGGCAATGCCACAATAGTCGAGGACTAAAAGTGGAATTTACTACTTTTATTTTTTTATTTTTGGAAAATTATAATTTTTATTTTTAGAAAATTATAATTTTCATTCCTAAGTTATAAGGTAATTGTAGAATTTATCACTAAGTGTTGATTGTGCTCACTTTTTGCACCTAAGTTATCATTGGCATTGCACTTTTCGTTCTCACTTTTTTCAATACGTCATATTAAAGTTGCAAATTTCGCCCATAATATTTTGTCCGTTAAGGAACAAAAAGTGCAACGCTAATGACAATTTAGGGATTAAAAGTGAGCATTACCAACACTTAGGAACAAAATCTACAATTATAACTTAGGGACGAAAAATATAATTTTCCCTTTATTTATTATTGAAAGTGATATAGAATTATAGGGATGTGAAAGAAAAAAGTGAAATAATTACAAGTATAAGGATATGACATAATAATCTATTTTTGAAATGAGAGAGTATTGCAAAGATATATTTGTCTTATTAATTTTATAATGCTTTGTTTAACCCTATAATACTATCACTTTTAAAAGTGAGTTCTATTGTCATTAGTATGTGTAATTTACTCACTATTTTATCTACATCTTTTGCAATTGCAAATCAATTTCAAAAGTAGTGATTCTACCTACTTTCATATCACATTAGTACAAAAACAAAATTGTTAATACTAACTGAATTAACAAGGATTCTAATATACCTAAATATTAATTAAAGAAATTTAGGATCCGTTTGGAAAGTAGGAAAATGACTTTTGGAAAATGAATCATTTTTCAGAAAATAGTTTCATTTCTAGTGTTTGAATTTATTCTGGAAAACTGTCTTTGTGTGTTTAGTCCATTTTCGCGAAAAATGGATATAATTGTATAATTAAACATTGTAATTATTTTATTTAAAATATCAAAAATTTTAATAATATTAAAATAATATTATTTATTAAAAAAATAGAATTAAAAAAAACGTAGAACGGACAGGTTTCTGCCAGAAACCATGGTGGAAACCAAAGCAATTGCTCTGGCTTCCGCCGGACACCTGTACTGGTTTCTGCCGGTTTCCTTGGTCCATTTCCGACCATGGGTGATATGGCTTGATTTTGGCCGAGAACATGCGGAACGGCCATTTTGGCGATTCCGAAAAATGACTCAGAGAAAAATTCCGTAAGTCATTTTCGGAAAAATGAACTGATTTTCCTTGGCCAACGGAAAACAATTTCCGTTGATCACATTTTTCGGACGTTCCCAAACACCGAAAACTCGAAAAACATTTTCCGCAAGTCATTTTACGGGTTACCAAACACACCCTTATATAGCAGGCAGTATAGTATATATACATATGGTGTATTATGGCCTATGGGGCCCCCAATGTGCAATGGCCCTGCCAAGAACCGAAAACATAGAACCGCATAGTATCTTGCCGCAAGGTAATACGTGCATAGTGAATTCATAAATGCATGTATGTATATATGAAGTGCATGCATGGCAGCATGGGGCCATTTGGCTTTGCAGCATGCAAATTAGTCGAAAGGCTAATGTATGCATTCAACTAACTCTTCTGTTAATGCATGCCAACCTTTCGGGTAATGCATGTTTACGTAATTAAAATTGTATTTTGCATTTTGTGCATGGTTTGCGTAAGGCTAACATGCGCAATTACCTATTTACGTAAAGATATTTATTTTATTCCCCATAGTTGATATATATATATATATATCCTATGGAAGTTTGCATCCGAAACGAACATATATGAAACTTCTATATAACCTCTCTTCAGAGTATGGATATATATATATACATCTATTCTTGAAAAGACGCCTGAGGGGTCTGAAAAATGAAAAGAGTTTGAGATAGAAGTCTGAGAGTTGAGATTAATATTATCTTTGGATAGAATTTTTCGGTTACACAATTTAAAAGTAAATTCTTAATAGAGCAACTTGAGAATTTAATTTGTACATCTTCTTATATCTCATAATATAAGTTTTAATATGGTTATCTTTGTTGTTTAATGAGGGAGATTAAAGACTTATATAGGAAAATGATTATATGTATGTGTGAAGATATCATATGATTCTGTTTTTATTCCCTTGTCTCTGCATTTTTTGTTGTATTATAAAAATAATTTTCTAATATGATTTATATTGTATTGTGAATCATGATTCACGATATTATGATTCTATCTTGCCTAAGGTGATCTTGTATGATAAATTGAAAATAGTATAAATGTGAGAGACAGGAGACGACAATAATGTCAGGGTGGAAATTAAAACCTCTCAAAGAGAGGGGCTCCTTGTGTGCAGTGAGCAAAATTCTAACCTCTGTGTTCAATTGATTTACCATGATTAATTTACATCCTCTCAGAAGTTTTGTCAGGCCCGGGAGTGGGGGTCCTTGGTGTTGGGAATTCAACCTTTTGGGAGAAAAAGTGTGGAAATTGAAAAGCGCAGCCATGCAATGGAATGAGCTAGACCAGAATGACTTTTGTATGCATGCACAGTGATGAAACTGTACAAGTCTTCCAAGTTGGGGATCGAAAGTCTCTAGGATAGGAGACCTGCAGGCCAGGCCAGTTGTTACAATGAATGCATCTAATATTCAATCAATTTAGAAGTAAATTTTAGTCAATCAAATAATTTCTTTGCCCACCAATAGTTGGAGATGATGAGATTAGGGAGAAGTGCCAAATAGCTCCATCTACCACTTGCAAGTATTCAATTAACCCGGTCTTGCTCTAAAATAAGATAGAATTGACCACATTTACTTTTAAAATTGTGTTCGCTCAGCATTTTCTCCAGGTTTTCATAAGTAATCCTTCCATATAATGTTAACATGGAATTTAAATAAAAATAATTTGATGACTTGTTTCATTGTTGACTCATTGTTCACTAATCTCTCCCTTTGCATTCTCACCACCTTCATCGGACTGTCAATCTGAAAAATAAAAATTGTTTGCGGCCTCCCACTTGTTACTTTTGTACCCATAGTAATCGCACAATATCTTTAATTTAGTACGGGGTTGCTGAAACTTTCTATGGTTGTACACTTGTATGATATTTATATGCCTATCACCATGCCCTTTCATGCTTTATAGTAGAGCGCACTGACATCCCTCCTGAAACTCTTCGCCGCTTAATTCCTAAACATGCTTATAGGCAGAACGTATTCGCTTCTAGTCACAATTTGAAATTTTATTTCTCCTGTTTGCTTCAATTGCCTCGGTTGGGCGTGCACCAACTGTAAAATATCTCGTAATCTACGAGGTGTTTGAAACCAAATTTGCTAGAAAATTTTGAACTTGACAACCAATAAGCACATATATTCCGTTCATTTTGGATGTGTACAGTGTCGATAGTGCTATCACTCACCAACCTTTCACAAGCACACAAGGAAGAGCCTAAATGGTAGTGCAAACACATTATTCAATTCACCAATAAATTAATAATCCATTGTTGTATCACCTTCTCTTTAATTAAAGATCAAATAGCCTTCCAAAGTTGTTTCCTTATAAGGTAGTTTTTGTTGTTAAATGTGTTGCGAAGTGATGGATATTAAAGTAAAATGTTTATAATAACATAACAAATAACATTCAATTAAGAATATTAATATTACATATTTCAATCTAAAATAGATTTTTTAGGCCAAAAAAACTTCTTGTGGTCTAAGACTATCAAGTTCCACATCAAACCTAGAGGCATAAGAATTGGTATGTATGCAATAAAATCATTTTAAAAAAAAATTTGATGAGAGAAATTCATAATCACTATCTGAGGATGCGCACTGAGTAAATCTCATTTTGGCGAGATGAGCCCGTGGGTCTATCGCTCCTATGTATGCCTTAATTGTTGGGAAACGAAAGTTCTTGGGTAGAGCATTGGCCATGATCGCCTTGGTGAATAGGGTGGATAACACATCTTGGTGCTCTAGGATCTATCTTCCTTTAGAGCATATCCATTCGCCTGCTCGATCTCATCATGTTGAGAGCTCGGGGTCTCGCTGCTGGTTTCCCCCGACCATTCCACCTGTGGCTCAGCAACCTTCCTGAAAATGATTCCACCACCGAGGGGTTGTTCACAGTTGGCCTTGGCTCTAGTTGGTCCCGGGCCAGTGTATGGGTGCCTAACCGCGCCAATGAGGACTTGGATTGGGTTGGTCGTCCCCTATTCGCTCCTTGATGCCTATGCCTGTCTTGATTAACATCACCTCCTCCCCGTCTGCCTGACGGTCGGGGTGAGTTGACATCCCCCTCAGCTTGGGTTATTAGGGCTCAGGGAAGTCGGGTGCTCAGCCTACCTCGCTAAGGCGGCAGCTTGTTGGATCGTGACCACCCCTTCTTGGAATCCCGGGGCCAGAGGAAGGGCGATGCGAGCCGACCTCGCGTGGCGGTTTTGTTGAGTTGATCCCTTAGGTCCCCCGCTGACCTCACTGAGTTGGTTTGTTGTCGGCTAGCGGTCCCATTGAGGTTGTACCCGCTCGAGGTGACACAGGTGTTGCGAGAATCATGGGAATTGCGAGAGTTGGATCTCGATCTTGCTATAGTTGGTAGGTAGCTTGCTCGAGCGTATATGTTGAGCTCTCGATGAAAGCACCCCTATGATGGATTTATTTAACTCGAGTGACCCGAATTAACAAAACCTGATAAAAAGAAGAAGGATATAGTAAATGATAAATGGATAATATAATGAAAAAGACAATGAATGTATGCCATGGAGACAAAGATTGTATTGATACTTTGTGTAATGCTATTATAATATTAGATGATGTTCTAACAAGACAATTACGTAGGAATTTATACTAACCTCATTCTAACCACTGCTCAAAAAAGGGGGAGTTGGTTGTAACAACTTGGACCGCGTCTGCGAGCGAGTGTAGCACACCAGGCCAAGGCCATCCTAGGCCGGGGCTGCCCCGAAGCCGAGGTCACCCTCCAAGTCATCCTCGTTTCTCCTTGGGTCGGTTTGCCCCAGATCCATCTCTAATATATCCTTCAGGTGAGTCCAAAAAAATTTAAAAATCTCAAATTATTGGATTTTTAAATTAAGTGAACTAGTAAATACTAAGGCAATTGTTAGGACCCACACAAAAACCCACCCAGTAAGACTATATTTACCTATGTAATTTTCTCTCACTTTCAAAATGTCACATCGCTAAATTTGCAAGTATCCACTATTTACTCTACATCCATACAATTATATCTCATCTTTAAAAAATGGTCCTATTATCACATCACCTTATTAAAAAAAAACTTATTTTTATCAATAAAGTACTAATAATAATTAAAATAATAATAAATGTAATAATAAAAAAATTAAAAGGTCTCATAATTTTGCAATTGGCCTCCTTTCACAGCTGCGAATAGCCTAAGATTGCTCAAGAATATGCTGCGACCTGCGGGGCTCAGTACATATGTACATGCACCAGTTGTTATATCGTGGATGATGGTCCACAAAATTTTGTAGATCATGATCCAAAAACGATACCGTTTCTTTAAGTAAAAAATAGTTGTCGTCACATGTTAACGGAGCTCCGTAAATGAAACTGCAGTTTATTTCAAATGATACGGCCTCACATTTATTTTTATATTATCAAATAAAACTGTAGTTATATTGAAATGAAATTGTAATTGTGTTAGAAAGGAAACTGCAGTGTATATAAAATAAAACTGAATAACAGTTTCACATATTTGAGTGTATATTGTCCAATGAAATTGTAGTTATATCGAAATGATATTGTAGTTGTGTTGAAAGGAAACTGCAGTGTATATAAAATGAAACTAAATATCATTTTTACATATTTGAGTGTATAATATCGAATGAAACTGTAATAATATCGAAAAAAAATTAAATATGTTACACTAATATACAGCTACTTTACTCCTAACGGCGCGAACGGATGCCGTTTATTTTCATTAAAAAATCGACACTTTTTTTGACCATGATTTACCATGCTTGTATAATTTGCGTACATGCACTTCTGGCTGGAATAGTGGCATTTAGTACAAACGTATGACACGGGCTAGAACATTAATCAATGTATGTACTGAAGTGCTAGCAGTTGGTACGAAGTAACTTGATTTTTGGTCCTATAATTAGGAAAAGGAAAACACTATATTTACTCTTATTTTCTGCTCCAACTTTTATTTTCAGATACAAAATTTTAATGTAAACACTTTTATTAGGACTACATGAAAAAAATAACTTATCCACATTAGGGAGTAAAATTTAGAGAATAAGATAAGGTTAAGAAAATATTATATGTACTCCTATTGTTTACTCCCAGGCTTCACAGCTTTTACTCTCACACTTAAAATTTTGATGTAGACACTTTTACAGGTCCGCATGAAAAAATAACCTAACAGTTCCCGTCACATCAATGAGTAAATTTAAGGGAGTAAGATTTGATAGTACATGTAGTAGAACTCCTATAATTAAAATTAATGAAAATAGAAAAAAATGTAGTGCCATTTTTGTAATTTTCTATAATTACGATTGTGCATTTTGAAATGCTTGACAATTCATTTAGAAATATTTGACAGTGCATTTAGAAACTCCTGTGATAACACATGGGAAGATGGTGAGGGAAATTAGGAAGTGCCATATGTGCACTCAAATTATTTCCAAATGCTCTGTCAAACATTTATAAATGCATAATCGTAACGGCACAGGGGAAGAATGTGATAAGAATTACGCAGTGCCTTCTGTGCACTCAAAATATTTCCAAATGCATCGTCAAGAATTTTAAAATACACAAGCATTACAGAAAATTTAAAAAATGTCACCGCGTTTCTCTCCTTTTCATCGATTTTCAGCCTTTGATCATGTTAGATGTGTGGATCATATTTGTCCACACACGTCCGCACCTGGGAAGGCCACCGCAGCAGAAGAAGACCGATTTTCAGCCTTTGATCATGTTATAGGAATGCATGACATTCTGTGTAGGAATGCACAATTTCCAATAAGACTAAATTACCCCTAACGGTATATTTTATAATATTTTAAAGGGACTTGTTTCCTTAATCGTGTGATTTGTTTCTTTTAATCTCAGTCGTGCATCATTCTAATTTAATGGTCTAGAACTCTAGATTAGTCCTCAGTTTCTTACATTAAGGATGGTTCTCATGAACGTGTGATCCTATATATATATAATGGATTATTAAACACAAGAAAAATAATTAAATATTATAATAAAGTGTTAAAAATAATCAAAGAAATAAAAATTTGCTTAAATTAACCAATAAGTAATAAATAGAAAAAGTAAAAGGAGATAGCTGGAGTATTAGATTATTTTTATATTTGATCTTCAAGTTTTTTTAGTTCAGTATATGACTTTCACATTTTGTAACATTTATTGTTAAAAGAAAAATAACTCATTTTGGTGGTATGTATGTGTATGTATGTGAGCGTGTGTGTGTGTGTATATATATATATATATATAGGCTCATGATCAGATCTGGTCGCCCCTTAACGTGCGATCAGTGCGGCCGCACCACTATGTATACAAATATACACCACTCAATGTTAGAAAATACACTACACAAATGTGCATCTTTAGGTTGGCATCATAAAAAACACACTACTAGGTATGTAAATATAAACCACACAGTGTTAGCAAATGCACCATTAGGAGCAGGGGAATTATGGTGCATTATTTTAGGTGTGGTGTGTTTTATGGTGTTTTTTGTGTATTTTTATTGTGGTGCATTTTCTAACATTGAGTGGTGTGAACTGCACGGGAAAGCGTGACCACATTTGAACAGATTTCTATATATATAATGGATTATTAAACACAAGGAAAAAGATTACATATTATAATAAAGTGTTAAAAATAATCAAAGAAATAAAAATTAGCTTAAATTAACCAATAAGTAGTAAATAGAAAAAGTAAAAGGAGATAGCTGGAGTATTAGATTATTTTTATATTTGATCTTCAAGTTTTTTTTAGTTCAGTATATGACTTTCACATTTTGTAACATTTATTGTTAAAAGAAAAATAACTTATTTTGGTGGAAAATATCTTTTGAGATTTTTACTCAAAAGACATTTTCTAGATTATTATCTCAATCTTAGTTCTCTCTCTCTCTCTTAGTGTCTCAAATGGGCGGGTTAGCTTACCATATGTCTGGTTATTATTTGAACTACACTAGCTTTTTTTTTGAAAAGTGAACTACACTTCTAGTTGGGTTGAGTTAAACAATAACATATTGGCACATCCCGTCTCAGAGTCTAAAAATTGTAAAAACATTTATCAATGATCAATTAAAAATGAATTTTGATAGGTCAAATCAAAGAATAAAAATTTCTGTCAGATCCACACTCCAAAAATTTGAAAATAACTTAATTTTTTAGTGCTGAATTATTACATTTATCAATGATTAAATGATTGATTAAATATGAGTTAAGTTGTTAAGTTTTTTTTTTTGAATACTAAATCACAACGAGCCAACGCCCCCACTAGGGATCAAACCTGTGACCTGTCACTTGGGAGGGCCACAACTATGCCGCTTGACCACAAGGCTGTAACACCCCAATTTTCACATCTGGGATTTATTACAAAATCCTAATGAATCAATACATTGCGGAAGCGTTTAACCAGCAGAAAACTGGGTGTTACCGCCACGCTCAGGTATCTCTCCTATACCCAAACGCTAAGGCTAAACTTACAACATCAACAACCACATCAACGCTCAACAGTGTACATATGGAACTAATCCTTCCAGAGTGTCTATTCTAGGATAGTGTAGTCTTCAACCTCGACTCCCATACTATTCAGAGCTCATCGGCCACAGGGGCCCACGCTAGACTGCATCTAATAAAGGACACAATGAAGTGTAGTTAGCGCGACGGCTAAGTAAGGATATCCATGGCCACTCGAAAATAAACAAAGGTTTTCGAACCCACAAATAGTAATACAATAAAGTAAGGTAAACGTTACCCAG
>CM008332.1:31618264-31630806 GCA_002525835.2 Ipomoea batatas
ACATGATTTTTACCACCGCTAATGAAAGTGTTGATGTGAAACCTCTCGTGGCTCAGGCGTGGGTAGATGATGAATCAGGGGTCCCAATGCTTTTCAACGCTGGCGAATCAAACAGCTCGGTTGAGGAGCAACAGGCGAACGTTTTCTCTGAGGCGTCTAATCCAGAGATGAATTGTGAGAATTTCTTCGCGTGGGAGAAGCTCATGGAGGAGGAGGATATGATTTATGAAAACATAGTAACAGCTGAACACCAAAACAACATTGTTTATGAGTTGGAGGATATGTTGGCTGGAGACTTGGTGGAGCAAGACAACTGTCTTGGCTCAGTGCCACAAGCTATCTGGTATAGTACCATTCATGTCAAAATTACTTTGGCTAACTTTTATGGCATTTAAAATTTGCTAATGCCCAAAATGTTTTTCTGCAGCAGTGAAGAAAGCAGTGTGGGATCCCTCTTGGATTAATTAATGGGTATTCATTCCTTGTGTGTTCTTTTCACAAGAGGAAGATCTGGAGTGCATGGAGTGAAGAAATGGAAATTTACCTTTTGAACTTTGCTAATGTCCCCCCAACAATGTACAGGCTTACAGTGAGCAACAATAAAGTAGTTTGTGAATGCTAGTTCTTATTACCCAAGTCAAATTTTCTGTTGTTTTAAGATCACAGATCACTAGAGTATTACTGATCTATGATGCACAAAAACTCTCAAGGATGGACATGTATTTTCACGTTTCAAAATTGAAACTTATGGAAACTCCCCCAATTAATATTTATGTATATTTAAAGAAAAGACATGTAAATACGCGTTTTCCTTTACCTTTCGTAACCTGCGTTTCATTATGTTCTGCTTTTTTATTTTCATGCTACCGAATTGGTGATCATTCCTTAGAATGATTATGTTGGGCAGCGGCTTGGAAAGTCAAGTCTAGTATCATGCTATCAAAAGCTGGCATTGACTATTTCACAAGTATATAAAGTTGCACATTCACAAGTAGGTGTTGGGAGGGGATTTTCGGGTGACAGTTCAGAGAGTTAAGTTAGCATCCTGATAAGCTTGAGGTAAATAATTGAGAAAACACATTGCTTGACTCATCTCTGAGAAAAATGACAAAGGGACAGCATGAGACAAGATAAGGTATGACAGGATAGGAACTTGTGATTGACTCAATAATTTGTAGTGTGGATAAAATAAGTGTAGGATAGTAAACATGCCTAGTCATCCATTCAGATCAGAGTTGATGAAGTGGTGTGGTTTAGAGCCACAGATCCAGGGTGAGTCATGAATCATGATTAAAGGTATGATCTTGTGGTGGGTGGATAAGTGGGACCTTTTGAGTTTTTAGCCAAAGAATTGATTCAAGGAACCACAGCTATAAAAAGAATCATGTCAACAACCAAGTTATGATACATGACCACCCAATCCCTAAGTCATCAAAACTTCAAAACCTTGACTCATATCCAGCATTTAATATATCATGGTGATGTTGATATAAAGGGGGCAAAGCAGGAACTAAAAAGCTATGGAACTCTAGGAATCAATCATGTCCAGACTTGAGAGAAAATAGTTCTGTTTCCATGGATATATCTCAGTATTCCATTGTCATAAACAACGACGCTATACGTTGATCAAATTCAAGCTCCATTGGGATATATATCAATATTTGGTATGACTACCAGGACATGAGAACAAACCTTCTATAAACCTTTCCGTCGAGAAGGGGAGCAGACGGTTTCCAATCCATCCTCGTCTTTCAATGCTTGCTTCTTCAAGTCCTACCTTCCTTCTTTCTTCGGGTGAATAGCTTCAGCAATGGCCTCGATTTCTTCCTTGGCTCGTGCAAATACATTTGGGCCTTTGACGTGACTCACTGGGGTGTTTTCATCAATGTCATCACTCATTCCGTGAGTTTCTGTATGGTGACGATGATGGTGATGAGAGCGCGGTGACTTCATCTTGTTCACAAGATCTTCCATCTCTTTTTTAGACTTCTCTATCCAGCTAGGCCCCTTAGCATCCTTCTCTACATAAATATAAACACAGTAGGGAAAAATGGAAGATTACAAACTCAGACTCCAAGCAATGTCAAAGGATAATCCACAAAAGATAAACCTTGGATCATAGACCATAAATAATTAAACAAATGGAACAATTAACTCCCTTCCATAAGTATATTTAGAGTGCCAGATATTAGCAGGATTTTATCTTCTCATGTTCTAAAGCATGCTCCTTTTATCCTCAATACGATACCACTTTCACAGTAGGAAAAATGCTGATTCATTTACCAAACTCCATGTCAACGAGAAATGGATAAAGTGTTACTCAAAGGAAATAAATTAGCCACAGAGAGGGGTCCTATTTAAAGCCAACATATGAAGAAGTATTCTCAAATTTCTACTAAGTTCTCTACCCGTGTTACATCTATGGAAGATAGGTATGCTAATATCTTTCCCTAAGCTTTTGAGCACTAAAGATCTCAACTTCGTGCTGCATTCTTATTGACATTGTTCTTTTGGAGTTTTTGTCATCAGTTATATTGTTCAAGTGTGTAGTACATAAATAGCATCTCAAACCACCAAAACGCAATTACTAGTTTTACATTTGAACAACTAAAATTTGAAGCCTATATATAACAATGTATACTACGGGAAATGCATATCAATTGTAGCAGACTTCATACCTGAGTTAGAACTTGAATCCCTGCAAGCAAATCGCGAAAACATAACCATGTCAATTCAAAACCAAGATATCTCATCTAAAACAACATTCTGAACAAAAAACAACCTTAGTTCTTCACATGAATCCGATCCACCGGAATCCTTCTTTGTATGAATTGTCTGCACAAGAGCCTCAATCTCCTCCTTAGCCCTCCCAAACACATTGGGCGCTTTCACCTCACTCATTGGCGTCTTCTCATCCAAATCTGTGCGCTTCCCATGACTCTCACCGTGAGTTTTCTGTCCCTGCTGACTATGTAACACTGCCTCGAACTCTTCCTTCACTCTCACAAACACATTGGGGGCTTTCACTCCCTTCTCTGCCCAACATTAAGAATGCCATAGTGATAGTCACCACTGAACAATACACACACACTAGCGCTTACACAGACATAAGCACAAACACATTTAGGGCATGTTCATGATCTTGTAAAAAGTGGATTTTTTAAATAATAAAAAAATTAAATCTAGGATTTCTGAATAGAATCTAAATCCAATGGCAGTTCTCATGAAACAAGAAGTGAAAATTAAAGAACTGAGATGAAAGTATTACCTGAAACCGAGATTGATGATGGCTCTGATTTGGGTTCAGACATTGGAGCGAGGTTTCTTGAGCTGGGGAGAAATGGTTTCTGAGAATTTCGATTTGGGTTTTCGGAACTTCGGATAAAAACAACAAAGATTGTGTGTATTGTAAGCAGTTGGTTTGGCGAGCGGTTTCGGGGAGAATAAGAATCTATAGATTCCACGTATGCCACGGTGTCTGACTGTCTGGTCCCATTTTGATAGAGCAAGGCATTAATTTTGGGAAAATACTGCTTACACAGTTACACTTACCCTCCCAAATTCTATTCCTAACTTTTATTTCTTCTTATAAAACTTTTAAAATGATAGAAGTACAAAATTTTGATGTTAAAACTTTTATTGAGACCCACAAAGTAAAATAATTAACTTAGACCATCTCCAACCCAAAACACCAAATTCTGCACCAAATTTTACACCAAAAAGAATATTCTCAGCATATTCTTACACCAAATTTTATTCATCTCCAACCCATTACACCAAATTCTACACTAAATTTTATTCCTACAATAAAATAATTTGTTTCTCATAAATTAAAACTTCATTTTTTTATTTTAATTTTTTAAAAATAAAATTTTATTGTAGTGCAAATAATATTTTTATTCCACAATAATATTACATAATACAACTATTGCATTTAATTTTCAAAATTAGTATATCGTTCCCACATATGCTTACTCTAAATATGTTTTGTTTAATTTCGGATGTATTAGGTTTAATTTTATGAAAATTATGTTTTATGTACTTTAATTTTTAATTAATCTATATATGATATTAGTCTTGTTTTAATCGTTTTGATGTGATCTTTCAAATGGTATAATTTATTTTTAATTATTTAAATTTTATGTTTATGTATTTAACAAAATATGTAATTTCATAAAAACAAAATAAGGATACAAAAGGAATTAATACAAAAGATAAAGGGCAAAAGTGACATTTAATTTTTTTACACCATTTTGGTGTCAATCTACAGTACATCACCAAATTTGGTGATGCACTGTAGACAACACCAAAATGGTGTAGAATATGCCGCCTTCCTTGGAGAACAATTTGCACCAAATGCAACACCAAAATGCCGTTTACCGACTTCTTTGGAGATGGCCTTAGTGTGTTGTACATATTACAGGGCGTTTGGTTGGGAGGAGGGAATTAGGGGGGAAAAGAATTGTAATTCGGTGGAATTGCAATTCAATGAATAAGGTAGGAATTGCAATTACAGTGTTTGGTATGCAGGAATAGGAGTACAAAGAATTGAAATGTAAGAAATGATAAAATGACTAAAATGCCCTTATGTTGTAGTATGTGTTGTAGTTGTAGTTGTAGTAGTAGTAGAGTAATAATAATAATAATAATAATAATAATAATAATTCTTTAAATAATAATAATAATAATAATAATAATCTTTCAAAATAATAATAATTCTTTAAATAATAATAATAATCTTTCAAAATAATAATAATTCTTTAAATAATAATAATAATATTAATAATAATAATAATTCTTTTAAATTTATAAAATTAAAAAAAAAAAACAAAGGGTATGGGAGGAGGGGCAAAATTGTCTTTACACCAACAAAATTGCCCCTCCTCTCCATTGAATTGCAATTCATGGGGGGTACCCCATGAATTGCAATTCATCATTTGGAGGGAATTGCAATTCCGCGGAATTGCAATTCCCTCCAACCAAACAATGTAGTTTGAAGATTCATTGAATTACAATTCAATGAATTCCAATTCCCCCCAAACTACACCCAACCAAACACCCCCTTAACTCTTAAACCTATCCTATTTGTCTAAATCGACTCTTCATTCTTTTAGTTATTGCGCTCTGACTCTCAAACTTTATTTCTCAATCCAATTTAAGCTTCAAAACATTACCCATAGACTTTGATACCCAATTAGCCATTGGATATCCCTCCCTATCCCAATTGACATTGGGCCTAGGCTCTATGACTCCATTATATATTTATCGATTACTACGCCAAAAAATATTTATTATTACTTGCATTTTTAATAATCTTTTCGAAAATAAGAGAAAAAAAATTATTTGTTTAACGAAAAAAGACAAAATAGCTGTAGGAAAAATGAAGGCGTTACTTACGTCATTTAGAATGTAACTCTCAATTTTGATAACCTACCTAATAAAATCCAATAAGAATTGAATTAAATATCACAACTAAACTAATAAATATTAAATTGAATTAAATATCACAACCGTATCGGAAAAGGTCAATCGCACAGGAACTCATATATATATATAACTATTAACAATAATAGATGAACAATTGCAGTCGTAACTCATAAGCGACAACAAGTGTGTAGGTAGTGACAACAACAAGCATCATTGACCTCAATCAAAAGTTTTTAAAAAAATAAGATAAAAACTCAAGATCAACTATTGATCAATCAAATGTTCAACTCCACAACATGCGTTCCTGCTACTATGCAGTATGCAAGGATGTGTCTCCTATTCGACTAGGAGAGAAACAGGTAGAAATGAGAAAGTGTGAAAATTTAAAATTGGGGATTTGGGTTTTATGGTTTCAACCAACACTTATAAGTTCCAATTATATTTCACAAATAATTTCTTGTTATTTCATCAAAACAAAATACATACCAGATGTGTATGTAATGCAACGATATGTCTTATGTAGGGGAAATATTACGTGATTGCATGGAGCTTGTAAACACGATGGTGAATGTAAGTTTGTTAAAAGGTTTGCGAATATGGTAACTCATTGTTTTGTCTGAGCTGCATATTCTCTGTCTGACTATGAGCAGTGTACATTGTCTTTACCTATTTTTATTCAAAATATAATTATATTGTTACATATTTGGTTCATTAATGAATTACTTCTATATTATTTTTTGTTTTAAGAAAAGATACTCCGTATAATTTACTCGTTGTATTTCATAGTGTGCAATAGATAATTTGCAGTATTTCAAATAAACCCTTCTAGGGCTTGCAATCAAAGCTACACTAGAATTTAAATTTTCTTTTAAGTTTCTAACCCTATGTGTAAATGTGTAATGCATCTTTTGAAAGATTTGCAAAGTACTGTGTGCTAGCTTTCGGTCACTTTTTGACTTTTCATGGCTCAATTTTTACTTTTTATTTTTACTTCTATCATTTTATAATAATTTTAAATGTAAATAATATCATTATAATATTATATTTTGAAGATGAGTTGAAATTTTAAGAATGTAAAAAAATTATTGTTAAACTACAAACGTTGTGATATAATAATAATAATAATAATGATAATATCAATTTTTAAAATTGTGAGAAAATTGCAGAGTTGCAATGAAAATGAATAAAAACAATGTTAGAGCAATTCATTTGCGGTTTTTAGGAGTTTTTTGCCAACCAAGATGGAGGAGAGAGATGATGAGATGAACGTGAACTTGTGTAGAAAAGAAAAACAATTGAATTTGCAATAATTTAAACTATTTTTAGACCTGTACGAAGAGATAAAGATGAAAAGACGATGCAATTATATTATGTGTGTTACGCGAACCATGCGCAAGTAGATGGCGTTGCGCCATTCAAACATTCAAACATGCTCTTTGTCCTAACAAAGATGTTGGTTGTTCTTAAAAGATTAGAAAGTTGGGCAGAAAATGGAAAAAGATTGGGGATAATTAAGCTAAGGCAGCCTAGCTAGAATTTTATAGATATGGTGCCTAATGATTAAAGTATGCATTAGATTAGATAAATTAAAGGGTCATCTAGAGGAATTCTTCTTCTTGCATTCATTCATTCATGTCAATTATGATGCAGGCTTCAACCGTTTTGAGTTAGCAGCCAGACCGGACACCGACAGATAGGAAAACATTAATTTAATGTATTATGTATGTAGTTGTTTCCCTGTCGCTGTACCCATCCAGGATTGAAAGAGACCCATCCGCCGTTGATTCGGACCAAATGCTACGTGGCGATCATCACCAACTACCTATAACGCAAGAGCTTATGTCCTATATATGCGGCAAGTGGTCTATAATTTATATTGTCAACTCCTTCTCAGTTCTCATATTAATTACACGCAAATACATATTCGTAGTCCACAATCTAACACTTGGATAACTCAATACGCGCCCATGCATAATGTAACTCCTTCTAAAAAATTATTTTAAAATATTATAAAATAATATTATTATTCTTAAAAAAAACATAATACAATGTTATTGGATGACTTTCCAATTGTACCTTCAATGTTTATAATATGCAATAACGAATTTATGAACCCATACCAATAACTTCATGCAGTAATTACTTTATGAATTTACACTTTTTCATGTAGTAATTTTATGAACTTACAATAATGAATATTTATGCAATAGTAATTTTATGAATGTGTCTTTTTGAATTTGCAATAGTGATTTTTTGAACGCATATTAGCAGCTTTATAAAATGCAATAATGATTTTATGAACTTATACTAGTGTAGTGACTTTACGAAACTACAGTAATAGTTTTATGAACCCGTAAATTTATTAATTTGTTTAATATATATTGATATGGGTTTTATGTATATAATAAAAAATTATTTTTTTTATTCATTAAAGATTTTTACCTCGCATTGCACATATTTGTAACTAGTCATAAGCATAAAGATTAAAATTTATTTTCACCAATAAACGTATGTATGTACAAATATTAATGTTCATATGAATCCAAAGAATGTTTTTAATAAAGCATCGATTGTATATATTTATAAACACTTAAAAACTGTTGAGAAGTCATATTCTATGATTGCACACAATGAAAAAAAAAAAGATAAATAATTTTTTTGTGTATTATATATATACAATATATATATATTGTGTTATAGCTCTGACTCCCTATTTAAGATTTCAAACTCTACCACTTCTATTGCATAGTATGGCCAACTTGAGTTATTAAAATGCCATTAAATAATTAATTAATTATTGTATAATGTTGTGTTGTTGTTACTTGTTAATTAATGATGCATGGATGACAAATTCTTCTTTGGTGTGGTTGGGAGGCAACCTGCGGCGCAAGGCGATTTTAATGACCATTACAAGATTGGACCGACGATGAATATATTAAGCTCATTTTTTCCTTTTTCTTTTTTCAGTTGAAAAAACATTAAATGTCAAATTAATAATGAGTGTATATATATTAAAACGTTGATAATGAAAGCTCTAGATTATTATTATATAATAATAATAATACTGTTTGCATATACTCCGTGTGAGCATAAATATAATATGTGCATTCCAACTATCAGCTTAGACTTTTAGTTGAGATGGAGCATATGCTTTAATTTGGTATCAGAGCCATGCAAATGATCATGAGTTCGAATCTTCGCGTCAACCACAACAACAGACTTCCACGTGTTGCGCTTGGAATCTACCGCACACGTTGAGGGGGCGTGTGAGCATAAATTTTGTGCAGTCCAGTCCGCCGTGCACTCTCCTCTCTTAAGAGAGGTCTCTATATATTGTATCATTTTATTTTATTAATTGAATAAAAATTTTATTAAATATAAAGTATAATCACAATATTATTGCGTAGGATACAATGAATTTCTATAATAACAAAAAAAATAATGATGATAATGTCAATAGATTGTTCAACTTCCAGGACAAATTATTTGACACGAAATATCAACACTTGCATTATTTAATGTTTATATAACAATTTGTACGAGTTTGAAGATCATATAAATTAGCATACATTATGGATCAAGTCAACTGTACTGTTCAAATAAGTTTATAAAATAAGTCCATCATATCATAGTAAAATTGAGTTTTGGTATACAAGTGACAATTATCTCTTTTAATGCCTTCATAAATAAATAATAATTACGGAGTATTTATTAAAATGAATATTACTATTTAAAATTAAATAAGCTTACAAATAATAACATTGTTATCATAATAAAAAATAAATTAATTATTAATAAAAAATTATAAAATCTTTCAAAAAATTATTTTAAAAAAAAACTTACAGACATTGGAGCTAGGAATTAAATATTTTTCGCTAAGAATGAGAAATCAAAATATTTCAAAATGTGATAAAAGAAATGAGGCATAATTAAATTGATAAATAATTTTGAATATAAAACACATTATAAGTCACACATTTTCTATATTGATATGATATTTATGAATATGTTTTCTTTTTTTTTTTTAATGTAAATTTATTAATCAAGTTAAGTAATTCTTAAAATTCGTAATTCATTATAAAAGCTCAAAAAAAAAAACACATGTTATAAATTTAAGTATTAAATTACTATTCTAGAATGTAGGAAATTTTATATTATAAGTGTAATAAGATGTCTAATAACAACTATGTAGTCTACCAATTAAGCTATACTTTATCTTTAATTAAAACTTGTTTTAGTGAGCCCCGCCAAGCATGGACCTCAGCTTGGGAAGAGCCCAACCAGTTTGCCTTTGTTCAGGGTCGGCATTACCTGCACAAGTAGCTCAGTTGATACTCATATGGTATATTGAGGGTGAAAACTCAATACGAAATTTGATAATTACATTGTGAGAGTTTCACCACTACGGTGAACCCCTTGTGGAAAACCAATCCCTTATACAATTATACTCCTATGGGATTAAAATGTGAGATTTTAAGAATGAGGAATTTGACATATAAGAGCATCTACATCTGTAGATATTACTTGATTTTTTGAATAGTGTCTGCTGAGGTGGAAGGGAGAGAAATGGAGAGATAGAATAATGGGTTCGGCCTGCAAGGATGATTTTTTGGAACAGTAACCGTCAACTTCGGAATTCAAAGATTACTCACGCCAGCCTGTGTCAGGCGCAACTAATGCGCCCAGCGGGCGCGTCAGTTGCGTCTGACGCGGGCTGACATTTTTTTTTTAATATAATTTTTTTTCTTCTCCTTTCATTTTCTCTTTCATAATCACACTTGTAAAAACTCTTCAAAAACCGCGAAAAAACTAGATTGATAAGAATGGTGAGCATATTATCTATTAAAAAGAGGTTACGGTTTAAGTGTACTGTAGACGTCAGAACAAACCTGGCAGTACGTGGTTTAGATTTTGTTATTGTAGCCGACTAGCCGTGTTGGGCGCGTTTCGTGAACCTGACTATAGACTTTTACACAAGTAGTTGACTTTTACAAACCCCATAAAATCTTAGTCAAAACAATAGTACTCCGTACAAATATTTATAAACTTATTTATACATACACACTTACATAATCTAAATGCAATATACATACCTCTTAGGAATCAGAGCTTACTATTTTTGACCATATAAAGGTAGCACCATTGATTTTTTATTTTATTTCTTTTAATAAAGAAAGGCATATATTAATTCAAATCTGAAGATAAGATGTTATAAATGATAAGAGGATGATTAGAAAGTCACTCCGTACAACCAAACATAAAAAACGGACTGCCTAGTTAATTCATGGGTCGCTCGATTCGCCTATCGTTTAGCAAAAGCGAGCTACAAACACATGAAAAAAATATCTCAATAAGATTTTTTATATCTCTAATGACTAAATGGAAAGTCTCCTTCAATGGCATTTAGGCTTTGAATCACTAGGAGAGGGTCAGTCTCAAATCTCAACATGGATATGATCATAATAACATGGGTAAATTTCGCTCTTGTGAATCGTCTGCAAACTACACAAGAGAGGTAAAGCACTCTATGAAGATCTTTTGTGACAGGCTCAACGAGAAGATGTTGGCAAGAATCAAATTCCCTTAATATTTTTAACATATGATATTGTTGTTAATATAAAGAATACTTTTTTCTAAAATTATATATTTAAAGATTATAATAAAGAAAAATAGTAACTATAAAAAAGTCACCCAAAAAAAAAAAAAGGAGCTTATAGAAAGGGACAAGGGGTAAAGCTTTTATGGAAATTTTATATTTTAGGAAAATTCTTACCTTAAAGAAATGTTGCAATGCTGCATTCATTTTTTTTTTTTTTAATATTTACTCTTAACACATCGTTATTTTATTTGGATTTTATTTTTAATTCATGATGGGCAGATGAATTTACAAATGCTAAATAAAAATAAATAATGTTTACTTTTAAAGATAAATATTACGGCACGTTCAAAGTGAATCATGTGTTCAAATAACATAACTAGTTGCAAATGTTCTGGTTAAGTTGTCTCTTAGTAATGATAATAATTTAAAGTGCATGAAGCTCCACTGAAATCTCGGTAGAAAGTGTTCCCTGATGATCACATGGGTAATGGGTGCAGTGTTTCTTGATCTAAAAAGTATCAAGTTTTTTGTTTTTGTTTTTTTTTTTTTTTGGTTTAATATCCCCTCATTGTTAATTAAAATAACAACAATAATAACGTCACATTATGGTACTTCGTATTAAAAATAATTTTAAAAATAAGCCAAAAAAATATTTAACTTGACCAATAAATAGTAAGCATGTCAAATAAGACTGCAAGAATACTAATTAATTATAGTAGTGAAAAATAACATTTTTATTAACATTATAAAATTTTCTTATATCAATAACATCATATACTATCCATATTTCTTTTGACAAAAAAAAAAGTTTATGGAATATTCATTGTCAAAGAAAGAGACTATGAAACGAGCAAAGCTTTCTTGCGTTATTCCAAGAAAAAAGTAGTTCAAAAATTTAAAGCTTTGAACGGATCAAAGTAACCACCTCGTGCGTTTGAAACTTATATAATCCCAGTCTTGATTTCCTTTTTCATTTATTTTTCGCGTTCCCATTTCAACAATTTGCCAGAAACTTCTCTGTAAAATTGTGTGTAGGGACAAGAATTCAAATAACAGTGTATTGTTTCCCAGTCCACGTGCTGTTTGGGTACTTCAAGGTCTCCTTAGACTCGGCATTTTTTTTCTCCTTATTTTAAGATTTGGTCTTTAATTTTTTCCCAAAACCTACGTGTTCTGTCTTTGTATATATAGCAATGAGGGCATTGAGGGGTGCAATATCAGTTGGTCATCACTTCATATCATAACATAATCATAAACATCTTTGTAGCTTCTACTGTTTAAAAAGGTCATAACTTGTGATCAAACAGTGAAAAAACAAGAAAATTTTGTCAAAGCTCTGATCTTTCATTATTGCAGGTTGGTGTTTCATAGTGGTTGCTGTTCACCTTTTATTTCTCTGCATTTTCTTGGGTTTTTGTTGGTGAATTAATTCATTGACTTACACGAAAAATCTTGGATTTCTTTGTTCTTTATGGGTTTATTTTTCTGCATTTTGGTGGGGTTTTAATGGTGAATT
>CM008332.1:31712976-31724919 GCA_002525835.2 Ipomoea batatas
TTTCAAGTTTTAGCATTCCATTAATATGTTCTCTTAACTTGAAGAAATCATTTTTGAACAGTTATGCAATAGATTCACCTCTAACCATTCCATTCATGTAGTTTTCGAATGCTTCTTGAATGTTTTTTTCGGGCAGTACACCTGCTTCAAACCAATCTTTGCATTTGTCAAAACTTCTTTCATAACCCAACCGAGAGTCATCAAGATTTGAAGAGTTTCTCAAGGTATGCCACATCTCAGTTTTCTTCCTCTTGATTTTCTCCAAACGATTTTGCTCATCCACCCATATCCATTGATCATCCGGACGTTGTTTCTTGATCATAGGTGGTGCATTATCAAGAGTCCAAACTTTGTCTGGAATAGAGGTCTTGTTTACAAATATGCATCCAGTGATGGTCTACCACCACTTGAACTTCCTTTATTACTGAATTGAGCGAACCCGGATTGAATATTAATGTCGCGACCGCCGCCGCAACGACCACTACTACCACTGCCACCTTGCGGTCAAAAGTGGGGAATATTTTGAGCAATATGATTGAGTGTTTCTTCTCCCCTTTTGGCATTATCAACAAGATAATCAATCGCCCTCGAGTCCCAGTCTTGATTCACATGCACGGTGTCAATAGTAGAGCTAGTATGGTTTGAAATAGACTGAAGATGCAGCAAAGTACCTGACATATGTGTAAGCTCAATCTCCAACCGGTTGATTTGGGTTTCTTGAACTTGCATAATTTGAACTTGCTTCACATGTCTCTCTTGATGCATTTGCACAGACAGTATTCTTTCTTCCTTCAAACTTTTTACAAGATCCATAAGAATATCTGTCAAGCTATTCTTCAATCGAGATTAAGCTTTGTCAATTTTTGCATGAAGGACTCATTGGTGATCGGGCAACTTGTGCAAATTGTCCCTGGTGTGTACATAATGATCAATAGACAAGTCACCTTGATCTTGCAACGTGGAACCAATCTTTTGACAGATGGTTTCTTGTGCCTCATTTACTCTCACAAATAAGGATGCAAGGATATCATCCTCATTTCTCTTGTGGCCGGTTTCTTGGTAGCCAATTCAATCTACCAAGAGAGCTTTGAAATGCTTTGGTGCGCTCGGCCACAACTGGTGCTTCAACCATCTACAAGTTTTCATCAGAATTTGGGGAGCTACTAGCTTCAATAATGTCGTGTTCTCCTTCAACAACATTGTGTTCGTCATGATAATTATCAATATCCTCCATAACATGATCTGAGAGGATATGTTGCTCAGAAATAAGTTTTGCTTCAAGTGGTGAGTCATGAGCAGCAGCTGCAATCTCCAAATGTGGAATATTCTCTGCATAATTGATAACCACATCATTTAATTGTTCCCCCCAGCCCCCCAGTTTCAGCTTCTCTTTATTCTTCAACTTTTTCTCCAACTTCTTCTCATGTATGTGTATCAGCCTCTTCTTTTACTTGTGCCACAACCTCTACTGGTTGTTCAATAATTGCCTCATTAATATCATTCTCACTTTCGGCACTTTTGTCAACATTTTCATCCTCAATTTCATCAGCTTGATTTAAGTCAGTCTCTCGGCCAACATCAACTTCAACTAAGCCTTCATTAGATATATTTTCCTCCACATTCATTCCCTCTTCCTCAATAACATTTTCTTCTATATTGACATCAATAAGATTTTCTTCAAAATCCTTTGTTTGTCATTCGGCCACATCAGTTTCATTGTGAACAAAATCACCAATATTTGCAGATGTATGGATAATATTCATATCAACCGTATCCCTGTTGTTACTCTCCACAATAACATCAAGAAAATCATTAGCTAGATTGAGAGGGTGTTCACCTAGACGATGATGTGTATCTACTAATGATCTTTCAAGTGCCACTTGGAAGTTTGCTTCATTGATTCTTTCCAAGGTTTTTGCAGCCATATTAGGAATGTTGTCTTCAATAACCGATGCCTTTCTTTTTCTCTTTACAGATTTCTCTTATAATTTGGATTGTTATACATTGTGTACTCTTTCCAAATTGATAACCTCAATAATCAGATATATTCTACACCATTCCAGAGAAAACAACTCATTTTCTTCCATTTCCAAGCAAACATTGGCAATACTACATGAAAACTCGTGTGGTGTACAGGTCTCGACCAACAATATAACGGCAAGAAAACTCTAAATCAAAGCCAAGAAAGTTGAAAGATTGATCAAGAAAATAGTGAACCCTAAAAAAGATAGGGAAGGAGAGAAAACCCTAGTAGCCCAGGGAGAGGAAAATGCCAAGCTAGAAATAGTTATCAAAATCCTTATTTATTTATTCATTTATTTTAAATGTTTGACTTAAAGTTTAATTGTTATTATTATTATTATTATTATTATTATTTTTCAGGTATGATTCAATAGAAATACTGTAGATGCACCTATTTTCTATTTGAAAAAAAAAAGAAAAAGAAAAAGGATTACTTTTCAAGGTTGTGAAATTAATTCAAATTGTAAAAATTATATGCTTTGATATTAGATGCTCTGACTATCTTTGTGGTGGAAAGACGTAATTGTATTCAATTGATGATAGGAATGCATGTGATAAAACCTAACAAAAAGAGATGTAGATACTCTTCTTTGATGTTTGGGTGATGCAACAACAATTATTGAAAAGTGGTTGAATATTCATGGTTGTCGACTTCATAGTTCATATGATTTGACATTATTAGTTAAAAATATGAAAATTGTGCTTGTTTTCGCGTTATGAGTGTATAATCAAAATCCTTATTTATTTGTTTATTTTTAAATGTTTGAATTAAATTTAAATTTTAATTATTAGTATTATTATTATTATTATTATTATTATTATTATTATTATTATTATTTTCAGCATGATTAAATGGAAATACTGCAGATGCACCATATTTTTATTTGCAAAAGAAAAAAGGGTTACTATTTAACTTTGTATTAAAACTTGACTTAATACTTAAGAGGGGAATTTTGGCGTAAGAGCATTTGATATCTTTGTGGTGAAAATAAGTAATTGCGCTTAATTGAAGACAACAACTGTTGTGATAATAACCCAAAAAAATAGGTAGGTAATGTTCTTCGATGTTTTGGTGATGCAGCAAAAATTATTGAATAGTGGTTGAATATTCATAGGTATCCACTTCATAAGATTAGAGAGTGATTAAAATCCTTATTTATTTATTTAATGTTTGAATTAAAGTTTAATTGTCATTATTATTATTATTATTATTATTATTATTATTATTATTATTATTATTATTATTATTATTATGTATGATTCAATCGAAACACTGCAGATGCACCCTATTTTCTATTTGAAAAAGAAAAAAANAGTCTCTCGGCCAACATCAACTTCAACTAAGCCTTCATTAGATATATTTTCCTCCACATTCATTCCCTCTTCCTCAACAACATTTTCTTCTATATTGACATCAATAAGATTTTCTTCAAAATCCTTTGTTTGTCATTCGGCCACATCAGTTTCATTGTGAACAGAATCACCAATATTTGCAGATGTATGGATAATATTCATATCAACCGTATCCCTGTTGTTACTCTCCAGAATAACATCAAGAAAATCATTAGCTAGATTGAGAGGGTGTTCACCTAGACGATGATGTGTATCTACTAATGATCTTTCAAGTGCCACTTGGAAGTTTGCTTCATTGATTCTTTCCAAGGTTTTTGCAGCTATATTAGGAATGTTGTCTTCAATAACTGGTGCCTTTCTTTTTCTCTTTGCAGATTTCTCTTATAATTTGGATTGTTATACATTGTGTACTCTTTCCAAATTGATAACCTCAATAATCGGATATATTCTACACTATTCCAAAGAAAACAACTCATTTTCTTCCATTTCCAAGCAAACATTGGCAATACTACATGAAAACTCGTGTGGTGTACAGGTCTCGACCAACAATATAACGGCAAGAAAACTCTAAATCAAAGCCAAGAAAGTTGAAAGATTGATCAAGAAAATAGTGAACCCTAAAAAAGATAGGGAAGGAGAGAAAACCCTAATAGCCCATAGGGAGAGGAAAATGCCAAGCTAGAAATAGTTATCAAAATCCTTATTTATTTATTCATTTATTTTAAATGTTTGACTTAAAGTTTAATTGTTGTTATTATTATTATTTTTCAGGTAAGATTCAATGGAAATACTGTAGATGCACCTATTTTCTATTTGAAAAAAAAAAAAGAAAAAGAAAAGGATTACTTTTCAAGGTTGTGAAATTAATTCAAATTGTAAAAATTATATGCTTTGATATCAGATGCTCTGACTATCTTTGTGGTGGAAAGACGTAATTGTATTCAATTGATGATAGGAATGCATGTGATAAAAACCTAACAAAAAGAGATGTAGATACTCTTCTTTGATGTTTGGGTGATGCAGCAACAATTATTGAAAAGTGGTTGAATATTTATGGTTGTCGACTTCATAGTTCATATGATTTGACATTATTAGTTAAAAATATGAAAATTGTGCTTGTTTTCGCGTTATGAGTGTATAATCAAAATCCTTATTTATTTGTTTATTTTTAAATGTTTGAATTAAATTTAAATTTTAATTATTATTATTATTATTATTATTATTATTATTATTATTATTATTATTATTATTATTTTCAGCATGATTAAATGGAAATACTGCAGATACACCATATTTTTATTTGCAAAAGAAAAAAGGGTTACTATTTAACTTTGTATTAAAACTTGACTTAATACTTAAGAGGGGGATTTTGGCGTAAAAGCATTTGATATCTTTGTGGTGAAAAGAAGTAATTGCGTTTAATTGAAGACAACAACTGTTGTGATAATAACCCAAAAAAAATAGGTAGGTAATGTTCTTCGATGTTTTGGTGATGCAGCAAAAATTATTGAAAAGTGGTTGAATATTCATAGGTATCCACTTCATAAGATTAGAGAGTGATTAAAATCCTTATTTATTTATTTATTTAATGTTTGAATTAAAGTTTAATTGTCATTATTATTATTATTATTATTATTATTATTATTATTATTATTATTATTATTATTATTATTATTATTATGTATGATTCAATCGAAACACTGCAGATGCACCCTATTTTCTATTTGAAAAAGAAAAAAAAAAGGTTAGTATTCAAGGTTATGAAATTAATGCAAATTGTGAAATTATATGCTCTGTATCTTTGTGGTGGAAAGAAGTAATTGCATTCCATTGATGATAGGAATGTTTGTGATAAAGACCCCAACAAAAGATATAGATAATGGTATGATTTGACATTATTAGTTGAAAGTATGAAAATTGTGCTTAAGAAAACATTTTCCCGTGTTGAGTTAGTAACCAAAATCCTTATTTATTTATTTTTAAATGTTTGACTTAAATTTTAATTATTATTATTATTATTATTTTTATTTTTATGTATGATTTAATGGAAATACCATAGATGCACCATATTTTCTATTTAGAATAGAAAAAAGGGATTACTATTCAAGGTTGTGAAATTAATGCAAATTGTGAAATTATATGCTCTGATATCATATGCTTTGATATCTTTGTGATGGAAAAAAAGTAATTGCATTCAATTGAAGATAGGAATGTCTGTGATAAAAATGCCAACAACAGGAGATGTAGATAATCGTCTTTGATGTTTGAGTGATGCAGCAAAAATTATTGTAAAGTGGTTGAATGTTCATGTGAATCGACTTCATAGTTCGCATGATTTGATATTATTAGTTGAAAGTATTAAAATTGTGCGTTTTCACGTGATGAGTAAGTAACCAAAATCCTTATTTATTTATTTATTTATTTGTTAAAATATTTGACTATAGTTATTATTATTATTATTATTATTATTATTATTATTATTATGTTCAAGTATTTTTTCATGAAAATAGTGTAGATGCTCCATATTTTCTATTTGGAAGAGAAAAAAAGGGTTACTGTTTAACTTTGTATTAAAACTTGACTTATTATTTAGGAGGATTAATGTGGTTTCTATCCTGAATATTAAGTCTAGAAGTGTTTTGCGGCCTCAATATTATAGGGTTTTAGATCACATTTGCTTACCAAGGTTCGTGCAGGCATTACAAATCAGTCATATTGGTATGATGACAATAAAGCGAATGCTTTATTACATAACTGGTTTCAAGCGAACAATAAAGAGGGAACAAACATGTTTTTGAGGCATTACACTTGTTCCGATCTCTAAGAAATATGACATCACATTTTGATGAGGTGTATTATTAAGGCAAAGATTTTAAATTTTTATGATTCTATTTTTACACAAAAATTGCTATACTAATCATTTTTGTTTTCCCTACTATTTAGTATCTAACCGCTGGAGAAACTATGAAGGATTGCACTGAATGTGTAGAAGACATGAAACCTAGATGCTGGGCAGCTTTGCACTTTGCATTGCTTTTTGATGAAGAATTGTTGCACGAATTTTGGTATCACATATTCAATTTGTACTGATTTCTCTATGCTTGAAGGTATCTAAAACATTGCAATTATTTGATTACTTTTAACATTTGAATTTTCTCTAATTTCTTTGCATATTGCTTCACTAATTTAAAATGTTTAGGTTGTGGGTGGTAGTTTGGAGTTTGATGAAATGTTTATCAGTTGATTTAGACCCTAAATGTAATTATTTAAAAGATCGGGATTTTCAATTTTGGTTGGTGTTCCATTATGTGGCACAAACGAATGATGTTTTTCTGCCAATTCAATCTGTTTATGAATAAGAAAATTAAACATAGGACACGAGTTTTACCTTTTGCTCTTTATGAATTTATGGGATGTGGAACAAAAGTTGTAATAACGATATTGATATATATTTATTCAAGCTCAATATTCTTTTTCTTCCTCCTCTGATATATCCTTGTATCTCTTGCAAAACTTGTGCTCAAGTTTGTCATGGTGTTTACTGATTTAGCGTACTAGCTAATATGCTATGTGTAAATCTTAGAGAAGAATGTGTAAAAAGTTGTAATAGTATGAAGTCTAAAAATTCTTAGTTAAAGTTATAAATTCGAAACAACTAATGCATGTTATCTGATTGTTAACCACAAAACTTTTCAAACTTCAAGTTATCTTTGAAAGATCCAGATATTTATAATGATATTATGTTAATTGGGAAATACCATTCTAGTTAATATTGCAGCAGGGGATGAAACATACATTGAAGTACATGTTATTTAAGTAGGTTAAAAGTAATAATTTATTTCAAATAATCGAGTTTGTGCTTGGTTTTAATAATTATTTGGCTAAAGGGATTAAACTATCACTTTAGTCCTAATAATATTTCTTAACCCATATCTTAAAGGATTAAATTCTTTTGTTCATCTATGTAATCTGACATCTTTTGTTTACTTTATTGGTTATAGGCTTGTGTGAAGCTTTAAAAGTAGCAACACAGAAGTGATTTAACAAAGGACTTGATCTAGTTGGTTGCTACAAATTAACTCATGTGCGTGAAAGCTTTGGATCAGGGAGGATTTTGCAAGATAGTTGTGCAAAAATAGAAAAAATTTGAAGATTCAATTAGAGTTTGTTGAGTAGTAAACAATATAAATAGAGATTCATATAATTACTAATGAAGTAGCAACACTCTTCACCGAATAATTTCTATAGGAAGCGACGTTGATTTGATTTTCGTTCCGTGGCGTTTGGTTCTGTTCTCGGTGATTGGATCTACGTTCGTCAACAATTGCGAATTCATTTAGCGTCAACAGGTTCTAGTTGGCATCAAAGAATTAATTGGAAAACTTGGTTAATTTTTGGGCAACAACTCCAGTTTTATAATTAGAATACATACAGGTTCTTTATTTAATTTGCTAAGAGAAAATGTCATGCTACTGATTTCATTGGATTCGGAGAATGTTAAGTCGATTTTATTTGTTTTAGGAACTTGATGAAATTATTGTGAAAGTTTTGTAACGAAATGTTTTATTGTGTTAATCGGGTTAAGATTTATCATTTAGTTTTATCATTTTTGATTGGTTGTGTTATTGGGTGGCTAACTTTAACATCATTGAACTAATTTCTAATTTTAGGGAATTCATAGAGTAAACACCATACCTATTAGTTCCATGCTCTGAATGATAAATGAGTAAATAATTTGATTGTCTTAGAATAAGAATCGGAGAGTTAGAACTGCAAAGTAAAGACCAAAAAGTTAGAAGGGTTATTTCACTCTATGGTCATACATACAGTTGGAATTGAGAAGTTGTTCTGAGAAGTTGATCCTGGAAAGATGATTCCAAGAAGTTGATCCCGAAAGGCTAATTCCTGAGATTGAAATAACTTCTCATTAATGCATATTTATCGATGATAAGTTATTTTGCTAACTCTGCGAAAGCTTGTGGAATTATTACTTCTCGAGTTCTCGTAGTATGCATAACTCTTCATGGAACAAATTATACACAACCTCATGCATGGAAATTAATATGTATATGTGTATGAACAGATCCTACATTGTAACGGAGTCAATAGTACTAAAAAAATATATACCTTAATTCGGGTGCGGTCGCACCGTAACATGCGGTTAGTGCGGTTGCACCAATAGTTATACAAATATGTACCAATAGTGTTAGAAAATGCACAACAAAAAATACACAAATACACCAAAAAACGCACAATTAGGTATGCATCACAAAAAACGCACCATTAGATATGCATAAACGCACCACATAATGTTCAGAAACGCACAATTAGGTGTGGGAAGGTATGGTACTTTTTTTTTAGTGTGTTGTGCGTTTTGTGGTGTATTTGTGCATTTCATTGTTAAGCATTTTCCAAACACTATTGGTGCCTTTGTTAACATTATTGGTGCCTTTTTTAAGTAGTTGCACCGACCGCATGTTAAGGCACGATTGCATTTGAGCTGAAGTACACACACACACACACACACATACACACAGGCACCAATAATGTGTATATATGTATGTATATATGTATGTATGTATATATGTGTGTGTGTGTGTGTATATATATATATATATATATATATATATATATGTATATATGGAGGGGTTCCCATGCAAAGCACAGCTCTTGTAAAAAATGGGGTTAAATCTAAGCTTCAAATTAATGTAGATCTAACGGACATAATATGGTTTGAAAATTTAACGCGAACGGCTAGGTAAGGGTTTTTTTTTGTCCTTTTGTTTTAACATCTTCCGACTCTATCTCTACGCGTCCCTATTTTCCAAATTCTCCATGGATTCCTAATCTTAGTCGATCTCAAATCTCGATTATCGCCTATCAAATATACCCTCTTCATCGTTCAATTGCTAATCAAGACAAGGTATACAATTGAAGAATAACAACAATGTTCAACAATGGAAGAATTCGATCAAGGTATTTTCCGCTTCACTCAATTTCTATCGCTTTGTCAATATAAAGATTAAAAACATGCACCTTAGGGTTTCAAATGACGAATAATATGCACATTGAGCAGTTCATATACACACCTTAAGATTCAGTATATATACGCACCTAATGTCTTAAATACACACACTTTAATGATAAAAAGTGCACACCTTGTACACTTCATCTATGCACCTTTCATTCAATTAATGTTACTTTGGTTGTGTAAAGACTTAAATAGACGCACCTTAAGACGTCCGTTAATGCACCTAAAGGTTTAAGTATACGCACTGAAAACTTGGCAGTGTACACATTAACTTTTACGCACCTTAAGGATTAAAAGGCACGCACCTTAAACAGAAAAAACTATGCACCTTAACTTCACACCTCAAGCATTACAACTGCACTCCTTAAGATGTTACTTCACGTACCTTAAGCTTTAAACCTACGCACTTAAAACTTTCCATTTGAAAATCTTCACACTTTGAACTGTTTGTCAGTGGATAGTTTAATTAACGCACTTTAAGCCTCTAAATCCACGCACCTTAAGGTTTAATAGCAAGCACCTATAACATGTTTTTTATATGTTACAGTTCCCAGTAACTTGCAATTTGGAAACAACCTCAGTTTGAGTCGTAATAACAAAAGCGATGTTTGTACTTTGACAATATCTCCTGGAATGACACAGTACTGGACTCCGCACTGTGAAGATGAGATCAAACCATTAGTTGGAATGTCTTTTACAACATTGGAAGCTGCCATTGAATTTTACAAAAACTATGCTGCAAAAGTTGGATTTGACACGAGGTCTAGTTTTGTAGTAAAATCACGGGATGGAATGATAACTATAAAGCACATCGTTTGTAGTAGAGAAGGATTTAAGAATTCAGGTGCTCAACATTCTAATTACAAATCAAATGCAAATGCAGGAGAAGGTTCTTCCATTCCAAAGAAGATAAGAGTTTCAAACAGAACTGGTTGCAAAGATAGGATTGTATTTAAGTACATGGAAAGTGTTGGATACATGATTAAGACATTTGAAGAAAAACATAATCATAGCATGTCTTCGGTTCTTGCAAAATAGTTCATAAATGGGTAATAGAAACATCAGTGTTGCACAGTAGAAATTTATTGCAGATTGTGCCAAAGCAAATATTGGGCCAACAAAATGCTTCAACTTGTATTAAAAAAAATCGTGGGAAATTAATATGAAATTGGGGCAACAAGTGTTGACTTTAAGAATGTTAGAAGGGATATAAGAGCTTTCATATTAGGTGCTGATACACAGATGATCATGCATAATCTTTTTAAGAAACAGGAGTTATGTCCCACATTTGCTTTTGACTATGATATTTATGAAGATGAGCAGCTGTGTAGGTTATTTTGGGCCGATCCAATCTCAAAAAAGAATTATGCTGTATTTGGAGATGTTGTCTCGTTTGATGCCACATATTCAACCAACAGGTATTCATCCAAGTCTTTATTCTTTTTAATAGCTTCTATATGTTTCAATAATTATCTCACCTTAATGCTTAAATAAATGCACCTTAATCACTAAAACTACACACCTTAAGCACTATAACTATGCACATTTAGATTCCAATGCATGCACTTGAAGCTTTGAGGTCAAAACTCTTTTGAAGGCATTCAATATTCGAATTAACTCACCTTAAGGTGTAACTTTACGCACCTTAAGGTTTAGATCAGACATTCTCACTGAGGGCTTGAAATCACGCACCTTAAGCCTTGAAATCACGCACCTTAAACACTAAGATCACGCACCTTAAGGTTTAAATGAACACATACTTTAATTTCCAACTTAAAGTGCATCAATTTGAATTACAACTGCCAAGCCATAGGTGCGCGAATTTAAAGCTTAAGGTGAGTTAACTTACTACTTTAGGTGCGTATTTTTAACACTTGAAAACTGTGATATATTCTTTGGCTTGTAGGTATAGTATGATTTTTGGACCATTCACATGAGTTGATAACTATAAGAAATGTATCACATTTGTTGCTGGACTGTTGCTGAAAGAAGACATAGAGTCATATGTTTGGCTATTTGAAAATCTCGAAAAGGCAATGGGTTTTGAACCAAGGGTAATTGTTATTGATCAGGACCCGGCAATGAAAGTGGCAATTCCAAGAGTTTTTAAGCAAACTAGGCATCATTATTGCATGTGTACATTATGTGCAAAGTCGGGGAAAAGGTTGGTCCTACGTTAAGCAAGAATATATGAGGTGTTTAGGAATAAATTGTACTCCATTGTGTGGACTTCTTATTTGGAACCTGTTGATTTTGAGACGTAATGGAAGTAGCTCATGGAAGAGTTTGACTTAGTTGATCATAATTGGTTTATGCATATGTTTGAGGTAAGAAATTATTAGGATCCCAGCCTATTTTAGGGATGTTTTTATGGGTGGTCTTAGGACTACATCGTGTTCAGAAAGTGAGAACTATACATTCAGTCATTTTACCAGCCCTTAGTCTAATCTAGTTGAATTTCTAATGAACTTTGACGATGCTTTAAATTCACAACGTCACATTAATGAAAAAAACATTAGTGACAACGAAGGATACAT
>CM008332.1:31744409-31756617 GCA_002525835.2 Ipomoea batatas
ACTCCGCTGAAGTTCGAGACATCGAACAACCTCTCGAGGTCAGCTCGGTTTGATGTCTCGAACGAGTGGTCTGAGATGGAAAACTCGTTCGGAATTTTGGCATAATGTAGCCTGCAAGGCCAGCCACTTTTCCGGACGACATTCGTGCCCGCAGGTGCCGGCGCATACAAGTTCAAGCCTTTCGAACTCATTTTGGGATTTGATTTGCACCCCCCCTGCGCGCGAGAGAGAGCATCTATGCTATACAAGTTAATTAGTCTTAAAAGACTCTTGTATTTATAGTGGGGCAAATCTTCATTCCCAACCAATGTGGGACAAAGCTAATAAGCTTTTCCTCACTTAAAATTCCATCTCCAATGGGTCTACTTTGAGAGCCAATTTCTCATTCACCCATTATCCATTTTGAGCGTATAATATATCGATCTCTTCGTCTCACTACGAAGAATCCGAATCCACTTTGACCCGACCCAAATCGGATGTGGACCCTACATATATTTATACCACAAAATGGCCACTTAAAATGCCATTTTAGTGCTATTTTTCCAACAAAATATTGTGTGATTTATCTCTTTTATCAGTCTCAAGGATTGAAGTATGCCTTTAAGTTTGAGGTTTAAACTTATATATCAAGTTAAACTATTGATTTTTAATATTATTTGCACACTTTACTGTTTACGTATTTAATTTTGGGGTCCGTTTAAAAAGGAGGAAATGACTTCTGGAAAATTAATCATTTTCCAGAAAGCATTTTCCTTTACAGTGTTTGATTGCATTCTGAAAAACTTTTTTGGTGTGTTTGGTTCATTTTTTGAAAAATGAGCACAGTTATTTTAAATTTTAAATATTTAAATATTACAATGATGGTGGGGGTGGGAGGTGGTGGTGGTGGTGGCGGCGGCGGCGATTAGGCGTGATTGGTTGCTCCACTACTGCAAACGGAAAATGACTTTCCCCAAAAACAATGGGAAGTCATTTTCCGGAAAACCCCCTTTGTTATTTCCATTGACCACGCCCCTATTTTCCGTTGACTTTCATTTTCCCCCTCTAGCCAAACACTATAAACCCAGAAAATGATTTCCAAAAATCATTTTCCAGGTTTCCTAACGCACCATTGACATAAATATAATTTTCTTATTTTATAACTATTATATTCTATGATGTCGAGTGTTATAAAACTATGGGTTTGACCTCCACCATCCTATTGAGTTAGGGTGTTGCATGGGCTCTTGGAGCGAGGAATTTTGCCTTTTGTAAGTAAAATATGTCTTATGTGTGACATAAATAACGTCAAATTAATGTTGTGTCAATATGTTCCATGTAACATTAAGGCACTAAAAAACATTTAAACAAAGAACATCCCTATTAATCAAAATAGTTTGATTGCAAAACACAAATAAAAATAAAATATTTAATAGTTATGAAAAACTAACTACAATATAATAATATTTACTTATGATTTCTCATATTTTGATTAAGCATTTTTTTTATCAACAAATTTAACATTTTTGCAAGAATCTTCTTGTAAATAATTTGACATCAAACATATATATTTTATAACAATTTAATATCACCACATTACTCATATTTATATAGACCTATTACATCATGTTTTCTAACATAATAACAATCTAACATACAAAATATATTTTTAAATTTCCAACAATCTAAGTTGGAATCAAGATGCTTATATTTTGGGAGTAAGTATAAATAAATATAAAATATCAAAGAATAAAGTAATAAATAACAACAACCTAACTCAAATTCATATATTTTGGAGCAAGTAAGTATGAAATAAATATAAAATCTCAAACAATAATGAATTGAAATAAATAGCTAGCAAGAACCTAACTCAAATTCATATATTTGGGAGCAAGTAATAAGTATAAATAAATACGAAATCTCAAAGAATTAAGTAACAAATAATAAGAACGTAACCTAACTCAAATTCATATATTTGGAAATTGTAAGCAAGTCAACTATAAGGAAAATCAAAATTCAAAATCAAAATCAAAATTCAAAAATCATTCATGTAAGCAAGTAAGCCGAAAGTTAAAGCAAAATCAAAATTCATATCGGCAATTTAATAGTCTTAAATATGTAATATCAAATTTTAATATTAGTAGTTACATATTTGGAAGCAAGTTGTAACATAAAAAAAAGTAAGTTGTAATATAAAATTTTCGAATGTCAAATTCAAAAAATGAATAACTAAAAAATAATTTTAAAAATTTCAACGATACGGGGTAAGGGACCCGGCATTGATCTTTCCCTCCGTCAGCCACTAACTAGCTAGATGGGATAGATTAGTTTGTTTCATTTGATGGGTTTGCCCATCCTGCTTGTGTGTTTTTTAAACCTTATCTGGCTTACTACAAACTTTCTCAAACCAGAAATAAATCAAACTTTGCATAATTTTTTACCTGTTGAATCAAATGCTACAAGCAGCATGTTATTGGCCTTAGGATAAAGCGCTCACGACTATACCAAAAGTTATATCTAAGTAGTAAATTCACAATTTTATTTCCTTAATTATAGACCGTTGTTATTACATTTTCGAAAGACATGCTTCTAACCTTTGCTCTTTACCCGCCTGCGTCCAACAACCCCTTAGTCACATGGTGTTGGACTTGCCCCTTACCAACCTCTGTAACATAATTGCTAGCCAGGGCAACTTCTTCTCTCTCTTTTAGGTAATTAATATCAGGGTCATACTTGTGTGAGACCGCCTCACGGATTTTTATTCGTGAGAATGTTTGGGTCGGGTCGAAACAACATACAAATGTCATATTTATATGTGCAAATGTCATACTTATATGCTCAAATATAATACTAATCAGGAATACAAAAAATTTATTCCTGATTAGTATTACATTTGAGCATATAAGTATGACATTTGTGCGTATAAATATTACATTTGCATCTCAACCCGACCCGACCCGACTCGTCTCAGTGTGAGACGGGCTCACGCAAGTTTTTGCCTTCCGACCCGTCTCAGTGTGAGACGGTCTCAAGCAAGTTTTTGCCTTAATATAATAAGAACAAGACATCGTCTTCTCTCGTTTTCAAACCGCAGGCAGCAAAGCTATCAATCAGTAACTACTACCTTTGTATTCTCATGCAACAAAGTCAACAATAATGTACATGATTTGTGGATCTAAACCCAATCACTTGTTAGCGTCCAAATAATTAAATCCCTTACTTCAGCTTAGAATCCCGCCTGTCACACAACCAATACATTAACAACAGCATAATTATTGATCCTATCGTATACAAATACAACAAACCTTAGCTAAGCTCGAACCCACCTCAACTTTTTGCTCACTTAACTCTACAAACAAATGGTACGATATACTATTCTGCATGAGAGACCATTTGTACGTTACAGCTATTTGCCTCATCAGACACCACCAACAACACGTTTACGTATGAAGGAGAGATATAGAGTTTATTACCGAAATGGTCCCTTGACTATTGCGAAATTACTAATTTGGTCTTCGATAATTTTTCATGCCCAATTAAGTCCCTCGACTTTGAAAATTTTAACCAATTTGGTCCTCCATTTATTTTGCCGTTAAAATCAGGACCAAATTGATAATTTTGCTATATAGTCAAGGGACCAAATTGGTAATTTACTATAGTCAAGGGACCAAATTGGTAATTAATTTTTCACTGAAATGGTCCATTGACTATAGCAAAACTTCCAATTTGATCCCTTGACTATAGCAAAATTATCAATTTAATTTGGTCCCGATTTTAACGGCAAAATAAACGGAGGACCAAATTGGTTAAAATTTTCAAAGTCGAGGGACTTAATTGAGCACGAACAATTGTCGATGACCAAATTAGTAATTTCATAATAGTCGAGGGACCATAAACTCGAGAGATATACATAGGAGCTGAGGGGCCACTCTAAACCATATCCATTTTTTAATAATGTACGAAAAGTTGAATTGAGTGATCAATATATATATATATATATAGTTAGTAGAATAGCTAACACTCAAGCTCATTCTATATATACATTCAGTATACTTGGAGAAAGCTAAGAAAAAACCTAACAGCAGAGATGAGTTCATCAAGAATAAGAATGCTAAGTTGTTGTAGTACCTTAGCCCTGCTTGCATGTCAGTTGATTGTGTTAAAAGCTGAACTGCAAGTTGGGTTTTACAGTGACACGTGTGATAGGGCTGAGTTGATTGTTAAAGATGAGGTCCAGAAAGCGTTTATTCGCGATAGAGGAGTGGCGGCTGGGCTTGTGAGGATGCATTTCCACGATTGCTTTGTCAGGGTACGTAGTGTGTTACTAAGTAATTCCCTTAATTAGCTAGCTATTAGCTTAATTGAAAGAAATTATTGTTAGTTTGGAGTTATAGAATAATATGTATATATATGTTGCATGGGTGGCAGGGGTGCGATGGGTCAGTGCTTATAGATTCCACTGCATCAAACACGGCGGAGAAGGATTCTCCAGCGAATAATCCAAGCTTGAGAGGATTTGAGGTGATTGACAGTGCAAAAGCGAGGCTGGAATCTTTGTGTAAAGGAGTTGTGTCGTGTGCTGATATTTTGGCTTTTGCAGCCAGGGATAGTGTAGAGATGGTAAGACTTACGTACTACTTACACACACGTATATAAACCACAAGATCAAGTAAGCTGTACAGATGTTAATAGAGATTCTTATTTGAACTTAATTTTAATATATATATGGGCCAAGTTTTAGTGTGGCAAGGCTAATATGCGGCTGGTGCGGCGGCATCATTAGGTATGCAGAAACGCACCAATAGTGTTAGGAAATGCACAATAATGAAAAGCACAATGCACAACACACAAAAAAAATACACCACATATCACCCTACTTAATGGTGCGCTTCCGAACACTATGTGGTGTGTTTATGTGTACCTAATGGTGCATTTTGTAGTGATGCGTACCTAATAGTGCGTTTTGTGGTGAATTGGCGCATTTCATTGTTGTACGTTTTCTAAAATTATTGGTGCGTTTTTGTATACCTAATGGTGCGGCTGCACCAACCGCACGTTAAGGATGGCATTTGAGCTGATATATATACATATTTATTTGAGTATATATGCTTAATGCTTGCAATTGGAAACTGCAGACCGGAGGAATTGGCTATGATGTTCCGGCAGGAAGAAGAGATGGGCGTGTTTCTTTAGCTTCTGAGATACCTAACAATTTGCCACCACCTTCATTTAACGTGCCACAGCTTACTAACCTCTTTTCTAACAAGGGATTCACACAAGAAGAAATGGTTACACTCTCAGGTAAGCCAAACAAACAAATTAATAAAGTTTCATCTATGTTAGTTTTATATGTTGGCCGAGGCCGGTAAAGGGCGAAGTCCATTAATTGGTGGCTAAGAGATTGTTGGGTGGAGGCCTGTGAAGAACCAAGTCGAGCATCTTACATCTCGAAAATATGATGGCAGTCTATAAGGAAATAAATTCTTAGTGGACCTAACAAGTGGTATTAGAGACAGGTAATAGGCTTAAGTCCTTTGCTACTAACTATAGGTTTTGGCATAGTGGTCCTAACAACTGGTATTAGAAACAGGTCATGAGTTTAAGTTCTTCACTACTAGTTAAAACTTTTTGGCGTAGGACCACTGGTTTTTTTATCCATATCAACATTTTGTATACAAGTGATTATCTCAATAATAGTGTCCTATCCACGATGAACTATAATTATTGCGATAATTATTGTGACCAATAAATTAGATACAATCAAGGTGATTCTTTTCAATATATATATATATATATATATATATATATATATATATATATATGCATGCCTGAGATACATTCTTCTCGATTTTGAATCTATTCCTTTCAAGTACTTCACTAGAAACATATCAGAGTAAGGTCATGGGTTCAAGTTCTTCCCTACTAACTATAGCATTTGACATATTCGTAAGCGCTTCATCCTAACAATATAATATAATATATATGCTCAACATAATTAATCAAACACTGATTGACAGGCGCGCACACCATCGGGCGTTCACATTGCACGTCATTCAGTAACCGGCTTTACAGTTTCAACTCAACCACGCCACAAGACCCGAGCCTGGATCCCCAATATGCAGCTCAACTAAAACAACGGTGTCCTCAGGGCAGTAGCAACGCAAACCTAGTGGTGCCAATGGACCCTTTCTCTCCAGCCATCACCGATGTTAGCTACTATACCAACATATTAGGCAACCGAGGCCTGTTCACTTCAGACCAAACTCTTCTTACAGATCCATCCACAGCCAACGAAGTCACAAAGAATGCTGTGAGCCCCATTTCCTGGGGGCTTAAATTTGCCGCTGCAATGGTGAAGATGGGCCAAATCAGTGTCTTGACAGGTAACGCTGGAGAGATTCGAGCTAATTGTAGAGTGGTTAATAGCTGATGAAGATCGATCCATTGATAGATCATGCATGAGATCACAGATGGTGTTGCTGCAATTGACTACTGATGATAATCAAATTCGATTTCATGTAACACAAGAAACATATATATAATTTAATTGTGTGGAGTTCGTTGTGGTTTGAATAAGACAAACAATGTAATGTCTCAAATTTTAGAATAGGAATCTTTTATATTTCTGAGTCTTGTGTCACAATTATTTGGAGAAGAGGATTGGCAAATCAATTCAAAATTATGGGAATATTTGGAATTTTTAACTCAAATTTTTTAATTTTCCCCATTTTTCATTCAAAATGGTGACACTACAAGTGTTAGAATTTTCCAATTTTGTGCAAATTTCCAAGTTTCAATTTTCTAAGCATGGATATGATGTCTACAATTTTAATAAGAGCCAATAAAGTTAGGATTTTAGCAAAAAGAAAAAATTGTTGGTGGCAATTATTGACTTAAAAGAATGGTTCATATTATTTTGATTTTAGTAATATTTTATGATTTTCCTTGTTTACTCTCTGTTATATTATTTTCAACTTCTATTATATTATTTTCCTCCCTTAAAGAACTCCATATTCCGTTAATATAAACTTTAGTAACGGAATATTCCGTTAACTTTTAACTTACAAATTAATTTCTATAAGAAAAAGTCTTAGGTTCAAACCTCATCACAATCAGAGTTGGCATGACTACGAATATGTTAGAGTATATTATTAAAAGTGAGTACCGCGTACCCTACCCTATTACTCTTACTAAATTAAATAAATTAGTAATTACAACAAAAAAAAATATACATATGCATTTCTTTAATTTAGAATTTAATGTTTACAATGCCTTTATTTAAAAAAAAAATATTTATTATCAAAAAATTTAAAAAGAAATATAATTTCATTAGTTATATTGTCTTTATTTTCTACAATAAAAATTATTCATTATCAAAAAATTAAAAAAGAGATATAATTTCATTAGTTATATGTCTTTATCTTCTACAATAAAAATTATTCATATCAAAAAATTAAAAAAGAGATATAATTTCATTGGTTATATTTTCCTTACCTTCAAATCATATTAACTACTTGGGGATGATTTGTTGACAAAGAAGACAATCAAATAACCTAATAAATTGAAGCGTGAAACTACCCCGTAATATTTGTTGTACTACATCACAGTTGTTCACATTAAAGGTAAATCGTATTTCTTTATTAATATGATTTAAAATGTATAAATTTTTATTATCAAAAGTAGTATTTATTTATACTATCATTTTTAGACTAAGTATTTAGACTATCGTTTTTACAAAATTGCAAACATTTATTTTAGTGACAATTATAATCAACCTCTCATATATTATCTTGCATTTATATACTTTGAATTATCAATTTAAATAAAAAAAATTCAACATTCAATTATATATGCATGAACATCTCATATATAATCTTGTATTAATATATATACTTTGAAGTACTTATTTAAAAATAAACATTGGGCATTATCCTATTCGCGCAATGCGCGTGAAAAAACTAGTATATATATAGGGGAGGAGCTACAAATTTGTTCCAGTTGGAGCGAAACATTAAAACAAAAGAGAATTTTAAAAATAAGAAATATAGTCATAAATATTGTTGAATATATGCGAAAAATAAAACGCATCAAAACTCTATAAAAATATTCATAACAAAATATGAAAAATAATTAATTTGATAAAATAATTCAAATAGAAAATACATTATAAATTACACATCTAATTATTAATTTTTAAAAAACTTATATATATCAAACCCTTGACCTTTTTTAGCAAATAAAGCACATCTACCAACTCAACCAACTAATTAATTATTTACATATATATGTTTTCATATACTTATATCTAAAGTATGTACTATATATATACATACATACATATATATATATATATATATACATATATATGTACATATATATGTATATATACATACATATATATGTATATATATATATGTGTGTATATATATGTATATATATATATATATATATATATATATATGTGTGTGTGTGTGTGTGTGTGTGTGTGTATATATGTGTATATATATATGTATGTATATATGGGCACAATCCCGTGCGAACTGCCGCCCAAGAAGGAAATGAGAACGCATCACAACCGTCCACGTGTCCAGATCAACGAATCAGATGCAAGTTTAAAAAAACGACGCGGTGACATTTTCGTAAATAACTAGAACTTTGGTGCAAGTAATTGTGTTATAAGTGCACCTAGTTTCACTTACAAGTGCACCTATTTTCGCACCTATTTTAGCTTAGAAGTGCAAGTAATTTACCTTGTTAATATTCATGCACCTATTTTCGCAAATGCTTTTACTTACAAATGCAAGTAATTTACCTTGTTAATATCCATGCACCTGGGTGCAACCTAAGTGCACATAGTTATAACATTAGGTACACTTAATATTGATGCTCAATGTACAAAATCACTTGCACCTGTAATATATTTTACTTGCATCTGCAATACATTTTACTTGCACTTGTGCAAGTAATTTACTTTGTTAACATTCATGCACCTGGGTGCAATCTAGGTGCACCTAGTTATAACATTAGGTGCACTTAGTGTTGATGCTCAGTGTACAATTTACTTGCACTTGCACAAAATACGCATATTGGCAAAAACTAGTCCACCATATGTACGAGACAACCATGTCGTCTCAAGTCAAATGATTATTGCATACTTGTAACATACAACATATCGATGACACGTAGGTAAACACCATGCGGTACGTTGTAGTCAGTCATTGTTCAATGACTTGTTCTCTAGCAATCATCCACATGTCCACTCTATGTATCTCATACAGAATGGCATGATAATCACCATAAGAAGGACAATGTGCTAGTCTTATCGGAATTCTAATGCCCAATTAGAATTCCTATAACTAGGAACATTTTTACAATACTTCATTTATTAATTCTCCGTCACTCATATTCTTAACTCTTAAGAATGAAGAATTAAGAAGATTGTATGGAATAATATCAAATATTAACTAAGTCAAAATAAAATAAATAAAACAATTATTATTATATTTATTTAATTAGAAATCAATGCCCAAAACAATAAATATTGGCTCCTAGGACATACATGTCTAACATACATTAGGTAAACATAAATAAATTTGAGTTGGAGTCTGTATTTATTTTTATAGAAGATGTTAATAAAAACATATGAATAAATAGAATGTTGAATTTTAAAATTATTTTGGACTTTGGATTTTGTTTTTGTTTTAAATAAATTTTATGGTATTTAACTATTTATTAATGATTTAATGTATTACTTTTACTGATTAGTATAATATTTTTGTTCACAAAACTAGTATATCATCAATATTTATTAAATACGAAAAAAGTATTTACAAGTATACATTTTATAATATTTACACATTTTCATATGTTTCTTTTTCGTACATTTGTAAAATTTTTGTTTGATATGTCATTAAAGAGCTTTATATTTGTGTTCATTTATGCTTGTTTTTGGCACACATGTTAGGTAAAGGAAGGTGGAACAATGCGTAATTTGACGTATCTGGATTAAATTAAAGGAAGAAATGACCGAGTAATGAGCAAGCAAGCATGAAAAGATGCTAATCTTGGGAGAAAACGAGGCTTTAAAGCACAAGAAAAACACCCGAGGGCACACCGGGGAACGAAGGAGCAAAACAATAGTGTGAAGGTCGTCTAGAAGAACTCACGCTGACCGTGAGTGTCGGCGTGAGTCCAGAGCAAAGTTTCTAATCAGGGGACTCACGGTGTGAGTCTCAGCGTGAGTATGATGATCAGAAACTGATCATTGAACTCACGTTGACACTCACACCGTGAGTGCCAGCGTGAGTCCCACCGTGACTCCTTGTCCTGAAAGCTGCGAGAAGGCGTGGATTTCTGACTACAAATACCTTTGGGTGGTTATTTTGTATTTAATTTTGAACTTATGAACTCTCCATATAGATTTTCTCTCTAGAAAACCTTCCATAAACTTTTCCACACTTGTAATCCACCATCTATTAGAAGGTTTAGAGGAAGAATTACATTGTAATCACAACATTCAACTTCAATTTCTAGATTATTTCTTGCAATTAAATCATCAAGTTAAGTACTCTATTTCATATTTTTGCATTTACATTTCTTAAAGTTGTGAATTCTATGTTTATTACTTCAATTGCTTCTAGTTTTACATTTCAAGTATGAGTAATTAAACATATTTAGGATTTGATCGAATTGAACTTCCTTGAGTATGAATCCCAATATGAATTGAATTGCATAAACTAAGTTTTGTATTGTCATCATGATGAACTTAGTTATGCATTGGGTGAAATTGAATTGACTCTTCACAGTTATGGCCAAGTTATGCAAGAGATACTTGGAATTTGTGTTCCACCTATGAGAATAAGGCTACACCATAGCCATACCTCTCATATTTCTTACTCACCTTTGAGAAAAGGGAGTTTGAAGGAAATAGGCACACAAAGTGTTTGTTGAATATCCTCTTCTAGCCAAGTTGCCATGAGAATGGAACTTAAGATTAGTTGATAGTCCAATTGATCGTGCGAGTGACATTGACACTTAAACCATTTCCCCAAGTTCATCATCTAGACTCACATAACTTAAACTTTAGACACAAATGAGATTTTATGCAAGGATGTTTGGTTCAAATCTCTATTTCATTTATTATCTTTTAATTTACTTACTTATTCTCATTATTGATTTCTTGAACATGCACTACTCAAATATGTTTAAGTTAGCTTTCAAACACTACATGAACGTATGCTTAACCCCTAATTACTTAAATTCTAATTAAGTCATTCTTGAGGACGATACTCTTATTTTTCATCACAACTAAAACCAACTTTCAAATGGCGCCGTTGTCGGGGAATGACATAAGTTTTTGAGTAATGAGTTCATTTGGGTTAACATGAGACATCATTAAAGTCTGAGAGTCTAACCACCATCATTTACTTGTTATTTTTGAAATTTACTTTGTTTGTTTTTGAAATTTTTGGATACTTGAATTGTTACTACTCTCACAAGCAACTACTTCTAGTTGCAAAATACTATCATGTCTTTGTGATTGTAGGTTGATACTCTATGATGTATTCTCAAGCAAGATATCAACAAGAGGATTACTTTGAGGACCAAGGAGGATATAGGCAACTAAGGGGAGGCTACAATGCTCAACTTTCTAGCCCCTATGGTTATGAAGATGATGAGGACTATAGAGCACAATATCATCAACCAAGAGGCCACCACTAAGGACACATGATGATGAGGCATATGAGTATGATGATCCACCACGAAGGCAATCATCAAGAGCTCAATATGATGATAGGGAATATGGTGATTGCCATTACTCAAGGAGAGCTCCACCACCACCTCAAAGAAGATTATTCTATGATGACCCACCGGAGAGATACCAATGGTCTTATTATGGTCATATTATGAACATTTAAGGAGGGCCCAACCACTACGGAGAGACATCTCTTATGATCATTCAAGGGAATAAAAAACACCTAGGTATTACTGGGATGACTATGAGGATGGATATCATGACAAAGAGGACTACTACTATGAGCATCGAGGGATAGAACGAGTGCATCTCACCAAAGCTATAGTTCTCAATCTTACCTAGGGATGTCAACGGGGCGGGGCGGGGGCGGGGAATGGGGTCCCCGTCCCCGTCCCCGTCCCCGAAATCTCTCCCCATTCCCCGTCCCTGCCCCGTTCCCCGACGGGGATGGGGAATTATTCCCCATCCCCGTCC
>CM008332.1:31777303-31790487 GCA_002525835.2 Ipomoea batatas
TTGCCTTTTTTTACTCATTTCTCCAATTGACAACCCCTCATGCCTTTTTCTTAGGGAAACAGGGATATTTCACTCAATACTCACAGAAAGCTCTCCTTTTGCCCCATGTTCTATTCTTTGATTATTCAATTCCGGGCTTCGCTTAATCTTATCTTTCTGAAATTAGGGTTTGCACACTCCCACTTCGAGAGATCCTTAACTAAGGTCTTTTCACAATATGAGGTGAATACCACGCGAGCATGCAACTTTTTCAAAAAAAAAAAATTTAAAGGTCAAGGTAGGGGTACTTCCAAGGTTATTCAAAGAGTAAACTTTTTGGCACAGATTTAGCATTCTTCGAAGATAGAATGAATAACAACACATGCTTGTGGTTTGATTATTTTTCAAACAAATGAGATAGAGCTCTTAATTAAAATTTTCATTAAGCACAACTCTTTCCACACTTTAGACCAAACATCGTCCTCGATGCTGATTGAGAATATGATAAAAGAAGGAAACAACAAAACATGCATTTTTCCACACTTTAAAATGAAAACATGAGGTTTAAAGAATAGATAAACAAGGGATAAGAGGTAGATGACCTAGTAAGCATCCCATGTCATACCATTCCAAAGCGCTTCAATTGATGATTCTCATGCTCCTGCAACGAGATCTGCATGGAAGTATAGAGTCTACAAAAATAGGGAATTTCAACTTGGATGTTATTTTAACATAATAAAGTAAAGATATTAATAAAGCATGGTAAATAACGGGTTGCCCGACGAAACTGTGATGAAAATTGTGCTACTCATCCTCCCAGGGTATTAGCCTGCAACACTGGACTGTCCCATGTGTATTTTCTGTTCCATAATATGTCTTGACTTGGTGGCCATTTACTTTGAAAGAACCTTTTTCAGGGTGCATGATCTCCAAGGTTCCATAAGGAAATACTTTTGTAACAATATAAGACCAGTCCATCTTGATTTAAGTTTCCCAGGAAACAATCGCAGTCTAGAATTGAATAATAGCACTTTATCTCCTAATGTGCATGTCGTGGTAAAACTTTGATCGTTCTTTGTAAGATCTGGATGTTTCATAAGCCAACAAACGCCATTCTTCTAGCTCATTCAATTGAAACATTCGCTCTTGCCCTGCTGTGAATAAGTCTTCATTTAGTTTCTTAATAGCCCAATATGCCTTATGTTCGATTTAAACTGGAAGGTGGCATGCCTTGCCATACACCAATCTGTATGGAGTGGTACCTATCGGTGTCTTATAAGCAGTTCTGAAGGCCCATAATGCATCGTTAAGCTTATCAACCCAATCTTTTCTATGGCGAGATACTATTTTTTCCAATATGGCTTTAATATCTCTGTTTGCATTCTCAACCTGCCCTGTAGTCTGAGGATGATAGGGTACTCCTCCTCGATGTTGTATGCCTTGTCTTTGAAGTAGTCTCCGCATGGGTACGTTCCGGAAGTGTGTCCCTTTATCGCTGATCAGAATTCGTGGTACTCCAAATCTAGTGAACAATCTTTTCAGAAATCTTGTTACACTTCTTGCGTCATTGTTTCGCAGTGCTTCTGCTTCAATCCATTTGGAAACATAGTCTACCGCAATTAGAATATATTTAAAACCTTTGGAGTCCGGAAACGGTCCTGCAAAGTCTAATCCCCATATATCAAAGATTTCGCACGCAAGTATGTAATTTTGTGGCATCTCATCTTTTCCGGTGATGTTCCCAGTTCGTTGACATCTATCATAGTTTCTGACACAGATTTGAGCATCGCGAAATATGGAGGGCCAGTAGAATCCTACTTCAAGAGCTCTCCTAGCAGTTCTGTTAGCTGAGTGATGGCCCATTCGATGGCATTCTCATAGGATTTCATGTCCTTCAGCCTCTGTTACGCATCGGCGAATTATTTGATCTGCGCACACCTTGAAAAGATACGGTTCGTCCCAAAAGTAGTAGCGTGATTCGGCTATTAATTTCCTTCGAGCGTGTATATTTAAAAATTCTGGTAACTTCCTTCCTACAAGATAGTTAGCTAGATCTGCATACCAAGGTGTGAGATAGAGACCCATTAGCTTTTCCTCTGGAAAATATTCATTGACGTTCCCAATGGTATCCTGTTCTCTTTCATTCTCTAATCTTGATAAATGATCTGCTGCACTATTTTCGACTCCTTTCCAGTCTACGATAGTTACATCAAATTCTTGCAATAGTAGAATCCATCTGATCAACCTCGGCTTTGCTTCCGGTTTAGACATAAGGAACCTGATGGCTGCATGATCAGTATGAATAACGACCTTTGACATTAAGAGATATGATCTAAATTTATCTAATGCAAGTACAATTGCAAACAGTTCCTTCTCGGTCGTGGTGTAGGCTTGCTGTGGTTTAGTCAACATCCGACTGGCATAAGCGATAGGCTGAAATTTCTTATCGTTTTTCTGCCCTAGCACAACTCCAACGGCGAAATTACTTGCGTCACACATCAACTCACAGGGTTGATCCCATTTCGGTCCTACCAGGATTGGAGTGTGTATCATGGCATCCTTCAAACTCTGAAATGCCTTCATAGCATCTTCGTTTAATTCAAAAATGGCATCCTTCTCTAACAACTTAGTTAATGGCCTTGCGATTTTCGAGAAATCTTTTATGAACCTTCTGTAAAATCCTACATGTCCCAAGAAGCTTCTTAAAGATGTAACATTGTGCGGTGGTGGTAGGGTCTCAATGACTGCTGTCTTAGCCCTGTCGACTTCGATTCCCCTTTTTGAAATCTTATGTCGAAGCACAATTCCTTCCGTGACCATGTAGTAGCATTTTTCCCATGATAAAGCCAAATTCATTTTCTGGCATCACTCCAAAACTTTTTCCAAATTTCCAAGGCATTCCTCAAAAGTGTTTCCAAAAATCGTGAAATCGTCCATGAAAACTTCCATGAAATCGCCAATGAAATCTTCAAAGATAGCCACCATACATCGCATAAAGGTGGCGGGTGCGTTACAAAGACCAAATGGCATTCTCCTGTATGCGAATGTAGGGACAAGTGAATGTGGTTTTCTCTTGATCTTCCAAGGCTACTGGAATTTGAAAGTACCCGCTCATTCTGTCCAAGAAATAGTAGTAGCCATACCCGCTTACTCTTTCAATCATCTGATCTATGAAGGGCAATGGAAAATGGTCTTTACGGGTAGCTTCGTTGAGTTTTCTATAGTCGATACAGACTCTCCATCCAGTTATTTTTCTTGTAGGAATCAGTTCCTGGTTATCATTTTTAGTGACTGTAATTCCTCTTTTCTTTGGTAGCACGTGAGTTGGACTGACCCATGTGCTGTCTGAGATAGGATAAATCATTCCAACATCCATAAGCTTTATCACCTCGTTTTTCACGACTTCAAATGTATTTGGGTTAAGTCTACGCTGCGGTTGTGCCACAGGTTTGGATCCTTCTTCCAACAGAATCTTATGTGTGCAAATGGGCGGATTAATCCTTTTTAAGTCAGTCATTTTCCAACCTATTGCTTCCTTGTTTCTCTTAAGCACTGTTATCAGTTGTTCTTTTTGCATTTTTTAAAGGTCTGTAGCAATAACAACTGGCAATTCTTCCCCCATCCCTAAATAGGCATACTCAAGATGAGCTGGTAGAGGTTTTAATTCTCCTTCATGCATTATTTCATAATCTTCTTTCCCGTTCCTATTTTCATCATCATATTCCCCTTTCAATTCATCAAATTCATCCCCGTCATTTCCAACCATTCCCTCTGAGACTTCTCCAACAGAGTTTATATTCTCAACAAATTCAGAAACGCAGTTAATATCAAGCAAATTAAAACGATCACCCTCTCGGTGTAAAGCAACATGTAAAGAATTCAGTTCATGTTCAAAAGTATTTTCATTATTGCTCTTAGCACCTATGGGACATTCCCAGTTGAAATCATGCCTCTTAGCTTTAGGTATTTCGTATAAATAATGAATTTCATCATGCACATAATCAACGAAAAAACATTCATCACTATCTAAAGGATATTTCATTATTTTAGTCACGTCGAAGCTAGCAGATTCGTCTCCTACACGAATAACAAGTTTGCCCTCTCCCACATCTATTAAAGCTCTAGCAGTTGCCAAGAAAGGTCTGCCCAAGATGAGAGGAATCTCTACATCTGGGTCCATATCTAGGATCACAAAATCCACGGGAAAGATAAATTTATCAACCCGGACTAAAACGTCCTCTACTATACCCTTGGAGTACTTAGTAGATCGGTCAGCTAACTGAATGATCATGCGTGTGGGCTTAAGGGTTCCTAGCTTCAGCTGTCGATATAATGCAAAGGGCATTAGATTGATGCTAGCACCTAGATCTGCCAAGGCTCTATTGAAAGTTGTTCATCCTATATTGCAAGGTATAGTAAAGCTTCCAGGATCTTTTAATTTTCTAGGCACATTCTTATGCAATATAGCAGAGCATTCCTCTCCTAGGACAACAGTAGCAGTTTCAACTAATTTCTTTTTATTTGATAGAAGATCTTTAAGGAATTTGGCATACCTTGGCATCTCTCCAAGTGCATCGATGAATGGCATATCGACGTGTAATTGGCGCAGCATTTGTAGGAATTTGTCGTATTTGGCATTATCAATGTCGGTGCGGAATCTCTGAGGAAATGGAAGTTTGGCTTGCGGCACAAGCGGTGGTTCTTGCATGATTTCTTTCCCTTTCCGAGAGGGTTGCGGTTGTATCACTTCCTTCCTGAGTTCTTCTTCAATTGTTTGCTCGGCTTGTGTTGAATCAGTGATCTCTTCATTTTTCACTCTGGATTTTTCTATTGGGGTCGATTGTGGAGGAGGTGGAACAGCGTCTGGAAGCGCTCTTCCGCTTCTCAAAGTTACAGCATTTACGTTTGTTTCTCCTTGGATCATTTCCATGATTTTTTACGAGAGTGCTATCAACCGTTTGAAGAAGTGAAAGTGTCTCATGACGTAATTCTTGGATTTCTCCAAGCATTTCTTTGGTAATGGTCTCTTTAAGTCTGGCGTTCTCCTCCCTCGTCTCTCGGATGAAGTCATTCAGGCGTTGCTCGAGGGGGATTTGACTGTTTCCAGGTGAAAAAGGCTGCTCAGGATGAGTAAAGGAATAGGCATATGCACAGGATCCATCCACGTCCTTACCACGCGTGTGAGTCGGCGTGGAATTATTCCAGTGAGCTTCCACGTCGGTGCACACGCGTGTGGATCTCGTGGCAGGATCACAGGTCGCAAAATTTTCAGAAATTTGATGTTTTGGCTCGTTGGAATGCATTTGAGGGTAATGAGGAGGTATACCGTAAGTATGATATCCCTGAGGTTGAAAGTGTTGTGTGACGTATGCTTGTTCATGATAATAAATGGGTGGAGGAGGTAACGAGTACGGGAAAGAAGGTGGGTAAGGAAAATGGTAGTTATGATGGTAATGAGGTGGTGGGTATGAGGGTTGTGGATGTGAAGGATAGTAGGGATTTCTTCCGTATGGTATGTGACCATGATAAGCTTGCTCATTAGGTGGAGGTGGATCCATGATTTTAGCAAAGACTTCCTGCAATCAAATTTTTCAGGCAAAGAATCGGAGCACAAAAGGTAGCTCCTTTCACAGATTAGCTCAAATAATGTGTGGTTGGGTGTGAAAGTGTAATTAGTGACACTGAATAAACAAAGGAAAAGAAAGTAAACAAGTTATCCAAATAACTCAAGATAGTAAAACTTCAAATTCACCGTTTGCCATCCCCGGCAACGGCGCCATGTTGACAGAGTTGTTGTATGTGGTGAGTGGATAGTTGTGAACGTATATGGAGGGTGCTAGTGGTAAAACGAAGAGTCATAAACTCACCGAGTGTCGTATCTCTCGTGGATGACAAATAGGAGAATATACGGCGCGGCTTTGCTATCTGGGTTGGTTCGGAGTAACTTTTAAGATGGATCAAAGGGATTTTGATAAAAAGGATTTGTTCAAAGGAAAAGGGATAGTGAAATAAAGAGATAAACAAATGGAAATAAAAGTGGATGGGGCTAAGATGTCATGGAGATTGGTTAAAGGAATAGAGTAGAGTATTGATTTCTATTGAGTCATGATTGAAGGAGCTCGTAACATAGTCTTGAGTGACGTCACACTCAAGCTCCCAATCCTCAGTCGGTTGGGGAATTTTATCAAACACCTTGTCTACAAGTTCCCTCCGGATCTCATCTTCTCAGATTGAGAGCGGGAGATGTGAGTAGTGAGCTACATCTCTTTGCGATATCTCACCAAAGAGATGATCCTATACTCTTGGAAAGATCGGGGCCCTCGATCCAACAAGATCATACAAAAAAGTACACACAGATTCAACATTCCCCAAGGAAATCAAACTCATTATCAAATTAGATCATAAACACCAATCATCCATTCAATCTAGCCCCTATCCTAGGGATTAGCATCTCATGGGCTTCATTATCATCAAGGCATCAAAATAGGAAGACATATCTACAAAAGCAATATATAAAGCAAATAACTTCAAGGAACAAGGAAAAGGAAGAGAAAGCCAAAGAGAAAATAAATCTTTAATGAAAGAAGTTACCCACAAGATCTTCAAAGCTATGGAAATCTAGTTGCTTCTCCAATGAGCTTCTCCTCTTCTCCTAATACTCTCTAAACCTAATCTAAAATGTAGAATAGAAAAATGTAAAAAGAGACTCCCTAACCCTAGCTGAAATATCCCTTAAATACTAAAACATCGCGCAGGTTTCTGGTGCTGCCCCACGTTTGCCACACGCGTGTGGACTGACGTGGGAGCTCTCTGGAAAGATTCCACGCCAGCTCACACGTGTGTGAGGCTCGTGGGCGTGGGTTCTTCATCTCGTTTTCTTTTGTTGTTTATGGTTTGGTCTTTGTAAGTTCCCATGTGGATTGATTCTTCCTTTCAATGATTTTATGCTCCCTTTTAGGTTGATTTCGGCCTTCATTCCTGTAGCATTCTTCAAAACACTCCACACAAGACTCATTTGCAATTTGTTAGTGAAATAGCTCAAAAACACGTAATTGCACTCTTTAAAGCTTAAATTAAACAAGAAAGCAACTTAATAAGTTATAGAAAAATAGGTACTTTTGGCGTCTATCAGTACTATAAGTCTGAAATCAATGACAAACACCGTAAGCTTTGTAGTGAGCCAAGATTTAAACCACGCCCACCTGGATGTACTCGTGCAAAAGAGGTGCCACGCAAAAGAATGCATTACCTTCCTTTCATCCCTAGATTGCAATGTTTATGTGCATCACATAGCTCTGCTTCACACATGCGGTGACATTGTGAAAATCGTAGTGAACCTGATATTATGTGGCATCCTTCATATGATGAAGCATGGAAGCATTTTGATACAAAGGATTCTTAATTTCACAACAGATCCTAGAAATGTAAGATTGGGCTTATTTTCTTATACACTACTCAAGAAAAAAAAAGAGGGGGGGTGGATTTCATCAATATCATCACTCATTTCTAAATTGTCATCTCCAATAATCTGCTTTTTCCTGTGAAGAACTACAAACCATTTCTTATCACATGGATCACTAACATAAAAACTTGTTTGGCCTGAGACGCCAAGATGAAGCGATCATTCTTATGACCTTCCCTATTCAGATCTATAAGTGTAAACTCAAACTCATCGGTTTTAACTCCATGGTTACTTTTTACAGAATCAATCTCCCATATTTCTTCAATCACTCTATAGTATGACAATTCTGAACATTAGCACCCTGAACTTTACATAATCAATCTCCCATATTTCTTAAATCACTCTAGAATATGACAATTCTGCCGACACATGGTTTTTATCTTTTTAACTACTGAAATTCATTGAATTAGCCACCAAAGTCACTCCACTATTTTGCACAGTGCTCTTGTCATCTTGAAATTTTGTATAGAAAGAAAATCCATTAATGTGATATCTAGTGTAAGTTATGACTTACATGTTCAAATTATGAGCCAACCATTGTATAGTTTCAAAAGCATTATTATCAACAACATCTTTAGTTTTAAACCACTCAACAAAAGAACGATTATGCTCACTTGCAACTCACGTGTTATATCTTCGAGGATTTTGCTCCCTTACTAGGGGCATGTGTTCATCCATATAAGGCCCAACTTCACTCATATTATGCAAAACCTACAAATGGGCTTGCTCAACATCCTCATGATTCATACTTAACACTTTGCCTCTATGAGTACCCTTACCTATTATTCTCCTAATGTGGTGATACTTGAGGAGGCCAATAGCTTCTACACCTACCAAGTATTTGGTACAGAATTCAACAACCTCTTCAACTACATAGCTTTCAATAATAGATGTTACTAGCCTATATCGATTCCTGACATACCCTTTTAGAACTTTAATGTAGCGTTCAAACGAGTACATCCAAGTAAGCCGGACCACATTGTCTGATCTCTCTCACCAAGTGTACATGTAAATAAACCATTATATCAAAAAAGGAAGGTGGGAAGTACATCTCTAATTGGCATAATGTAATAACAATTCCATTCTCCAATTCATCAAATGTGTCTGGGTCAAAAACTTTCCCACAAATTACGTTGAAGAAGAAACAAAGTCTTATAATTTTGTGTCTCAATTTTTTAGGCAATACAGCTCTAATAGTCATCGGCAATAGTTGCTTCATTAAGGCATGTCAATCATGAAATTTCAATTCTATTCTTTCCTACCAAACAATGTAATTTAAATTCCTACTTTATTCTCACCTTATTCTTTTCCCACCGAATTACAATTCATTTCCTCCCTAATTCCTTCCTCCCAACTAAACGTCATGTTATATCAAAGTTCTAAAATGTGAAAATTCATCTTTAGTTCTCAACTATTGTATCATTACTACATTTAATCTATTCTTTTAATTTTTTACATTACATATTTAACTTTTATTTACTTGTTACAATTAGTCCCTATTTAAATTTTTGTCATTTTACCATTTAATAAATATGATTAACATGTAATTTTTTACATTACATATTTAATTTCTTTTTCACTTTTGTAAACTATTTTAATTGAATGATGAAATTATATATTAGTCATTTTATTAAAGATTTGAATGAAGTAATTTTAAATATAGAACTAATTGTGGTAAGCAAAAAAATGTAACAAAAAAATGTATTATACTATAGTTCCCGAGGACTAAAAATAGATTTCAGTGGTTCTAAAATATTAACATGGGAAAATGACAGTTTTAGTCATTTAGTTGTACTTAAATTATAGACTAAGCTCATTAATTATTACTCTATACAAAATTTCCCCATTAATTATTTTGAAAGTGACAGTTTTTTTTATATACAACTTGGAAGGGGGAAACCCGAAGTTTTACAGCTAACTAACATTGTACATAAAATGCCAAGAAGGATAGGCTTCGGTATTGTTCTCCAGCAGGGGTAGTAGGCCATCTGGGGGGTTGATCTTTATGTGCATGCCTTTTGGATGTACCATGAAGGTTTTAGCCATGTAATCTGCAACCTTATTAACTTCCCTGGGTATTAGGCTCATCCTCCATAGGTCCAACGATTTCAGTTCCTGTTTACAAGCTCTGAGGATATTCCGTATTACTTGGTTGGCCTCTTGATCATTTGCCATTCCATTGACAACTTCAGACGAGTCACCTTCCAGGATGATTTTTCTGTAGCCCATCAGATTGGCTAGTTGGATGCTTCTTAGCAGGGCCCAGGCTTCCGCTTGTGAAGATGAACATGACCCTATCTTGCTGGTAAAGCCTCCTAGCCATGAACCCCTTGAATCTCTTATGACATCCCCACAGCCTACTGTGTTTGTAGCATGATCTGTGGCCCCATCAAAGTTTATTTTAACAACACCTTCTTCTAGTTTTTCCCAGCTGATCAGTCCCCAGCTGCCTGTCTTAGATGAACCTTGCTGAGTTTTAGCTCTGTCAAATGCTGCAATTACCTCTTTCACTTGATTGTTGATCCACTGGATTTTCAAATATGGAGATAGGATTGAATTTCTAAACTGATTGATATTTTCTGCAAGCGCACAGAGTCAATCACAGTATAAATTCCTGGAGTATTCTATGGTCGATCCCACGAAGAACACAATTAACTGCTATTCTTAATAACTAATCTTGTAGATAGGAAAAACGCAAATAAAAGAAATTCATGTATTAAAATAAATATTTGTGAATTTAAAGCAAAGGAAATTTCCAATTGATAAAAGACTAGGGATTTGGGTTCACCTATTAGATAATTAACTAACCATCTTAAGTACTGATTCATGCGATTATAGTGATGATTGCTCCATATATATCCTAATACTCCGTCGAGCTACTAGGTTGTATCCAATTGACTGTGATCATCCGTCGATATCTCACCAACATTAATTTAGCCCATTAAGCAACAACCAAAACTCACCACAAATACCTAAAGCTATGTCTAGTTTAGGTCAATTATGTTTATCTTACGAGGTCTAGGTTCATAATTCACCTGTCAGTTCTTCTTATAAACCCTAATAATAGAAATATGCAATGGCCAGTCACATAATTCACAACTAAAATTCATAATATAAATATAATCAAAATTCAATTATTCAATCGAAATTAGGAGAATCAGCGCATGAAGAATAATCAATTAATCTAATCTAAGGCTAGTCCAAATCCCTAATTCAAAGTTCAAGCCAATAATCATAACTAATTGCATAAACTATTCAAGAAATTTAGCATATCAAATTGAGAATATTAATCTGGAAATTTAAAGTAGAGACAGAAGAAAGTGATTCAAGGCTAAAGAATTGATAGCAGCGATCGAAGCTCGGGAATCTCCTCTTCGCCGATGATCCTATGAGCCAACGATCGTTACTGCTTCCTGGCTTCTCTTTTTTCCTCTGCTGTCTCGTCTCGTGTTCTGCCGTACCCAAAATTAATTCCCTTTTCTTTTTCTTTATTTCCTTTCGATCTTTTTCGTCCGCCGTACGCAGTGAACCCAAGACCCAAAATCTTTTAATCCCTTTTTTCTCTTTTGATTGTAGTGCTGCACAAGTCCATCCAAACAAAATCAATTAAAATAAAAACTTAAGTTTAAAGTAAAGGCAATTATTATAACCTGATGGCCCAACTTAATTAAACCTAATTATTAAAACACTTAATTAAAAACTAAATGTATAAAGCTAGCAAATAACTTTAATCCTTAAGTTAAAATTAAATCTTTATTTATATTAATAAAAATGCAACATTAGCCTAATACTTATTAAAACCAATCTAAACTAGTAACTTATAAACAAATATAATATTTATAATAAGATCGACACTAAAACTTAATTTTTTTATGCAAAACACTTACTAAAATTACTATAAAAATGTCTAGAAATTAAGCTTATCAAACTTCCCCACACTCAAGGTTTTGCTTGTCCCCAAGAAAACTTATGCAATGAAATAAAACTACCAACCATAATCATGTCAACTAGGCATTCAATTTAAGGGAATTGGTGAACACATAGTACTTCATGAGAGTTCAAAGTCATACGCACACAAGACAATAGAGAATAATAGTCCTCACGGTTTTTCACTCAATCCCTCATATATACGTAACTATGTAACTATGTAAGTAGGGTACACACCATCCTCTATTGAGAGTGCACTTGCCATAGGCTTGCTTGTCCACCAAAACTCCACTACCAAAATTATATGAAAAACACGAGTCAAAAGGTCTTTATTTCTTGGTTGTAACGGGGCCAAGGGTATGTGGTTTAAGAAAAAAAAAGGGTATAAGGGATAGCAAATAAAGTCCAAGGAATCAGTAGAGCCACAATTCCACCATATCAAGAGCAAGAACTTGTATTCTACCAATAAAACACTTTCTCACCAAAACAAGTCATCACTACTACACTACATCATTCTCCCTCTTTCCTTTCACTTATGAATTCTCAAAACAACTTTCAAAATTTTCATATTTTTTTCATTGTTTTTCTGTTTTTTTTTTCTTCTCTTTTTTCATTTTTTTTTTTATAAAACTAAAGAAATAATTCTTTATTTTCACACAACCCTCAATGGTACTCTTCCCAATTTTTTGTATATTCATAAGGAAAGATAAACAAATTATTCAAAAATTTCAACCTTCCTCACATTCCCATAATCATCAACCTTCTATACTATCATGCCCTCATTGCTCATAAGTCATAAATCATTTTAAGAGCAAAATGAGCACAAAAGTTCTGGGCTAACAACAGTTTACAACCCACTTTTTTCCGTTTTTCACCCCCTTTGATCACAAACAATTCCTCACCCAAAGCAAACCATCTACACAATCACCTTTCAACTCCAATCTCACCCATACTTCATCACTTTTGATCATCTTGCACAGATAAATGAAATAATGACATCCACTGACCCAAGGACGGGTTAGGAGGCTTCTTTTTATGAGCTAAGGTTCTTTGGGATTGGCTAACGAAGAAAAATGTCTTATTTAGTTTAAAGCTCAAAATGGTTCACTAGGGGAAAATAAAATAGCATGTATAAGGATGTGGTCATATGTAAGGCTATAAGGCTAAATTCTAATGCCTTTATCATTCTCGTGTCATCACATACATGTAGCTCTGCAATGGTATGAAGCAAGTTCTAGAAGTAACACAATCAAAGAGGGAAGATAAACACTCAAAAATGAAAATAAGCTGCAATGGGCAACCTCTAGGCTCAAAAGCTCACAGTGTGACAGAATTTGACTACCAACTCTATGCAAGCATACATATAGTCAAACACATTCATTGATATTATGCATCCCCAAGACACTAGAACTTATCTCCCAATCAACATAGTCATTAGATGGCATTTTTTTTAACTTTATTTTGTTGAAAAATTGCAGAAAAATGAAAGAAATGCTACTGAAAATATGCTAAAAATCTCAAAAAAAAAAATGCAGAAAAGTGCATAAACTTATTGCAGAAAAATAGTGAAAAAGAAATGCAGAAAATGCAGAGATTTTTTTTTTTTGATGAAAATTTTGTTGTAGAAAACATCCCCTAAACTTCCCTTCCCCACACTCAAACTCAACATTGTCCTCAATGTTAAATAGAAAAGCAGGTATGAGAAAATGAAGTAAACAAGAAACTCCCCTTTTAGTTGCCAATTTCTCCAATGATTGCCTTTTGGTGAAGCAACCATGAATGGTCTCTTTTCATCTCCTTCAATCTCTATGGCTTC
>CM008332.1:31794834-31804862 GCA_002525835.2 Ipomoea batatas
CTATTCACTTGTATTTATCTTTGGTGTGTTTTTAAATGTGTAAAATTTACCTAATTGTTTATTTGCCCTTTGTTGGCACCAAATTGAAAGTTTGTCTTGCTTCCTTTGATTTTCTCACCTATCTTGTAGTTGCTATAAGCTAGTTACCGCTAGTATCAAATCATTCATTTAAATTGTACTCCGTATAAAATTTTTCCAAATCATCCCATTTCTCTAATCACCCAATGATTATGGTTTGTAACAGTTTGATAGTTGTTGGGAAGTGGAGAATAATGTTTAGCTGGTTTACATTGGCTTGACAGTTTTACCTTTTTTTTTTTTTTTAGTTTGATTCATACTGAGACTGATTAAAGAATTAAGGGGGGTGTGGGGATAATGGGGTTAGACACAATGAATGAGAATAAAAGTCATATACATTATTTGGTTGACAATTTTTTAAAACAGGTACATATTTTTATTACCACTATAATTACAAAATCTATTATCTAATTTAAATCAAGTACTACTTCCGTCCTAAAATGGTTGTCTGATTCGTTTAACGAGGCTTGATTGAAGTAATTTTTAATCCAATTTTTTTAAAGAAAATAAGCAAAGAAGAAAGAGTTGTTTTGACCAATGAATAGTAAATAGGACAGGTAAAATGGGACAAATATTCAATTAATTTAGCTTTATTTCTCATTTCATCGCCTTCTCATTTTGTTGCCTCTTTCATTGACTTCCTCACTTTATTGCCTCTTTCATTGACTTCCTCACTTTGTTGCCTATTTACTTCATCGCCACTCTTAAGATCAATTGTTTTGAATTTTTATTTTTGTATTTTTAAACTTTAATCCAATTATAGGGTCATACATAATCAAATGGTTATCATTTTAATTTCACCATATTACCAAACATGCAAAATATTTTTACCAAAACACATTCTAATTATCAAGTATTTGATTCTCATTTTGATTTTGATTCTTATATTTGAACCAAACACATCCTAGTAGTTTTTACTAGAAGCTTAGCTTTAATTGTTAAAGGAAATTTATTGGTTTGTACTTCTATGATTCTGACCTTAGTACTTTATGCTTTTTTTTTTTTAAATGTAAATATTGGGAATTAAAAAGAATGTTTATAGAAAGTTTAGGCTATGTTTGGCACACTGAGCTTTTCTTGAAAAGATAGTAGCAAATAAATTAACTGAGTGAATTTTAAGTGAAAGGACAAATTTGGATATTAGGATTTTGATTAATAAAGAAAATTAAATTGTTCAAATTAGTCACTAAAATACGGTAAATTATTTTATGACCCGAGTCTAAAAATACATGATTTATATACTGAATGTTCACAATTTACATACTGAATGTTAACAATTTTTATATATTAAATGTTCAAAATTAACATATTGAATGTTCACAATTTATATATTGAATGTTAACAATTTTAATATACTAAATGTTCACAATTTACATATTGAATGTTCAAAATTTACATACTGAAAGTTTACAATTTACATATTGAATGTTCACAATTTTATATACTCTATATGTTCTATTTTATATGTCTTATTTACTATTCATTGGTCAAACTAGCTCTTTCTACTTTTTTATTTTCTTTAGTATTTTTTACTTATTAAATTTAATTTTTTGTGTTTAATAGTATTTTTAGTGTAGTTTCTAAATATATAAATTTTGTATACTAATACTAAACTTAATACTATGAAAAATTTGATTAAAAATAACTTCAGTCAAGCCTCGTTATAATGTTCATAATTTACATACTGAATGTTCACAATTTAAATTGTGGACATTCCGTATGTAAATTGTGAACATTCAATATATAATGCAACGCCACTCGTAGACTTCCTATTCGTAGGACAACCAACCCAATCCGAATAAGAAAAGGTATGAATATCAATGTTAGAGGACTTATTCAATTTCCAACCATAATGCAATGTCCCATTAACATACCGTAGCACCCTCTTAAGCTGAGCCTAATTGAACATCGTTGGAGCATGCATGTGCTGACACAGCAAGTTAATAGCATAAGGCAAGTCAGGATGAGTCACAGTGAGATACTACAAGGCACCTGCCAGACTTCTGTACTTCGTGGGGTTCTCGAATGGCTTATCCTCCTCAATAATGGGATGAGAAACATGATCTGGAGTCCCCAACGCCTTGCAATCATACTTGCACGCTTCAGAATATCTATCATATACTGCTTCTGAGATAGTAACATGCCCATAGCAACACGCATTGTCTCAATGCCCAAGAAGAACCCCGGAGCACCCAAATCACGAATCTTGAAGGCAGTAGACAACTTGGATATGAGCGTAGACACTAAAGACGGATCATTGCCAAACCAATAAATAGACTCTCAAATCACCATGCGAAAAGATAAAGAGAGAGATATCTATTTTCGAGGCACGAAAACCAACAGACAGTAGGAAATTATGCAACTGAGTAAACTAGGCCCGGGGAGCCTGCTTGAGCCCATATAAAGACCTCTGCAAAAAAAAAAAAACAAACGTGGTCAGGAAACTTTGTGTTTGCATACCCAGGTGGCTGGCGCATATAAACCGTCTCAGCAAGCGTTCCATTGAGAAACGCATTATGCACATCAAGTTGACGAATGACCCAGCCAAAGGTCAACGCCAAAGACAACAGCAATCGAACTGTGGTTGGCTTAACCACAGGACTAAACGTATCAAAGAAGTCTTGTCCAGCCACTTGGTTGAACCCCTTCCCCACCAATCGCGCATTGTAACGCTCAATAAAACCATCTGCCTTCTGCTTGGTGCGAAAAACCCATTTGCACCCAACAACATTCATCCCTGTATGGTAGGGCACAAGCTGCTATGTCTGATTTTGCAACGGAGTATTAAATTTTGCGACCATAGCCTCCCTCCATTCTGGAAACCTGATAGCTTGCATATAGCAAGTAGGCTCCGAAGGACATACCTCAGTAGACAGAGCAACTAAATCCAGACCTTTAGCCTAGGACCTGCGCTGCTCCTCGTAACCATATCATGGGTACAAACCGATGGACGAGAAGCTCTGGGAGCCCGAGTACTCACCACAGGAGCATACCGACCAAAAGGAGACGCAACTGGGGCAACACTAAAGAAATAGCTAGAGCTGACACACGAGAGACAACCTATGGCTCTAGCGGTGGACTGACAGATGGCTACAAAACAAGCTTAGCAAAAGGAAACACATGCTTTCCAAACCGAACATGCCTGCAGATAAAGACCTTGTTAGTGGTTAGATCCATACAACGATACCCCATACCCCTTAACGACTTTTGATATTCAAGAAAGACACAATGAACAAACCGGAAAATCATCTTGTGACGATTATAGGGCCAAAGATGAGGATAACACATACAACTGATAAGCACTATTTTTATACCTATTTATATTTAATTCTTATAATAAATTAGTTTTATTTATTTTACATTTTATTTATTTTAAACTTTATTTTATGATTTTACACAACTATAATAATTATGTTAATAATTAAGCTTAATAATTATTTTTGGACTTATTATTTCAAGGTAAAATTATAGTGGACTAATCTTGTTTCTTTATATTAAATTGTTTAATGTTTCATTTAACCTAACTAAATTCTCTTATTTGTTTTATATATGTTTTATTTTGTAAACAATGTCCTGCTGAGTTCTTAATTTTCCAATTCGAGGATTATGGAAGTTTGATTCTACAAGACCAGTAAGCTTTATTTAGCCTAAATTATTCTTTGCACTTTATTATCTATATATCTTCTGTTATATTCATATATATGAATTATTGCTTGATTAATTGTTGCAATAGGGCCCATTGTTCAATTGTCAAGTTATTAAATTGCTAGTCAGAACCTTGAATCTGTAATTGTTTAAGTGTTTTGTTGTTAGTAGCAAATAGCACAATTTGATTATAACTGATTTTCAGTTTGTGTTATGAAGATATATAGTCTAGCTTAAATGAACCGAGCTTGTGAGTTTGTTGGCTAGGATTGGTGGTCTTTCTAATTCGATTAATGCTGTTAGTAAATTAAATCCTAAGAGTTTGTTTAGGGTTGTTTATTAGCTAGGGAAATAATTAAAGAGCTTGTTTTAATTATCGACGAAGTAAGGAAAGACAGGTTGTTAGAGCTTGTTAATAACCATAACCAATCTAGTAAAGAGTAAAGTTAGTTTGGCTTGCATATCAATATCTGTCTTGTTAGAATTAAATTGATATTATGCCTTGGGTTGGATACTAGTTGCCATTGATGTTTATTTGATATTTATTTGGTATTTGATTTTATTTATTATTATCTATTTTATTATTACTATTCAAGTTTCTATTCTCATTTCATTATTTATTAAATCTATTGCTAAAGATAAGTCTAACCAATCTCTGTGGGTACGACCTTACTCATCACTATTACAATTCATAAGAGTAAGTATTTATTATTTGTTGGGTTCGACACCCATCAACAACCAAACACACGAAAAAACGAATAGGACAGAGGATACCTATGTAACATAGCATGAAGACTGAAGTTGTGCAGGACAGTCGTAGGCATTTTATTATTTAAATAGATAGTAGACTCAAACGCATATTCCCAGAAACGAGATGAAACATATGCATGAGCCATCAAAGTAAGATCAGTTTCTACAATGTGCTCGTGCTTACGCTCAACATGACCATTCTGTTCGTGAGTATAAGCACATGACTGCTTATGCTTAATACCAAGAGTAAGGAACAAAGAATGCAATTTATTATGAATAGATTTAATGCGACAACCAAAAGAACATTCAACTAAGGCACGAATATGATCATATATCACATATATGTCAGACTTTAAACGCATAGGAAAAAATCAAGTATAGTGAGAATAATCGTCCACAAAACTGAAAAAATAACGATATCTACTAATAGAAAGAATAGGCGCATGACGCAAATATCTGTATACACCAAATCCAAAATATGACTACAAGACAACTCAACACGAGACAAGGGGAAACGCGTAGATTTCCCTATCTGACACGCAGTACACAACGAAGATAAACGACCTGATTGACTAACCGAACAAGACTTTAAAATATGACTCTAAACCCATGGATGAGGATGACCCAAACGCCCATGCCAAATAGATGCAGATGTACTAGCAGAAAGAAACGCTGACGAAGACGAAGAAGACAAAGGCAAAGAGTACAAGCCACCCGGGGAAGAAGGACTTCCTTGGTTATGATATCCTTCACAAGAAAATATATTTTAAAGAAGGCATTATTTTCAGAAGCAAATTTCTAAACAGAAAGTAATGACGCAGACAATTTAATTAGGAACATGAAGAACACGAGACATCTTAAAAACCCTAGAAGGGGTAGAAAATAAAGTATGTCCAACACTAGCAATTGATAAGGCCTTACCATCATCGACATGTAAAGTGTCATTACGCATATAATCCTCTAACGTAGTGAGAACATTATAGCATAGCATGATCTGTGGCAACCGTGTCAGCGAACGAACTTTGAGAAGTCATGGAAGCACACGAATAGCGACGATAGCAAGTCACAACTGTGTGACCAAGCAAGTCACAAATCTGACAACGAGGACCATTCCGCAATCGCTGCTGACCACCACAACCACGCCCGCGGACCTGCTACCCACAAGAATGATTAAATTGATTCCTATGCCACTGACCACTTCCAAAATCGCCAGTTTGTCCAGAATGTCGCTGATTGCTACCGCTTCGCCAACTCTGCCCAGAACCGCGATAACCTCCAACGCCACCTCCTCGCCGTGCGACATGGACGACCTGCTCTGACACACCACCAATCACTGTTGGAAACTCATCCACCATTAAAAACTCCCGGGCGCCGAGGAAGTCTGCAAGCTCCTCGAATGCCACTAGTGTCGCATGAGTGCAAAGAGAGGTGGTGAGAGACCTGTATTCTGACCGTAATCCGCGGAGGACATACAAATTTTGCTCGTTAGTGGACACCGTTCGGCTAGCCAGAACCAGGTCCTCAGTGATTAGACGAGCCCTGCTTAAGTAATCCGCAACTGACGTGTTGCCTTGCCGTAGAGTCTGCAGTTGGGCGAGCAAATTGAGGGCCCTTGCTCGTGAAGAAAACGCCAAGGCAGTTTCGATTGCCGACCAAACCTCCATAGAAGTTCTCCTCCCCACGACCAAATTCATCTCGAGGGAGGAGATGAGCACAGAGAGTACGATCTGATCATGTTGCACCCATAAGCCATACGCAGTATTGACAACAACGGAGCCGGCGGAGGAAGTTTCACTGGCTAGTAATGGCAACGTCGCCGATGGACATGGTATAGAACTATCTACATACCCTAACAGATTCTGACCCCGAAGAAAAGACATTAGTTTAGTCTGCCAAAACAAAAAATTAGGATTGGTAAGTTTAATCTTATAAAGTGGTAAGTAGTGGACAGAGGATTTGAGGATTTAGTATATATATTTGGATAAATTTATAAATATATAAAAAATTTGGTGTAAATAAAATATATAATTAAAAAAAACCATTGGGTTTTAAATTCGGTTCGATTTGATTCTTAACTGAATCGAACCAAAATCATTTGGTTTATTGAATATAGAACCGATTGATTTTTAATAATAAACCAAAACCTAACTATTCGGTTCAGTTTCGGCTCGGTTTGTTCCGTTCGGATAATCCGAATCGAAATGTGGCCCCTAGATATTATTACAGTTAATAGTGTTTTTTGTAGAATAAATAATATTGTGTAATTGAACAACTATAATAATTGAGAGATCATATTATTATTATTATTTTTTTAAAAGTTCAATTAATAGTGGATGTGGTGGACTTTTATTCAGGGTTAAAACACATGTATTGAAAGTATATTTAAAGTTTTTTTTCTAAAAAAAAATAGAAGAGATATATTTCAATTAATTTGACAAGGTATTTGAAAAGATCAAAGCGTTATGTTCAGATTTATTTATTTAATCATAATTTATCATTCATATTATAATTATATTTAATAATAAATCTAAATAAGTATCGCTGAAGAACTATACTAGTTAGAAGGTAAATATATAGTGACCATGGGTGCCAATGACCTTGTAGTCAAGTGGCATATGTAGTGACTTTTCCAAATGAGAGCTCATGAGATCGCCTCTCAGTGAAAGCGGTATATTGACTCTTAGTAGCCAATCTAGTTGGATTATATATATTGATTGTAAGTTCTAACAATAACCAGCAAACATCAAATGGACCAAAATCTTTGTAATCAAGTTTGGGTTCTCCAACCATTGGCCGGCATTCTTAACTCCCATCCCACATAATAAATTGCATTTAATTAGAGATTGTAAAATACGAGAAGATAATGTAAACGGTCGTCGTGTGTGTCAAACTGACAAGAAATAGTTCAAAAGATGTAACTAGGGTAGGACTAGTCTTAGTTTTAAAAAGTGTAGAAAAAATTATACTTGAAACAATAATTTAGTGAGAAAACCAATGAAGTATATAGCCTATATAAACACTATGAATTGGTGAAGCCAAAAAAATATCCAAGAGTGAATAGGCAAGATTGGAAGAACAAGAGTGGGGATTAGAGGTCTAGATTGAGAAGAGAAATTAACAATGATATCTCTTCCAAACATGAGAGCTTTAGCTACATGGGTACTGGTTCATGGGCTGCTTTTCTTGTTTGGTAACAGGAGAGCCAAATCTTAGCATTACAAATAAGATTTGTAATGGGGAGCACTATGCACAAGATGACCCTTTTGCACTTAGCTTAGCTTATGTTCTTGAAGAAATGCAAAATGTGACTCCCACACAAGCATGGTATAACTACTATTCAATTTCTCCATATCCCAATAATGCTATAGCTTATGGTCACGCTACTTGCAATACTGCTATATCAAATAATGACTGTGGACTTTGTCTCAGCAGTGCTAAAATTTATTTGAGCCAAAATTGTTATGGCTCAATTGGAGCTCAACTTTCATATGTTGATTGTTCCATGAGATATGAAAATTATCCATTTTCGAGATAGGTTTAAATTAAGTGTTGCTATTACCAACAAGGAGATGGATAGTATAGTGACAATGGTTCGATTATAGATCAAGATCTTATTCTTCATTATTGAGTTTTTGCTACTTTCTTGTCGCAGTTCATTTTGTTGTTTTACATTTTTTTCCTATTAGTGTTGTCATTCATATCTATGTCATTGAAGAATCGTTCACAAGCTCAAAGTGAAATTTGTATGAAATTGTGTTACATTATTATATAGTTTGATTACTTTGTATCATTTTAATTTTGCTCAAAGTAAAAGAAAAAAATACTGCATCATCATGAGCTACAACATTATCTCATTGCTAATGAATGTGACATGCATGGTCAATAATTGCAAATGAGATTGTATTTAATTTAATTTGGTTTTATTTTGCAACAAAGTTTATTTATATGCATATAAAAAGATGGAAAAAGAACTATTTCAATTACTTTAATTTAAATATAAAATTAAAAATATATTTCTAAATTTGAATCGAATGAAGTTATATAATTTTTTTGAACTGAAATTCAAAACAAATAAAAAGAAATGAAATTAACAAATGTCTATAACATTAAAATATTAAATTAAACAAAAGACTTATATTCTATATAATTAGAATAAATTCGATATATCTTGAATTGAAATTTTTATTCTATATATTTTATTAGAATATATACAAAAAACATCCATAATATTAAATATCAAATTAAATAAAAGATTTCAATTCTAACTAATCAGAATAAATTTCAGTTGTCTAGTTTGAATTGAAATTTTATATTTTATTTTAATAGAATATATATATATATATATATATATATATATATATATATATATATTTCTTTTTATATTAATTATGTTAGCATTAAATTACAATATTATATATTATTATTTAATGTCTCAAAAAAGATAATAATTTCATATTTCAACACATTAGTCGTCTTTTCCCATTATGGCGAGATAGGACTTCTGTGTGTGTATATATTATGTATGTATGTATGTATTTATTTATTAAATAATATATTAAAGTAAATGTTATTTAGAACCATACATGTATATCAATTTTACATTTTTTGAAGTGAAAAAATAATGTCAGACGACAATGAATTCAATTTTAGTGGATTATAATAATTTTTATGGGAATAATAATCTAGAGTCCGTTTGGAGACTTGTAAAATGATTTCGAAAAAATGACTCATTTTTTAGAAAATATTTTAATTTTTTAGTGTTTGCTCAAAGGTTTGAAAACTTTTTTTTTTTATTTTTATATTTGGCTAAAAGTTAAAAAATTACATTTTTTATGTTTCGTTCATTTTCCTAAAAATGAACATAATATTATTTATAAAATAATAATAATAATAATAATAATAATAATAGTTATTTTCTTGAAAATGAGCATAGTATTACTGTATTAGTTATAAAATAATAGTAGTAACAGTAGTAGTAGTTGCAGTAATAGCAGTAGTAGCAATAGTATTAGGAGCAGTAGCAGTAGCTAGCAATAGTAGCAGCAATAGTATCGGCAACAATAGTAGCAATGACAATAACTAAAGTAGTAGTAGTAGCAGTAGCAGTAGTAATAACAACAACAGTAGTAGTAGTAGTAGCAGCAACAACAACAACAATAGTAGTAGCAGTAGTAGTAGTTGAGGTTGTTGTGTTGGCGGTTGTGGTGGTGTGGTGGAAGTGGTTGTGGTTGCGGTAGTGGCAGTGGTGGAGTGGTGGAGTGGTGGAGGTAGTAATAATAATAATAATTCGAAATAGAAGACTAGTGTCGTTAAAGAAGACTAACTGAATCAACTAGAATTCTCTCTCTTGGTTTTCGCGCTAGTGTGCCATTGAGCCTCCTGTTCTTTCTGCTTGTCGGCCACGCCGCCTGGTAGTGGGCTGCTACGGCCTCCTTGTACCATGCCAACGATGACGATTAACGAGGGTCTTCCGATGAACCGCTTCGCGGAGGATCAAAATCTGTTGGAGAGGAGTATGAAGAAGTCTAGGATGTCGACTAATCATGCTGAAGGGG
>CM008332.1:31814207-31823578 GCA_002525835.2 Ipomoea batatas
GGGAGCACATGCTTTATAATTGGGAGACGGTGCTGCTTATGTGTTATTTTCTTCTTTGCTTTGTTTAACCCCATGATGTTGTTCCTTTGTTATAGCTTATACAAGGTAGAAGTTATGGATGCTGTGACTTTAGTTGTATATCATTGCTTAATGGCCAAGATTTTTATTTCTAGTTTATGTGAATTTCCATGTGATGCTAGGCAAATGGTAGTTGTGACTACTTTGGATTGTGGTATCTATTACTTGGCACCTGAGTGTTATATGAATTGGCGGGAAATATTTTCTATTTTTAATTACCAAAAAAGTTTTGCCTCCATCAGTAAAATATATATATACATTTTTTTTAATTAAAAAATACTTTACGCTACACCCGCTCCAGAGCGGGTAGCCGAAAGTCATTTTTTAAAATTAAAAAATACTTTACGCTACACCTCTACAGGTGTAGCGTAAAGCCAAGGACTTTTAGAGTCACTGCCATCCGCTACACCCCTACAGGTGTAGCGGAAAGACATTTACAGGTGTAGTGTATGTGTCTTTTTGTACAAGTGTGTTTTTTTTTTTTTTTGAAGGAGTACTAGTGTGTTTGTTTTATGGATTGTTTTATTTTTTATTTTAAATATATATAAGAACTAAAAGTACGTGCACAATGCCACCACAATTATGGACCAAAAGTGAAATGAAGGGAAAGTATATGTTACCATATTACTTCCATTTTGATGGCAAACAAATGAACTTTTTTATTTATTTTAGTGAGAGATCGAAAGTGACATACACATAATAATTGAAAACGAAACATGGATTGTTGATTATTTATAAGGAATAACAACTAACATGCCATGAGACCAAACCAAAAAGGGAATTAATTCCAAAAATGATTTAAATTGTTTGATAAGTGATTCTCAGCAAGATTCCCCGTCATTCAACTACCAAGAGATGACATAAAAAGTTAGAAATTTAGAAATTTAGTGAAGCAAGCGCTAATTTGATTATATTTATCCAGGACAACCCTGTTACTCTTCTTGTATCTACTCTTAGTAGAGAATCATAATAATTTCAGCACACATGTTTAATTAACCCCAACTAAGAGACTAAAGAACTAAATAGTCTTTAAGCTTTGCGTCTCTTGTGAATTCGATGAATGGCGGCATATGTGAGCTTTTGAATGTTTGAAATAAACTCCTCCATCTCTCCTCTGTCCTATTTTATCTGTCGTACGTACTATATATCCATTTGTTAAACTAATTATTTAATTTTTTTTTGTTTATTTCTTTAAGTATTTTTTACTTATTTTTAAAAGTGATTTTTTTGTGTGTTTAATAGTATTTTTAGTGTAGTTTCTAAATATATAAGTTTTGTATACTAATACTAAACTTAATATTATGAAAAATTGGATTAAAAATAGCTTCACTCAAACCTCGTTTTTTTTTTTGGGTAGTTGCCCAAGGTATCCCTCCAGCCGACAGCTAGAAGACTAACCTCCGTCCCAACGGTCAGTACACTAAGTGGTAGGGGACTGGCCAAATGGTTTGCTCCATTCACCTGGGTGGGGATCGAACCCCCAACCTCATGCTTAAGGGACGAGGTGCTGAACCACCACGTCAACCATGTTGGTTTCACTCAAACCTCATTAGCCGAACCAGACACATAAAATGGGACGGATGGAGTAATTGTGTTTCTTCTTCTTTGCATTCATTCTATTTATAGCAAAAGTTTGAATATGTCTGTGTTGGAAAAAATAGCACAAAATGGCAATTTCAGTGGCTATTTTGTGATACAAATATATGTGGGGTCCATTTTCAATTTTGGTCGGGTCAAAGTATATTCGGATTCTTCGTAGTTAGACGAAGAGATTGATATATTGTACGCACAAAACTTTTATTTATAAATTTTTAAAATTTTTTAACGAGTTGTATTATATTACTGAATATTAGTTGTTTCATTACTTCAAGAAATATTTTTATTGGTTATATTATTTGGTGAAATTAATTGATATTTTCTTTTTTAGATCAGAAATGGATCGATAGGGACACCCAAATTACATGTTAGGGGACACTAATTGATTGATATTTTTTTTAATGTATAATACATCCTATTTTTGTGGCAATCAATTTTTATTTTTATTTTTTTGCAATGCATTAATTTACTTATGATTTATAAAAATATATTATGTATTATAAAAGTTTTTGTATGAAAATTATAAATAATGTATTGATAGAGTTATGAAATGTGTGTAAGAGTGTATTCAATTTAGAGTTTTTAATGACTTTCGTAGACTTTAATATGAAAAAGTTTTTAAAAGTTTATAAATGTTTGTCCTACCAATTTTTATAGACACGTACAAAGTTGATAAAAGTCTAAAAGATTTTAGAAATGTTTACAAAGATTATATAAGTCGTTAAAATCTATCACTTAAAAACTCTTCCTATGTTTGTAAAAGTTTTGATTAAATACATCCCTAAATGATAAAATATATATATATATATATATATATATATATATACACAGCCAATTAAAAGTGTTACAGATCTATTGATAGTCATTGTCATTTAAAACTGCTATAATTCTAGCTAGTGATTAACAAGCTAGAATAATGTACTTATACCTCATTATAAGAATTAAAATTGGGCATTGCCACAATAACCGTACCATAGAACAAAAGTGAAATGAAGGGGAAGTGTATGTTACCATATTACTTCCATTTTGATGGCAAACAAATGATATATATTATTTATTGAAAGATTAAAAGTGGCATAGCCACAATAATTGAAAACGGAACATGGGTTTTCTTTTGTACAAGCAACAACAGTGAACATGCCATGAAACTAAACCAAAAAGGGAATTTGTTCAAAAAATGACGAAAAATATACAACCAATGTTACAGATCTATTGATAATCATTTAAAACAGCTATAATTCTAGTTAATGATTAACAAGAATAATGTACTTACATCATCTCTAAGGGGCGCGCCATTGCACCAAAAAGGAACAAAATTGGTGTTTTGCTGCTCTCAGGCGAGCCAAAGTCCTGGGGATTGAAGCTGTGACCTTTCATTTAGGAGGGCCACAACCACAATATTTTATGCCATTGATATAGTTTTAATGTATTTGTTTATTTTGTTAAATTATTAAATATAAATTTTATATTGTTAAAAAAATTATATCATTTAAAAGATATCATCAAGACGTACGATTAAAACAAGACTAATATTGAACATAGATTAATTAAAAAATGAAACTTCATAAAGCATAATGTTAATACAATTAAAGCAAATTACATCTAAAATTACTTTAAACATACTAAAATTCAATAATCTCTAAGGTCACCCCCATTTCCGACCAAATCATCAAATTGTTGGTTAAATTGGCTACTTGATTCTACTCCTCTAAATGGCCGAATAATGATATTATTGTGTTGGATGCATCTCATTTGTTTGCAAACATTACAAATGGTATGACAAAAACAAATTATTTTAGTGAAGAAATAAAATTTAGTGCAGAATTTGGTGTAATGGATTGGATATGAAAAAAAATTGGTGTAAGAATAATAATAATAATAATAATAATAATAATAATAATTATTATTATTATTATTATTATTATTATTATTATTATTATTATTATTTTGTGTGTAAAATTTTGTGTAGAATTTGGTTCACATAATTGGAGATGCTTTTAACTCATTATAAGAATTAAAATTGGACATGCCAGTGATGCCACCATAACCATAGAACAAAAGTGAAATGATGGGGAAGTGTAGGTATGTTACCATATTACTTCCATTTTGTTGTCAAACAAATGATATATATTATTTATTAAAAGATCAGAGTGGCATAGCCACAATAATTGAAAACGGAGCATGGATTTTTCTTTTATACAAACAACAATAGTGAACATGCCATGAAACCAAACCAAAAAGGGAATTAATTCAAAAAATGATTTAAATTGTTTGATAAGTAATTCTCAGCAAGGTTGCCTGTCCTTCAACTTTTGGTTATTTAAATCATCATTATCATGGAACAAGTCCATATAACGTTATGGACCTTGAATAAAAACGACTAGGTATATAATTCATTTTCGTAAGGTACAAAATTTCATAACGCAAGGCACAAATAATAACAATACACATACACATAGTTATATATTTACTTATTTTTCAAATTTGATTCTACTACAAAGTTTCTATTTATAGGCACAAAATTTCACAATACAAAACACATAAATTCATAACATAAACATAAGTATTAATATATTTCGGGTACAAAATCCACACAAAAATTTAATAATTCAAGACATAAAAACTCATAACATAAAATACATAAACATGTACCCAAGTTTAGTTTATAATGCATTATGAACGTGGTCCATGGAGGATTTTCAATTACCAAGGGATGGGCAAATTATGCTGAGGACCCAGGTCCTCCTTGCAAGGTGTACCTGGGTCCAAAACTACGTCGTTTTTGTCTCTTTTTTTTAAAAAAAAAATTAGTAAACATATTGCTGAATATAAAGTTGTCCAAAAATGTGTGAATGTAGAGGTCTCAAAGTGTGAATGTAGAGTATATGAATCGTGAATGTACAGTTATGATTGTGTGAATGTAGAGTTGTCCAGAAATGTGTGAATGTGAAGGTTTCAAATTGTGAATATAGAGTATAGAAATCGTGAATGTAGAGTTATGCATGTGTGAATTTGTAATAGAGTTAAGAAGTTCTAGCAACTTGTAGCCCTGTAATGTGTGAATGTGAAGTTTTCAAGTTGTGAATATGGAGTATAAGACCTGTGAATATAGAGTTTTGAATGTGTGAATGCATAACAGTGGTAATATAGTTACTAAACATATAATCTTGTAATGTGTGAATGTGGAGTTTACAAAGTGTGAATGTAGAGTATCATATAATCATGTAATGTGTGAATATAGAGTTTACAAAGTGTGAATGTAGAGTATAGTGTATGTGAATGTGGAGTTTACAAAGTGTAAATGTAAAGTATAGTGTATGTGAATGTAGACCCAGGTCCACCTTGATGTAGACCCAGGTCCACCTTGCAAGGTGGACCTGGGTCCACGGCATAACAATTGCAAGGATGGCATAAAAAGCTATAAATTTGGTTAGAACTCAGATCATTCTTGGAATTCATCCAAGGAATAACAACAGGATGGCGACTAAGCAAGCCCATCTCGCTCTCTTTCTCTTCCTCTTCTTCTTCTCCTGTTTGGCTTTGTCGTCCCTGCTCGCGGATTCATCGGAAAACATGGACCCGGAAAACATGGACCGCGCCGGAGACGGCGGCCTCATAGATTCTGAGGAGGGGGAGGAGATGACGATGGAGTCGGAATCGTCGAGGAGAATGCTGTATCGACTCGGAAGAAAATACGTAAGCTACTACAGCATCATTGAGATGGACAGCGTCCCGTGCGACCGCCGTGGCCAATCTTACTATTCTTGCATGTATCGCGGACCCGTCCGCCCCTACATGCGCGGTTGCAGCAGGTTCACCAAATGCCGTGGTAGATTCCGCCGTTAGTTCAAAGATTTAAATTTCCAATGCAATCTTTGCATTCTATTCGTGCATGTATCCAAATATCCAATCCCGGCCTGCAACATTACACCAATGGTATCACTTCATGTATATATGAAGTAATTTAAATTAAAGATTCCCATTGTATTTTCAATATTATTATTGTTGCTGCGCTGTTATTTCTTTTAATCCATGTTATATATATATATATATATATATATTGATGACCCTAAGTTTTCTCAATTGTTATAATATGGGCCATGGTTCTTATTGCATTGTGAACTCTAGTTCAAAAATTATGTGTATTAGTTAACACATTATGTACCTGCTTTTGTACGTGCAAACTCAGATCCATTGCCTCATAAGAGGTGGCGTGACCAACAGAAGCAGCTTGTAGAAGTTTGTATCACGGGCGGCTGGGATCACGTGGTAACTTGTGGCGTGACTTGGGCTTAGGTGATGCATCACTTTGTGGTCTGTAGCAAAGNATTCTTGATTAGTGTTAGATTTGAGCACATAAGTATGACATTTGCACATATAAGTATGACATTTGCACATATAAGTATGACATTTGCATGGTGCTTTGACCCGACCCGACCCGTCTCACGAATAAGGATCCGTGAGACGGTCTCACACAAGTGTGACCCCCATATATATATATATATATATATATATATATATATGCATGCAAAACAACAAGCTAAGGTTGTTAGAATTGAGAAGGGAAAATGACACTTTAGGGCATATTTACTAACCGAAAATTTGTAAAAGGGCCCTTAATTATTTTCCCCTGAATTATAGCTTATAGTTTTTTTGTCCTGAATTATTCATGTAGTTGTGATTTTCTCCCTTGTTAAATAGAATTTTGGATTATTATTGTTAAAAATAATGACAAAATAACTATTTCAAAACACTTTCATTTCACAATTTATATGTGTGAGTTAGAATAAATGCAAAACAAAATAGACATATTATTTGCAAATGTTAGAATTATAATTTTAAACTATTGCTAGTAATAATAGTAATTATTGTGTATAACTCTTAATTATATGTGTTGATAGCATTAGGTTAAAATTATAATTATAATATTTGTAAATAGTGTTTGTTCTTTTTCACGTTTATTCTAATTCTCACATATAAGCAATAATTTGTAGGAGAATATAAATAAATAAATAACTAAGAGGGAAGAGCAATATAAACGAATTGAACATATAATTCAAGAATATGATAAAAAGTGTTATTTTTGTAGGGAATTGAAGTTAAGAAATCCTAACCGCCTTAGCTATTTGTTGATTGTTCTTCATAGCAACCAGCCAGAAGGATGGGATTCCTTTGTCCTTGTCTCCTTCAACCCCTATGTTTTGTGTTCCATTATTACCTTCGACTTCCTCGGCTCCACTCACAATTTTAAACCTCTGGAATTATATATATATTATATATTATATGATGAGTATATATAAGAACATTTAATATATTTATATCAGTAAATATTATATTAGATGTTATGTATATGGGTGGTATACCTGTTGNAATTGGAGCACCGTCTTTATAAGTAATATAATCAATTATTTATCCATGATTAGTATTTCACTTTTCCTTATAAGTTTTTCCTCATAAGTAATAATCAATTAATTTATCCATGATTAGTATTACATATTTTTCATAAGCAACTTTTTAAACCTTTTGATTTAAAAATATTGCATGTTTCATAAAAAAAAATATATATATATATATATCGCATTTTTCCACATAAGAAACAATGAATATATTTATGAACAATATTACATTTCTAATTGAACCAAACTTGTTTCACCGAAAAGGATATGCAAAATTGCCTCATAAGGGAGCTAAATTAAATACTCTTCAATGATTCTATAAAATTTATTTAAAATCTAAAAAAAAAATCAAGCTTTTAAAATCTACAAAAGTAATAATGATTGAATACACTCTCTAACTCAAACTGCAATGCCACAATGGGCACCTCCGACGAAGCAATATAAAGAGTATTTAGGTCCAATCCATAGAAAAATATGAAGCCAAAAAAAAAAACGTATTAAATACATCTATAATATAATGGGAAACTTAGCTTGCATGGTTTCCCAATAAAACATACACATCCATCTCGTCTTGCTTTGTTGTATAATAGTAAATTATTTTAAGAATCTTTAATCATGCATATTTTAGATTTAGATAAATTATTTATACAAACAAGCTAATTTTATCAAGATCTAGTGTATTATGCTATATAGAACCTCAATTTATTATCCTAATTAATAAAGTGTCACATATTAAACGTATAATCCTTTTAGTTTGGTATATATGTTTGGACAGACAATGCAACAATGCTGCCATGCATGCCAAGAATTCTAATAACGGATGTGAACAGCCTAGGCTGATTTACTTTAATTTCTTAGTGATCCTTTATCAGTTAATTATGTTATAATGTGGGTTTCACTTAGAATATACATTCTAACAGTGATTGCAAACTTTTCTGTAAATCAAAAGAATTCTAGCATACTAAATATAATGTTGAAGTCAGAGGATCAAGCTAACACAGGAATACTTATTGAATATGAACCCATTTCATCAAGCAAAATGTAACTCATTAATCCATGCAAATATTTCAATCTCTGCAGAATAAAATTGCAAAAAACAGAGAGAATATAAATGTTGCAGTATAAGTTGTAAAACATAACTAACATAACAATCTCATAATGCATCAATGACCCTTAGTCTGTCTTGCTTGCATTATCATCATCCATGTCACCCTTCCCTTGGTAGGTTCCATCATTGTAATCTTCATCTTCATCGTCGTCCTCATAGTCATCCTCATCTTCGTCGTCCTCGTAGTCATCATCATCTTCGTCGTCCTCGTAGTCATCCTCATCTTCATATTCTTCATCATCTTCGTCCTCGTAGTCATCATCATCTTCATCATCATCTTCGTCGTCCTCGTAGTCATCATCATCTTCGTCATCTTCAAGTGCTTCTCCAGTGTACCAATACAACGCATCTGGAATGATCTTGTCCCTAATTGTTATCCTGCATCAAACACAACATACTTTATAACCAATTCAAAACCTAGGTTTCACACTTTCACATCATGTCATTGTTACCCACCAATTTTTGGTTTGTGTTACAAATCTCTTTTAATATATGGTCAGTAATAGTGACAAAAGATTTTTTAAAATTGAATGTCATTTCTAAGCTAAAGGCAAAAAATTCTAAGCTGCCTATATAATAACTCGAAAAATGAGTAATTTTTTCTTTAAAAAAAAAATAGAAAATGTGAGAAATGAAAATTAGAGAACTTCAAATTAAAAATGGAATATAATTGTTCTACATTTTTTCAAACTAGTTGACTAAATCTATTTTTTCAATTTGAAAATTGGAGAACTGTTCTCCATTTTTCAAACTTAGCTTGTTTACTAAAATCCATTTTTTCAAATTGAAAGTTGGTTAAGAATTGCTCTCCATTTTTCTTAGAATTTAGAGAGTCCATAAGAGCCAATCAATATCGCCTCCACTGAGGCTCAAACCAACCCCCTCCCATGTAAAGTGCAATCGTGCCACTACACCACAAGGTCTTTGGCAGAGTACTTCCATACTTGTAATTTAAACACTTACCCAATTCTATAGTCCTGCATCAATTGCTTTGCCTCCTGAGCCTGTTGACAACAAGAATGAAGGTCAATCATATATATGTATATTTGGTTGTCGAATGTTCAACATATAACATATAAAACATAAATGTGTAATTTATTATCACACGAAACACTATACATATTTCCAAATTTCATAATTACAAATTAAAAGATTGTATTCTTGTTTTCAAAAAAAAAAAAAAGATTGTATTC
>CM008332.1:31825522-31837059 GCA_002525835.2 Ipomoea batatas
GTGGTTGTTGTGGATGAGTGTGATGATGGTGGGAATGGAGGGTTGAGATCAATGGAAGGGGTGAAGGGGGTGGGAGGTCCGGCGCCATTTTTGAGCAAGACATTTGCGATGGTGGATGATCCTAACACGGACGCCATTATCGCTTGGGGAGCTTCTAAGAAGAGCTTTGTTGTTTGGGACCCACACAGGTTCGCCACCGAGCTTCTTCCCCAACACTTCAAGCATGCCAACTTCTCTAGCTTCGTTCGCCAGCTTAATACCTATGTGAGTATTCATCAATGGATGTTTTGTGATAATATAGAAATCTCAGCTTTATCTATGGATTCTTTAGTGACTTATGATGCTTTTAGCCTTTGTGTATTTTGTTATTCCAATGCTTCATTGTAAATTTGTAGTAGTCATGTGGTAAGAACAATTAGGTGAATTTGATCCTAGCTAGATAAAGCTGAATTGAGAGTTACTTTAAGGCAAATTTTGAGTGAGGAAATAAACTCGCAACCAGTATCCGAGTGTGCACTTAGTAGGTTTAAATCTCACTTCTGACCCGGCCGGTAAAGGACCACAATGAGTTCATCCAGCCTAGGTTATCCATAGTTGATCTGCAATAGACTGCCCTCATCGGGAGTCGAACTTGCAGTCTTATGATTACCTGTCAACAATCTGATCAGCTTAGCTCGGTTGCCCGCAAATTTATTATCTAGTTTTCAGGTTTTTGGAGTTTAGGGATGTATAATTAAGTTGTGTGTGGACTGTGTATGACTGGAATTTTTGTTATTGTGCAATGGGTTTAGAAATTCAGGAAAGTTGATTCAGGCAGATGGGAATTTGCAAATGAAGGGTTTCAGAAAGGGAAGAAGCATTTGCTCAAGTATATCAAGAGGAGGAGGCAACACAATTATCCCACGATGCAGCAGCAAGGAGGGGCGGAAAATAGGGTAGGAGCTTGTAAGAATGGGGCAGAGGTTGAGCTACACAAGCTTAGAACTGATCAGAGCACGTTGAAGACGGAAGTGATGATGCTAAAGCAACAACAAGAGACAACGGAAAGTTATTTGGCCAGCATCAAAGAAAAATTAGAACGCGCTGAGACTAGGCAAAAGCGTATGGTAGTTTTCATGGCTTAAGTGTTAAAGAATCCCCTCTTTGTTCACTGTTTGATTGGGAAAATGAAGCAGAATGCTGCACTGAGAGGCTGTGAAGCAACAAAGAAGAGAAGATTGGCCGCCTCAGAAAGCCACGAACTTTTGGCGAAGGCTAGAAGTACTACTGATGACATGATTTTTACCACCGCTAATGAAAGTGTTGATGTGAAACCTCTCGTGGCTCAGGCGTGGGTAGATGATGGATCAGAGGTCCCGATGCTTTTCAATGCTGTCGAATCAAACAGCTCGGTTGAGGAGCAACAGGCGAACATTTTCTCTGAAGCGTCTAATCCAGATATGAATTCTGAGAATTTCTTCGCGTGGGAGAAGCTCATGGAGGAGGAGGAGGATATGATTTATGACAACATAGTAACAGGTGAACACCAATCCAACATTGTTTATGAGTTGGAGGATATGTTGGCTGGAGACTTGGTGGAGCAAGACAACTGTCTTGGCTCAGTGCCACAAGCTATCTGGTATAGTACCATTCATGTCAAGATTACTTTGGCTAACTTTTATGGCATTTGAAATTTGCTAATGTCCAAAATGTTTTTCTGCAGCAGTGAAGAAAGCAGTGTGGGATCCCTCCTGGATTAATTAATGGGTATTCATTCCTTGTGTTAAATTCTTTTCACAAGAGAGGAAGATCTGGAGTGCATGGAGTGAAAGAAATGGAAATTTACCTTTTGAACTTTGCTAATGTCCCCCCAACAATGTACAGGCTTACAGTGAGCAACAATAAAGTAGTTTGTGAATGCTGGTTCTTATTACCCAAGTCAAATTTTCTGTTGTTTTAAGATCACTAGAGTATTACTGATCTATGATGCACAAAAACTCTCAAGGATGAACATGTATTCTCACGTTTCCAAATTGAAACTTACGGAAACTCGCCCAATTAATATTTATGTATATTTAAAGAAAAGACATGTCAATACGCGCTTTCCTTTACCTTTCGTATCATGTGTCTCATTATGTTCTGTTTTTTATTTTCATGCTACCGAATTGGTGATCATTCCTTAGAATGATTGTGTTGGGCAACGGCCTGAAAAGTCGAATCTAGCATCCTGCTACCAAAATATGGGTATTTCATAAGTATATAAGGAAATAAAAGTTGCGCATTCACAAGTAGGTGTTGGGATTGAAGCAAGTAGGTGTTGGGAGGGGATTGTCGGGTGACAGTTCAGAGAGTTAAGTTTAGCATGTTTGAGGTAAATAATTGAGAAAACACATTGCTTGGCTCATCATTGAAAAAAATGACAAAGGAACAGCATGAGACAAGATAAGGTATGACAGGATAGGAACTTGTGATTGACTCAATAATTTGTGGATAAAATAAGTGTAGGATGGTAAATATGCCTAGTCATCCATTCAGAGTTGATGAAGTGGTGTGGTTTAGAGCCACAGATCCAGGGTGAGTCATGAATCATGATTAAAGGTATGATCTGATGGTGGGTGGGTAAGTGGGACCTTTTGAATTTTTAGCCAAAGAATTGATTCAAAGAACCACAGCTATAAAAAGAATCAAGTCAACAACCAAGTTATGATACATGACCACCCAATCCCTAAGTCATCAAAACTTCAAAACCTTGACTCATATCCAGCATTTAATATATCATGGTGATGTTGATATAAAGGGGGCAAAGCAGGAACTAAAAAGCTATGGAACTCTAGGAATCAATCATGTCCAGACTTGAGAGAAAATAGTTCTGTTACCATTGATATATCTGAGTATTCCATTGTCATAAACGACACTATACGTTGATCGAATTCAAGCTCCATTGGGATATATATATATATATATATATATATATATATATATATATATATATATCAATCTTTGTTATGACTACCATGACAGGAGAGCAAACCTTCTATGAACATTTCCATTGAGAACGGGAACAGATGGCTTCCAATCCTCGTCTTTCAATGGTTGCTTCAGCCTTCAAGTCCTACCTTCCTTCTTTCTTTGGGTGAATAGCTTCAACGATGGCCTCGATTTCTTCCTTGGCTCGTGCAAATACATTTGGGCCTTTGACGTTACTCACTGGGGTGTTCTCATCAATGTCATCACTCATTCCGTGAGTTTCTGTATGATGACGCTGATGGTGATGAGAGCGCGGTGACTTCATCTTGTTCACAAGATCTTCCATCTCTTTTTTAGACTTCTCTATCCAGCTGGGCCCCTTAGCATCTTTCTCTACGCAAATATAAACACAGTAGGGAAAAATGGAAGATTACAAACTCAGAGTTCAAGCAACATCAAAGGATAATCCACAATAGATAAACCTTGGATCATAGACGCTAAATAATTAAACAAATGGAACAACTAACTCCCTTCCATAAGTATATTTAGAGTGTCCAGATATTAGCAGGATTTTATCTTCTCATGATCTAAAGCATGCTCCTTTTATCCTCAATTCAATACCACTTTCACAGTAGGAAAAATGCTGATTCATTTACCAAACTCCATGTCAACGAGAAATGGACAAAGTGTTACTCAAAAGAAATAAATTAGCCACTGAGAGGGGTCCTATTTAAAACCAACATATTAAGAACTATTTTCTCAAATTTCTACTAAGTTCTCTACCCACGTTACATCTATGGAAGATAGGTATGCTAATATCTTTCCCTAAGCCTTTGAGCACTAAAGATCTCAACTTCGTGCTGCATTCTTATTGACATTGTTCTTTTGGAGTTTCTGTCATCAGTTATATTGTTCGAGTGTGTAGTAGATAAATAGCATCTCAAACCACCAAAACACAACACAATTACTAGTTTCACATTTGAACAACTAAAATTTGAAGCCTATAACAATACATACTACCAGAAATGCATATCAATTGTAGCAGACTTCATACCTGAGTTAGAACTTGAATCCCTGCAAGCAAAACGCGAAAACATAACCCTGTCAATTCAACCAAAGATATCTCGTCTAAAACAACATACTGAACATAAAAAAACAACCTTAGTTCTTCACATGAATCCGATCCACCGGATTCCTTCTTGGTATGAATTGTCTGCACAAGAGCCTCAATCTCCTCCTTAGCCCTCCCAAACACATTGGGCGCTTTCACCTCACTCATTGGCGTCTTCTCATCCAAATCCGGACGTTTCCCGTGACTCTCACCGTGAGTTTTCTCTCCCTGCTGACTATGTAACACTGCCTCGAACTCTTCCTTCACTCTCACAAACACATTGGGGGCTTTCACTCCCTTCTCTGCCCAACATTAAGAATGCCATAGTGATAGTCACCACTGAACAATACACACACACTAGCGCTTACACAGACATAAGCACAAACACATTGAGGGCATGTTCATGATCTTGTAAAAAGTGGATTTTTTAAATAATAAAAAAATTAATCTAGGATTTCTGAATAGAATCTAAATCCAATGGCAGTTCTCATGAAACAAGAAGTGAAAATTAAAGAACTGAGATGAAAGTATTACCTGAAACCGAGATTGATGATGGCTCTGATTTGGGTTCAGACATTGGAGCGAGGTTTCTTGAGCTGGGGAGAAATGGTTTCTGAGAATTTCGATTTGGGTTTTCGGAACTTCGGATAAAAACAACAAAGATTGTGTGTATTGTAAGCAGTTGGTTTGGCGAGCGGTTTCCGGAGAATAAGAATCTATAGATTCCACGTATGCCACGGTGTCTGACTGTCTGGTCCCATTTTGATAGATCAAGGCATTAATTTTGGGAAAATACTGCTCACACCTACCCTCCCAAATTCTATTCCTAACTTTTATTTCTTCTTGGCTCAAAAAAAAAAAAAACTTTTATTTCTTCTTATAAAACTTTTAAAATGATAGAAGTAAAAAATTTTGATGTTAAAACTTTTATTGAGACCACAAAGTAAAATAATTAACTTAGTGTGTTGTACATATTAACTCTTAAACCTACCCTATTTGTCTAAATCGACTCTTCATTCTTTTAGTTATTGCGCTCTGACTCTCAAACTTTATTTCTCAATCCAATTTAGACTCCAAAACATTACGCATGGACTTTGATACCCAATTAGCCATTGGATATCCCATCCCTAGCCCAATTGGCATTGGGCCTAAGCTCTATGACTCCATTATATATTTATCGGTTATTATGCCAAAAAATATTTATTATTAGTTATTACTTGTATTTTTAATAATCTTTTTAAAAATAAGAGAAAAAGAATTATTTGTTTAACGAAAAAAGACAAAATAGCTGTAGGAAAAATGAAGACGTTACGTACGTCATTTAGAATGTAACTCTCAATTTTGATAACCTACCTAATAAAATCCAATAAGAATTGAATTAAATATCACAACTAAACTAATAAATATTAAATTGGGAAATATATATATATATATATATATATATATATATAACAATAATAGATGAACAGTTGCAGCCGTAACTCATAAGCCACAACAAGTGCGTAGATAGTGACAACAACAAGCATCATTGACCTCAATCAAAAGTTTTTTTTTTTTTTAATTAAGATAAAAACTCAAGATCAACTATTGATCAATCAAATTAAATGTTCCACTCCACCACATGCATTCCTGCTACTATGCAATATGCAAGGATGTGTCTCCTATTCGACTATGAGAGAAACAGGGAGAAATGAGAAAGTGTGAAAATTTAAAATTGGGGATTTGGGTTTTATGGTTTCAACTTTCAACCACACACACAACACTTGTAAGTTCCAAACTTCATTACGTGTTTCAATTATATTTCACAAATAATTTATTGTTATTTCATCAAAACAAAATATATACCGAATGTGTATGTAATGCAAGGATATGTCATATGTAGGGGTAATATTACGTGATTGCATGGAGCTTGTAAACACGATGGTAAATGTACATGTTGGGTGTTAAAAAGTTTGCGAATATGGTAACTCATTGTTTTGTCCGAGTTGCATATTCTGTGTCTGACTTTGAGCAGTGTACGTTGTCTTTACCTGTCTTTATTCAAAATATAATTATAATGTTGCATATTTGGTTCATTAATAAATTACTTTTATATTATTTTTTATTTAAAAAAAATACTCCGTATAATTTACTCGTTATATCTCATAGCATGCAATAGATAATTTGCAGTATTTCAATTTTCAAATAAACCCTTCTAGGGCTAGGGCTTGCAATCAAAGCTACACTAGAATTTAATTTAATTTTCTTTTAAGTTTCTAACCCTATGTGTAAATGTGTAATGCATCTTTTGAAAGATTTGCAAAGTACTGTGTGCTAGCTTTCGGTCACTTTTTGACTTTTCATGGCTCAATTTTTACTTTTTATTTTTACTTCTATCATTTTATAATTATTTTAAATGTAAATAATATCATTATAATATTATATTTTGAAGATGGAGTTGAATGCTTAAGAATGTATATATATATATATTGTTAAATTATAAACGTTGTGATATAATAATAATAATAATAATAATAATAATAATAATATCAATTTTTGAAATTGTGAGAAAATTGCAAAGTTGCAATGAAGATGAACAAAAGCAATGTTAGAGTAATTCATTTGTGGTTTTTAGGAGTTTTTTGTCAACCAAGATGGAGGAGAGAGATGGTGAGATGAACGTGAACCCGTGTAGGAAAGAAAAACAATTGAATTTGCAGTAATTCAAACTATTTTTAGACCTGCACGTAGAGATAATGATGAAAAGACAGCGCAATTATATGGGTATTACGCGCACCATGCACAATTAGACGGCGCTACGCCATCAGAACACGTAACTAATCTCTCTCTCTCTTTTTTTTTTCTTTTTTCTTACATTCAAACATGCTCTTTTACCTAACAAAGATGATGTTGTTTTTAAAAGATTAGAAAGTTGTGCAGAAAATGGAAAAAGATTGGGGATATGATAATTAAGGCAGCCTAGAATTTTATAGATATGGTGCCTAATGATTAAAGTATGCATCTAGAGGAATTCTTCTTCTTGCATTCATTCATGTCAATCGTCATGCATATATATGCTTCAATTCAACCGTTTGAGTTAGCAGCCAGACCGGACACCGACAGATCGGCAAACATTAATTTAATGTATTATGTAGTTGTTTCCATGTCGCTGTACCCATCCAGGATTGAAAGAGACTCATCCGCCGTTGATTCGGACCAAATGCTACGTGGCGATCATCACCAACTACCTATAACGCAAGAGCTTATGCCCTATATATGCGCCAACTGCTCTATAATTTATATTGTCAACTCCTTCCCAAGTTAATTACACGCAATTACATATTCAATTCGTAGTTCACAATCTAACACTTATGGATAACTCAATACGCGCCCATACATAATGCAACTCCTTCTAAAAAATTATTTTAAAAAATTATAAAATAATATTATTCTTAAAAAAAACATAATACAATGTTATTGGATGGTTTTCCAATTGTACCTTCAATGTTTATAATATGCAATAACGAATTTATGAACATGTACTAGTGATTTATGAACCCACACCAATAACTTCATGCAGTAATTACTTTATGAATTTACAATTTTTCAGTGTAATTTACAATAATGACTTTTAAATATGCAATAATAATTCTATGAATGTGTCTTTTTGAATTTATAATAGTGATTTTATGGTGACCCACATTAGTAGCTTTATAAAATGCATGCAATAATGATTTTTATGAATTTATACTAGTGTAGTGACTTTATGAAACTACAATACTAGTTTTATATTATGTACCTGTAAATTCATTAATTTGTTTAATATATTGATATGGGTTTTATGTATATAATAAAAAAATTATTATTTTTATTCATTAAACATTTTTACCGCGCATTGCACATATTTGTAACTAGTCATAACTCATAAGCATAAAGATTAAAATTTATTTTCACCAATAAACCTATGTACAAATATTAATGTTCATATGAATCCAAAGAATGTTTTTAATAAAGCATCCATGCATTGTATATATTTATAAACACTTACAATTGTTGAGAAGTCATATTCTATGATTGCACACAATTAAAAAAAAAAAAAAATTTTGTGTATTATATTCAATATATATATTGTGTTATAGCTCTGACTCCCTATTTAAAATTTCAAACTCTACCATTTCTATTGCATAGTATGGCCAACTTGAGTTATTAAAATGCCATTAAATAATTAATTAATTATTGTATAATGTGGTGTTGTTGTTAATTAATGATGCATGGATGACAATTTCTTCTTTGGTGTGGTTGGGAGGCAACCTGCGGCGCAAGGCGATTTTAATGACCATTACAAGATTGGACCGACGATGAATATATTAAGCTCATTTTTTCCTTTTTCTTTTTTCAGTTGAAAAAAACATTAAATGTCAAATTAATAATGAGAGTATATATATATATTAAAACGTTGATAATGAAAGCTCTAGATTATTATTATTATTACTGTTTGCATATACTCCGTAGTTAACAAATTAAAATTGTAAACCAATTTTATTGGCGTGACTGGCTGTGCACTCTCGTCTCTTAAGAGAGGTCTCTCCTTCAATTAATGATGCTCAGGGCACCTCGTAGTTTGACAAAAAAAAAATATTCTATCATTTTATTTTATTAATTGAATAAAATTTGTATTAAATATATAAAGTATAATCACAATAATATTGCGTAGGATATAATGAAATTCTATAACAACAAAAAAACAATGATGATAATGTCAATAGATTGTTCAACTTCCAGGACAAATTATTTGACACGAAATATCAACACTTGCATTATTTAATGCTTATATAACAATTTGTACGAATTTGAAGATCATATAAATTAGCATACATTATGGATCAAGTCAACTGTACTGTTCAAATAAGTTTATAAAATAAGTCCATCTTATCATAGTAAAATTGAGTTTTGGTATATACAAGTGACAATTATCTCTTTTAATGCCTTCATAAATAAATAAATAATAATTACGGAGTATTTATTAAAATGAATATTACTCCTATTTAAAATTAAATAAGTTTACGAACAATAATATTGATATCATAATAAAAAATAAATTAATTATTAATAAAAATTTATAAAATCTTTCAAAAAAAAAACTATTAAAAAAAAACTTACAGACATGGGAGGAATTAAAACTTTTTCACTAAGAATGAAAAATCAAAATACTTCAAAATGCAATTAAAAAAAATGAGGCATAATTAATTTGATAATGATTTTGAATATAAAACACATTATAAGTCACACTTTTTCTATATTGATATGATATTTATAAATATTCTATCTTTTTTTAATGTAAATTAATTAACGAAGTTAAGTAATTTTTCAAATTCGTAATTCATTATAAAGGCTCCAAAAAAAAAACACACATGATATAAATTTAAGTATTAAATTACTATTCTAGAATGTAGGAAAATTTATATTATAAGTATAATCAAGATATCTAATAACAACTATGTAGTCTACCAATTAAGCTACTTTATCTTTATAAATTCAAACTTGTTTTAGTGATCCCCGCCAAGCATGGACCTTGGGCAAGGGCCCAACCAGTTTGCTTTTGTTCAGGGTCGGTATTACCCGCAACAGTAGCTCAGTTGATTTTCATGTGGTATATTGAAGGTGAAAACTCAATATCGAAATTTGATAACTACATTGTGAGAGTTTTACCACTACAGTGAACCCCTTGTGGATACCAATCACTTATGCAATTATACTCCTACTGGGATTAAAATGTGAGATTTTAAGAATGGGGAATTTGGCATATAAGAGCATCTACATCAGTAGATATTACTTGATTTTTGGAATAGTGTCTGCTGAGGTGGAAGGGAGAGAAATGGAGAGATAGAATAATGGGTTCGGCCTGCAAGGATGATTTTTTGGAACAGTAACCGTCAACTTCGGAATTCAAAGATTTCTCACGCCAGCCTGTGTCAGGCGCAACTAATGCGCCCAGCGGACGCGTCAGTTGCGTCTGACGCGGGCTGACATCTCTTTTTTTTTTTTAATATAATTTATTTTTTTTCTTCTCCTTTCATTTTCTCTTTCATAATTACACTTACAAAAACTCTTCAAAAACCGCGAAAAAAATGGTGAGCATATATATTAAAAAGATGTTACGGTTTAAGTGTACTGTAGACGTCAGAACAAACCTGGCAGTACGTGGTTTAGATTTTGTTATTGTAGCCGACTAGCCGTGTTGGGCGCGTTTCGTGAACCTGACTATAGACTTTTACACAAGTAGTTGACTTTTACAAACCCCATAAAATCTTAGTCAAAACAATAGTACTCCGTACAAATATTTATAAAATTATTTATACATACACACTTACATAATCTATATGCAATATACATACCTCTTAGGAATCAGAGCTTACTATTTTTGACCATATAAAGGTAGCACCATTGATTTTTTATTTTATTTTTTTTAATAAAGAAAGGTACTCCCTCCGTCCCATTTTACCTGTCTTACTTTCCTTTTTAGTTTGTCCCAAAATGTTGTCATATTTCCAAAATTGAACATCATCATCATTCTACTTTTCCTAATTTACCCTTATGACTTTTACTTTCTTTATTGCTTTTATTTCCAAAAGTGAAAAAGTGAAGGGCATAATTGGAAAACACATTACATTTACTTTAATTTCTTAAAAAGCGTGCAAAAAGCAAATGAGACAACCTTTTCGGGACGGAGGGAGTATATATTAATTCAAATCTGAAGATAAGATGTTATAAATGATAAGAGGAGGATTAGAAAGTCACTCCGTACAACCAAACATAAAAACGAACTGCCTAGTTAATTCATGGGTCGCTCGATTCGCATATCGTTTAGCAAATGCGAGCTACAAACACATGAAAAAAAATATCTCAATAAGATTTTTTATATCTCTAATGACTAAATGGAAAGTCTCCTTCAATGGCATTTAGGCTTTGAATCACTAAGAGAGGGTCAGTCTCAAATCTCAACATGGATATGATCATAATAACATGGGTAAATTCCGCTCTTGTGAATCGTCTGCAAACTACACAAGAGAGGTAAAGCACTCTATGAAGATCTTTTGTGACAGGCTCAACGAGAAGATGTTGGCAAGAATTAAACTCCCTTAATATTTGTAACATATGATATTGTTCTTACGATAAAGAATACTTTTTTCTAAAATTATATATTTAAAGATTATAATAAAGAAAAATAGTAACCATACAAAAGTCACCCAAAAAAAAAGGAGCTTATAGAAAGGGACAAGGGGTAAAGCTTTTATGGAAATTTTACATTTTAGGAAAATTCTTACCTTAAAGAAATGTTGCAATGCTGCATTCCTTTTCTTTTTTTTTTTTAATATTTACTCTTGACACATCGTTATTTTATTTGGATTTTATTTTTAATTCATGATGGGCAGATGAATTTACAAATGCTAAATAAAAATAAATAATGTTTACTTTTAAAGATAAATATTACGGCACGTTC
>CM008332.1:31837211-31852509 GCA_002525835.2 Ipomoea batatas
GCTGGTCCAATATCTTACCCAACAACCACATATCCTGGTTTTTAATATAATCCATTAAAGAAACCGAAAGCGAGAGATCAAGAACAAAGACAGAAAATCGAAGAAGAACAAATTTGGCAATTTCCTGCCTAAGTCTATGGGAACAGTGTGAATGAGTTCTTTTGTTAATTCTATTAGGTCGGGATTGTTATTATTTTTTTAATTGATACTGGGCATGTTTGGTAAATAGAGGATCCGCCAAAATTTTGACAGATATTAATGTTGTCTGGTAAGTCAGTCGTTTGGATCAACGTTTTGCTCCAGACCGCTGAAATCTCAAACGCTGCAACTGTTTTATACAAATTTATATATGCTTCTTTTGATGGTAATAAATATGTGCAGGTACAGAGGGTACACATACTTGTTATTGTGCAGGAGTAATATTATCTCTCACATTTAAGATCAGTTTTGAGCTTTCAAGTGACCCATCAGGAGTAGTCTCAAGTCCACTCTTTGACAAAAGGGCAGAAAACAGAATCCTCAGAACTCAAACATAGAAACACAAGTCCAAGAATGTCTGCACTGCATGAATATGGATTCTATTGATTAGTCAATGGTGGCTTTCTTGTTCCACTGTACCTCCTTCAATTCTCTCTCTCTCTCTCTCTCTCTCTCCCCCTGTATATAATACCCCAAGCCCAACAATCATTTCTTGCCACTTGAAGCTTTCTGTAGTATAATATAATGAAGATCAGAAGATATTGCTGCTTTTTAGCAGCTACAGTGCATGTTCTAAGTTTGGTTTGTGCAGCAAAGAGGCCCTTCTTAGCACCTCACAAAAGTAAGCCTTACAATTCCTCCCCCAAACCAAATTTCCATTCATTTATCTATCTATCTATCAATTTTTCGTCGATAAATTTGATTTTTCTTGTTTTACTTACAGCTCAGATTTTGGATTCTCCTCGAGCTGTTTTCGACCCCATCCAGGTGCATACAAATGTCATGTTGTACTCATCAAATTTAGTTCGAGTTTCATTAACGCTATGACACGTACTATTCAACCCGGGGGTCGGGCCGCATCTTGAACTAACAATTAAATTGTGTGGTTTTAGGGAGGGGAAATGATGGAAGGGGGGCTGAGCAAACTTGGGTCAAGGCCACCAAACTGTGAGCACAGATGTGGGAGGTGTAAGCCATGTGTGGCCATTCAAGTACCAACTACTAGTAGCAGAGGGCATATGGGAGTGCAGTATGCGAATTATGAGCCAGAAGGGTGGAAATGCAAGTGTGGGACTGCTGTGTTTGAGCCATAGATTAAATTAAAATCCTAGTTCTGATATGATCTGATCTTCCTTTTGATTATTTGTGTACTTCACCAATGGCAGCCTAGCTAGCTAGGACCCTCCCCTCTTTACTTCATCCTGTCAACTTTTTGTTTTTCTCTTGTAATTATTGCATCCATCTATGTGTCCACTGTCCTCTTGCTTTCATCAATTCAAATAACTATTCCAATCCCTATGAAACTCAATCTCGGCATTTCAAGTACCAAAATTTCAACAAAAGCTAGCAATTGGTTTAAAGTTTAAACCATTTAAGAGGGAGAGGGAAGTTTGATATGATCTCGTGTGTAATACTGTAATAACGCTTTTGGAAGAACTATTTCTCACCCCATGTTTGAGTGATTAGTCTTGTCCAGTAAAATGTACAAATTTTACAAACTTCATCTTGCCTAATATTTCGTATGAATTTTGTGCATGTCTCATACGTAGCGACAACATCTGTCTCCATGGTTGAACCAAATTGGACTTGCAACTGATCCAACACGCTTCAAATATTTTGAACTAAATTATAATGCAAATTTGTGAGCAAGTAAGAGAATTAAATATAAAGGGTATATATTGATATAAACTCAGATCTTAATTATACCACAAAAGTTAGTTCATTAATGTTTGATTGACCCAAATCTTATATATTTGTTTATACTTTCATCAATAGCCATGTGGGACACAACGTTATGTTCAAACGAGTAATTATTCAATTTATACAAGTATTTGTCATTGTGCTTAACTGCTTAATATATGTGGTTGTGATATTAATTCATTTCCAAATTAATCTTCATATTCAAGAATGTGATATTTAAAGTAGCAAATATATACTGCATGCGACATAAGTCCTTGAAGCGTGAAAATTAGAAATCATGAATGCATGAGAGAATTGGGAGCAAAGAGGACAATGGACCAATGATGTCAACATATTATTCATTAGTTCATAAATAATATAGGAAAAATATTCAAATAAGTCATCCAACTTTATCTAAAAAGTTAATTAGCCTCCTAAATTTTTTAAAGGTACAATTACATCCATCAATAATTTATTTTGATACAATGAAACCCAAAAATTTGTCATTAGAATATCGACAACTCACCGACGAAATTCCGACAACAATGTGACCAGCAAACGATCGTCGGTCATGGAGAAAGAGACTAAGGTCGCGTTCTCCAGTTGAAGGCGACTCGAGTGGTCACCTTCTGCTGGAGAAGACGACTTTGGTTTCCTTCTCCGTGACCGGCGACCGTTCACATCATGTCGCCGGTCACTTTATTGCCTGAAATTTTGTTGGAATCTCATCGATGGATGGTTGAAACCCTAATAACTTGTGATAGCAGATCATTAACCATTTTTTGGATTTCATTACATCAAAATAATGTTGATGGGTGTAATTGTACCTTTAAAATGTTTATGAAGCTAATTGACTTTTCAACTAAAGTTTGAAGGTATATTTTACCATTTTCCTTAAATAATATTATCAATATTTATGATGATGTTAAATTGTACATGATATACTTACGAATATATGTCAAGTTGTAATGGGTATTCTCAATGTTGAAAATTTTAACTTAAAATAACATTTAAAGTGGTTATTTTGTGATATAATTTTGAGTGAAGTCCGCTTTTGATTTTGGTTAGGTTAAATTTTGTTCGAGTTCTGCTAGGTGAGATGTTTCATTTAATATATTATACGCATAAAATGGATTGAAAAAAAAATATATAATGGATTAACCCTACTTTGTATAAAAAGATCGAAATGTCATTTATATTTAAAGACATTTCAATGATTTTGTTGATGAATAACTAAAAATGATCATATTACAATAATACTAGGATCAAAAGAAAATATTATGAAAAAAGGAATTAAAAGTGTTCTATAACATATAATCTATGACAAAAATGTAATGAAATTTTTACCAAAATATATTTATGTAAAATATCTCAAAAATAGCATTCCACCAAAAAAAAAACGGTAGGATACAACGTTAGTATCACTTTCAAGCTTCGTTGGACGACCGAAATGTGACGAAGAGTGCCGTTAAATATAGAGAGTGGAAAAAAAGGTAAGCATATATCCCATATATGTATAAATATAGAGAGAGAAACCACATGAAAACTCTCTTTCTCTCCCCTCTTCTCTCCTGCTTCAACCTAACCCTAGTTTGGTTAGGATAAAACCAGAAGAATCAACAAACAACAAGCAATAAACCCTAGATCTCTGGCTACAAACAACAAGCTTACTTGCTTGTGTTCTGTATTCCCGCCGTGTTTTCTGCTTTCTCCTTCTGTTGATGGAGCCCCGTGTTGGTAACAAGTACCGACTTGGACGAAAAATCGGCAGCGGATCCTTCGGAGAGATCTATCTCGGTTTGTTTTGCTTTGAATACTTCTATTTTCTATTTTTTCTAGGGTTTTGCTGTGCTGTATACTGTATTTTTGGCTGAGCTGGTAATCGAGTTCGTATTTTGGGTGACTGTTGCAGGTACTAATATACAGACTAATGAGGAAGTGGCAATTAAGCTCGTGAGTAGTTCTTTGAATAGAAATTTAGTTAATTTTTAATGTATGGTGCATCAAATGAATTGCTTTTGGTTGGTGTGCTTCGTTTGTGAAGGGGTTGACTTTAAAGTCATCTGCATCAGAGCTGTGTTGAATATGGAAACTGTGTTGTATGTGGATAGTTTACATCTGAATTATGGGTCTTTGATACTTGAACAGCAGAAATGGAAGTAGAATCCATTGTAGCTTTATTATTCCATCAAAGTTATGTTATGCATTTTAAACCGTCTTCTAGGTTTTGAACAAGTAGAATGAGTTAATTAGATGAAGTGTAACCTTGTGCATAATTACACTCACCAACAGTAAATTGAGATGTGGAGCTGAGGCTCAATGTCATGTTAAAATGGCAATTTGTTACTGATATTAGTTCAAAAGGCTTGAATTCCCACCACTGAACTTTGGGTTACCACATTTGAGAAGCTTTTGCTGTTAAGGCCCTTAATGGAAAAGGAAAAGTTTGATTCTTTGTCAAGGTGCATATATGACATGAATGTCATGTAAATCTTTTGGCTTATTTTTGTTTCTCTAACATATCTTTACCCAAATGCAGAATTTTTGTCCTAATTACCTAATTAGGACCCGTCATGTGCAACTCCTAGTATTATGTAAATAACATTCTCTTCTGAATGGTCACATTTGGAAAACAGAAGACTTTGTCAAAAGCACTATTTATACTATTTGGTTACTTTTTGAAATCTTGGTCAAAAGCACTGTTTGCACTATACAACTGTGTGTGTGGACATGTCTAGGAATGTAGATGTGTTCTTCATTGCTTTACCTGTACTTTTTTCTTCATGCTTCACTACTGTTTGAGCCTTTAGTGACCACTAAGTGCGAAACTGATTATTATTTTTTGGTTGCAGGAAAATGTCAAGACAAAACATCCTCAGTTACTGTACGAGTCGAAGTTATACAGAATTTTACAAGGAGGAAGTAATGGAATTTGTTGTTTGTTTTCTATCAACATTTGTGGTATTTGATTATTGATATAATTGGGGTTCTAATTGTGATTATTCTATGTTGTAGCTGGAATACCCAATGTGAGATGGTTTGGGGTGGAAGGGGATTACAATGTTCTGGTCATGGACTTGCTTGGACCTAGTCTCGAAGATCTATTTAACTTTTGTAGTAGGAAGCTTTCTTTGAAGACAGTTCTGATGCTTGCAGATCAAATGGTGAAATTTTAATCCATTATGTATTTTGGACAGTTCTATATCCTTAATAACTTGTTGACATTTTATTCTGATGTTTTGTACAGATCAATCGTGTTGAATTTGTACACTCTAAGTCATTTTTGCATCGAGATATCAAGCCTGACAATTTTCTTATGGGCTTGGGAAGACGTGCAAATCAGGTCTGGTCTTCTGACTATTCTTTGTACCTTTTGTATCAAGGATTTCCTCTGGATCCACATGTTTATAGATATTTATATGGCCTATTATTTTACAATGCAGGTCTACATAATTGACTTTGGTCTGGCTAAGAAGTACCGAGACACTTCAACTCACCAACACATTCCTTACAGGTATATTGATAATTAGCTGCTTTTTCAAGGTTCATGTAAATGCAGTTGCATTAAAAAGTAGTTCTTACTGTCAATTAACTGGTTGTGTTTCTTTTCATGTTAGTTGTATACTTTACATAGATTTTTATTACATCCAAGGTCCCTTTTCTTGCACAATGGATAATTACCAGTTTTTCCCTTCCATATAAGACATGCTACCATGTTGTGTTTTCCAATGCCTTCTGTACAACATATGTTGCTACAATTTGTGATTCTTTTTTTTTTTTTTTTTAAATGGGTGGGGTGATGTCACTTATATTTTTTCTTGATTTTAGGTGTGGAAGGGGCAGTTACTTTTTTTTTTTAATTCCCCTATTATAGCATTGGAGAAGTGCCTAGCTTGTTCACTAATTTGCAAGATATCACCTTCCTTTTAAGCTCCACTATATTAAAGTAGATGGATCTTGATGCAGATTATGTTCTAATTTGTCACATTCAATTCTATTCTTTTACATGTGCAGCCCTCTCCTAGTACAGGTTTCAGTTGCCTCTTGTAGATTTAACCTTTAAAATGTGCATATAATTTGAAGATATAACTAAATATACCCAATGTGCTATGAGTGCTATCCTTTCAAGCCATTTTTGGTTGGTTTTAACCAAACTTCATGTGTGCTTATATTTTGACATATCCACTATCCAATCAATTGGTAATTGGTTATGGACATGACATCATTAATTAATTTCCTTTCTTCACATGGACTTGTTATTTATTTGTACTTCTTAATTATCCAATGCATCTGTCCCACAAATGTACTAACGCAGGCATGCACTATGCTTTTTATGCTTCATTATGTTGCATGTAGATTGTTTTGCGTTGTAATCTCATAAGTGGTCTTATCTTGGATGTTGCAGGGAGAACAAAAATTTGACTGGAACAGCAAGATATGCAAGCATGAACACTCACCTTGGCATTGGTAAGTATTCTGCTTGTGTGGAACATGTAGGCATGTAGATATCATTCTCTTCTTATTTTCTCTCATCACTAAACTGTACTTTATATGCATTGTAGAACAAAGCAGGAGGGATGATTTGGAATCTCTTGGATATGTACTAATGTACTTCCTAAGAGGAAGGTGATGGTTGCTTTCACACTATTTTTTTTTTCTGGCTCCTGGTGCTTTGCTTATCATCTGTTTTGACATCTATTTATTACAGTCTTCCTTGGCAGGGACTTAAAGCAGGAACCAAGAAACAGAAATATGAGAAAATTAGTGAAAAGAAGGTGTCAACATCTATTGAGGTAATCTATTTGCAAACTTGATTATTAGTTGTCCCTTGACAATGTTTTGTGAAAAACATGACTCTTTTGTCCTTTTCTAGGCCTTATGTCGAGGTTATCCCACAGAATTTGCTTCATATTTCCATTACTGCCGTTCACTCCGCTTTGAGGACAAACCGGATTATGCTTATCTGAAGAGAATATTTCGTGACCTCTTCATCCGTGAAGGTTAATAAGAATGTTAAAGAATAGTGTATAAGCTTCGCAAAATAGTAATTTGTAAGAGAAAAGGCAAGTTAATGGAAGCGGCATCTTACTGTGTTGTTTTTTCTTAACAGGCTTTCAGTTTGACTATGTTTTTGATTGGACTATTTTGAAGTATCAGCAGTCACAAATTTCAGCTACTCCTTCACGTCCTCTTGTAAGTGGCATACTTGTGTCAGTTGTGTATTTTAAATTTACTGGACTCATTTTCCACGGTTATTGACCATTTCTTATGTTAGGGTGCTGGTGCTGGAACCAGCTCAGGGATTCCCCCTGCAATTGTCAATGTGGAACGACAGTCTGGTAATTTATGCCATATGCCTTCTCTATGTTTACCTTTATATATGAAAATCATAATCAATCCTGTCTCTACTGATTTTTAACAGTGAAATACTTTGTCTACATTGTTGATATATATCTGCTTAAATTTCAAATTCAAATGATTTATGTTATTATTCTTGCAGGTGAAGAAGAAGGGAGGCAAGCTGCTCGAAGGAGAGGTTCTGGACCACTTCTGCAAGCTCCTGGCTTATCTAAGCAGAAGAGCCCTATCGGTAATGAATCAACAAGCAAAGATGCTATGGTAAGTTATCCAAATTACTTTTGGTCAACTAAAGGCCGGTTGATAGGAAAGATGATGTGTTTTCCGAGGGCAAGGAACTTTCTAGGGTTGAAAATGAAGCCTTATCTTGCTATTGCCTTTGTCTCTGATGCAAGTAAATGTTAAAAACCTAGTTCAATGAACCTTGCAGTTGTCGACCCCCACCGCTATGGGAAGAACAAGTGGATCGTTGAGGCGAGGTGCTGTCTCCGGCAATCGTGAATCACTGACTGTGGGAAATGATTCTGACCCTATGCATTCTCGTACTCCTGAGGCAAGTTTAGGGACTGGGCCGAAAATCTCCAGTGGACAAAGAAGTTATCCGCTTGGTGGTGGCTCATCTGACCCCTCCAAGCAGGCTTCATCCGGTAGGAACATTTCTAGCACAAAGAACTATGAATCTACACTGAAAGGAATAGAAACTCTGCGCATCGATGACGAGGAGAAGGCCCCCTATTGAATGCTGGCCACATTCACATTCTTGTAAATTGTGTGACGGACATTGGGTAGAATTGAAGCCCCCCGAAAGTTGATTGTCTTTGAAGTTAAGTAACAATGGGTCGTAATTTGTGCTCTGGGAAAGACCGAAAGATATAAAACCAATAAACAGATCCAGATTGTGGTAACGCAGGAAGGAAAATCTGCCGGTTCAGGCTGCTTGTTGTGGTATGTTTTATTTATACTTCGCATACCCTTTGATGCTTCCATTTAAATGGTCATCACTGTAAATTTGCCTTTGTAATGCTATTCCCCCCAACAGTATTCTTTTTCCTCCTAAAACACCTAAATTTCGAGTTGAATGTCAAATAGGATATGCTTTAGTAGTGCTATTTGGTGGTCTATTGGTTGAAAACCAAAACCTTCAACATTGTGTCTTAGACTTGTGTACAAGGTTGTTGCCAGTATTTTCTCTGTGGATCTGTGCTGTAGAGTATAATGCATTCCTATTTGCTATCTATCTGTGTTTTTTCCTCCCATTTCGTCAAATTGGTAGAGTTGTATATAATTCATATCATATTGAATGCTACAGCATCACCAACTCAAAAGACTAAAAATAGGCTTTGTTTCACACGGGAAATGTTATATTTTTCCGTGAAAATGTGATAATTTTTTATTGAGTTGATAAAGAAGTATTATGTCTCACGTAAAATGATTTTACAAAGTTTTACGAGCTATTTCAAGCCTTGATCCAATGAAATCTCTTATTTTATTGAGCCTTCCCCAACTCTGACTATGATGGTCCACACAGCTGTGTGAACTATACTATCAAATAATGTACATTCAATATAAAAATAATGTTCATTGTATTTAAGGTTTGTACATTATTTGTATACTAAATGTACATTTTGTATAATGTATATTTAATACATAAATAATGTACATTTAGTATATTAAAAATATACTTTTTGCTATAGTCCACACGGTATTATATGGATCATGGTCTACACAATAATTTGCCATTTTTCACCGCGTAAGCTTTATAGTTAAGCTAATGTATGAGATGAAAAATCTTTCAATTTGGTATTAAAGCAGGTGAATAGTTAGTATTGTATCACTAATCACCATCCTGAACTTCACATCTTGAAGCCAATTTAGGTTTGGGATAAAGATTTCTATTGACGTGGATCATAAATAATTAAAATATATTCCATTTTCATATGTAAATTTGTTGCCTTTATGGGTTCCTCTCCCACTTAATCAATTTGTTAAATTTGAGTACTCAAAAAAAAAAAATTGTTAAACTTGAGAAATTACAAATTCCACCTCCCTATAAAATTTTCAATTCCATAACATGTTGAAAGTTTAGAGTGTGAATCAAATTGTTCTTATAATTCTACATCTTTTTATCAAACAATGAAAGTTGAATTACAATTTCTTAAATTTGAGAAATTGCAAATCCCACCTCCATAAGAATTTGCAATTTCACAATATGTTAGAAAAAAGTTGTGTGAACCAAATTGTCCTCCTTAATAATCATCTTTCCTGCCAAACAGCCTGTTATTGATGAAGATTCTATAGGATTTACAGTAAATATGGTTTTAAGTATTGCAACCACATATTGGACAATTGAGAATATCTCAAAATTGAAATATTAGCTCCCAGTAAACACTGCTTTCATCACACAAGCAATAAATGACAAAACATAACCAAAAAACAAGCTTAGGTTAATAAGGTAACATTTCAGTTACAAACCTGAAAATGCAAAATCTTCTAAATTGATCCCCACTTATAAGATACACAGATGGATTACATTGCTTCATAATTTTAGACAATAGAGTGGCTACACTAAGGGGAACTGCAGAAAAGAAGAAAGCGGAAAGCAGGAAGAGACTAGTTTTTTGACCTTGTAGTGACAAAACTTTGTTACAGGAGATCAGCAACATTTGCTGGCAGCTCCTCGACCATCACGTTGTAGAACTTCTGGATGTCAAAAAGCATCCTCTCATCGTCCTTTGTTACAAAGTTGATTGCCACACCTTTCCTCCCGAACCTTCCACTACGACCAATACGATGCAGGTAGTTCTCGGGTTGAGTAGGGAGATCATAGTTAATAACAAGGGATACTTGTTGAACATCAATTCCTCTGGCCAACAGATCAGTAGTGATGAGAACACGGGACGACCCAGAACGGAATTCACGCATAATAATGTCCCTTGTGTTCTGGTCCATGTCACCATGGGTGGCGGAGACTGTATGGTCTCGGCCTCGCATCTTGTCAGTTAGCCAGTCAACCTTACGACGGGTATTCACAAAAATCACACTCTGTGTAATGGCAAGGGTTTCGTACAAATCACAAAGTGTCTCAAGCTTCCACTCTTCTTTGTCAACATTGACATAGAATTGCTTAATACCCTCTAGTGTCAGCTCATCACGCTTCACAAGAATTCTCACAGGTTTGTTCATGAATTTCCTTGTTATCTCAAGTGCCTCAGGAGGCATTGTAGCTGAGAAGACACCAACCTGAATTTTTGGAGGCAGAAGCTGGAAAATATCATAAATCTGCACAAAAACAATATTGTTGTTAGAACAATGGCAAATATAAATTTATGCACGGTAACTCTGTTAAAATCTTCCAGCTAAATGCTAAGTGACCGTTTGAGATGAGTATCATCATATGCACAAGTGAAATATAAAGATGAGTACCATCATACATAGATAATTCAAGCGCTAGATAGAGAACCATCAGTCAAAAAAGACAAGAGAAGAAGATAAACCTGATCCTTGAATCCTCTTGACAGCATTTCATCAGCCTCATCCAATACAAACATCTTAATGTAATCGGGACGAAGAGACTGCCTACGCAACATGTCAAAGACACGCCCAGGAGTTCCGACAACTACATGAACTCCACTGGAAAGAATGCGTTGGTCCTCACGGACACTGGTTCCTCCAACACAAGCATGTACCTTGACACCAAGATAGTCTCCCAGTGCCCGCATAACCTTCTCAATCTGCTGTGCAAGTTCACGAGTAGGTGCCAAGACCAGCGCTTGGCATTCCACTGTTTCATAGTCTAGCTGTTGAAGAACACCCGAGCAGAAAGTAGCAGTCTTCCCAGTTCCAGACTGAGCCTGCTGAATCACATCGAGACCTTTGCAGAATGGAACAATACCTCTTTGCTGAATTGCTGAGGGCTTTTCAAAACCTATATTTTAAGAATACAAGTAGCACTATATAAAACATTCACCATGTATGTGATATATAAACTTCACTAAAAACACTATCTAACAAACCATATTCAGGAATTCAAAATTCAGTGTAAATACTTGTAATAATATATTAATATTAGCAATAGAGAGTTAAAGAACAGGCTGAAAATATATCTACCATATGCATAAATTCCCCTGAGAAGGTTCTCCTTTAAACCCATGGCATCAAAACTGTCATGAACTTCTTCATAAGAGGTGAAGAACTCTTGCCCCCCTTCAACGGTAAGCCTACAGACACATAAACAATGAAGAACAAATTGGATAAAAGAACCATCTAGTAAAAGGTAACAACTGAGAATAGTTCTTACAACTCCTGCATTTTGGCATCATATTGACGAGCATCAAACTGGGATCCCTCTGGTGCTGCACCTGCCATAACTGAAAAAACATTGAAAACACTATCAGGATAGAAAGAAAAAACCACGCCGGCAAGCACCTAGACAGAATAACTATTCTATGTATAGATGAAGCACTATAGCAAAATACAAAATACATATTATCAAGGAATGTTCATGGACAAACAAACAAGAAATACCAGCTACACATTGCTATGTAACATTTACACCTCTGGTTTCTTTTTTATACTTGCAGATAATGATTGTAACTGTAAATTTCCAACTCAAATGAATATCTAAAACTTCATCAACCATAAGCTTAACAAAAGTTTTTTACCTTTGCTTGCAATATCATTCAAGAAAATTAAAATTTTACCTAACCGAAACCATCTTAACTAATTAACAAAAAGCTTGATTGTTTAATATGATCTCCAAATATATTAAAATTTTCCATTCTAAGCGCGAAAAAACACAGAAGATAAGCATCAAATAACAGGTTAAAATCACAAAAAAGGAAGAAAAACCGAAATAGAAAGACATCCAGAAAGACAAATAAGCAAAACAGAAGCTGATTCAGAAAGGAAGAACAGGTATGCGTACATATACTGTAAGTACGTGTATGATTGGATACAGAAACACAAATAAAATTTTTTTTAAAATTTTAAAAAAATAAAAAAGATAGTGGTTACCTGAAGACGAAGTGAAATGGAGTGATGAGGGAGAAAGTGAAAGAGCGAAAGAAGTGTGATGAGAGAGAAATTAGGGTTTTCCCAAACTCCTCGGATCTAAGCCTTGGAGTTGAGGAAGAAGAGAGTGAGGCGCGAGAGAAAACTACGGTAAGGGTTCCACGAAGCGAAATCGTCTCCCTACTTACTGCTTTCTCCATTTTACCCCCTGGGCTCGACTACCCTATGTGCTCGCCCACACTACTACCGCTGCTTCTAAATTAAAATTTTATTTTTATTATTTTTAGTACTATTAATTTTATTATAATGTAATATCTGTTCATACATATTTTTTAACCTATTAAAACAAAAATGGGTAATATTTTTATTAGGGTTCGAACTTGAAAGCCACGTATTACTTAACCATAAGATCTTTGACAATCAAAATTTTATCTATGAATTTACTACATGCTCATGAAAAAAATAAATTGTGTCTAGCGAAAAAACTTACCTCCAAAAGAAATACACTGAAGAAGAGTTTGGTTGCTCAAATTAGAAAGTGACGTGACAAATTTTTGATTTCTTGAACCAAGAGCGTTACAACAAAATTTTTTTTTAAGGTTTGAGAGTATTTCAATCTCTTTATATAAAGTTTAGATTTCAATCCTTGTCATGGTTGATGTATGATTAATATTCTTAATTCTTGTAAGACAATAAATCAAGGTCCTAGTGGATCAGAATAATTAAATTCTTGCACTTTCTTAATTTCTAAGATTTCTCAATTCCTCAAGTAATGTTCAAAATTAACTATTTTAATTTTCGTATACAATTTGGAAACTAAATCTAAATCCAACAAAATAAAATAAATACAAATTAGTATGCCAATAAATAGCCAATGTTTCCGACACAAACGACACAACACGTCTACGTTAATGCCCCGCCAAGAAAGAGGCATGCACGTACCTAGAATGACTCGATTACAACAACATGTTGGGAAATTGATTTTTGTCACGAACATTGGGGATTTGAGTTTGAGTTGTGTATAAATATATAGGTTAGTGTTGAATATCAAAGTTATATTTGCTCGACTTACCTCATCATGAACCATGAACGAGTTTGTTGGTCCAATATATAATTAGCAGAAGCCGAAACAACATGGGTGAGCCAAACCATGTACACAAAATTTATGACTTGCATCCATCCAATCTATAAACCAAATCAACCCTAGTCCCAAGCCATGTAACAAATGGGCTATCCTAGCTAACCTGGAGGACAACAATGACATTCCTTGCTAAAAGAATAACTATTTTATGGAGGAAGAAACCATGCATTGTCCATGTACTAAGGGGTTGGTCAACTTGGTATAGTTAGAAAATCTTCTTCTTCTTCTTCTTTTTTTTTTTTTTTTTTTGTTTAATTCGTTTTTTAAAAAAGAACAAAAATCTATTACAGAAATTATATCTTATAAAATATTCATTATGAGTATATACAAATGAGAAAGATTTATTTTTAAAAGAGAAAGATACAAAAACAAGATTGGCACATTAATATAAATTAAGGGTTAGTTTAGAAATCATTAAATATTTTTCTATAAAATTATTCATATAAAATAATTTCGATCTTATGGTGTATACCTAAAAGTTATAAATTATATTTTCACAAAAATGTACATAAATATATGATAGATTTATTTATTATAAAAATATTAATTATTTTAGTTGTGATAATATATACATATAATGCTATTAACTAGATAACCCAAACATAAATAAATGTTATAACTATAAATTAAAGTTCAATACATCTCTAACATGACGAATAATATCTTATGTTCCAACTTCCACCCAACAATGCTCTATGTAAATCAAGTTATTATCTATTTTTTAAAGACAATAACAAAATTAGTTGGTTTTGGTGAAGAGTAAGGCAGATGAAGGAGGAGATGAAGAGAGTTGAGTGAGAAGATAGTACAATTATAATTTCGTGTGTATTTCGATGACATATTTGAGCTTTATTCCTTATTCTTAATTTTTTTTTCTAAAAAAATAAAAATAAATGGGTTCACTAAAAATAATTGAAACATAGGAGGCAATTTAAAGAATGATAAAAATACAGGGAAATAACTGCAAATAGCAAACTACCAAACTCGCCCGTCAACTAAAACCCTAATGTCCGGCGTACACTTCACGCCTCACTCACTCACAGTTCAGAGCTTCAGAATGCAAATGTAAGTATGATTATATCCCGACGTTTTTTTGTTAAATCTTGCTCTTAATCTCTGTCGTTTCTTGTAATATGAAGGATTAAAATTTGTTTTTTTTTTGCTTAATTTCATCTTCCAAAATCAAGATTCGATGTCATTTGTTGATCATGAATGTTAAGTAGCTTGAATTTAGATCTTTACTTGTTCCTCTAATTTTCTCTAGCGGACAGTTAATAGGTGAAAATTTGATAATTCAGGTTTATAGTTTAGAGATTGAGAAGAAGTTCAGAATTTTCTTGGCTAGCTTGAAATGGCTGATGAGGGGACTGGTTCTGGATCCGATAAGGGAAACCCTAATGGGGATTCTAATGAAAACCCAGTTTCGGACTATAGAAACACTCTTGAAAATCTAGTTCAGCAGTTTCAGAACTCGAACCCCATGGGGCAACAGCACAAATTTTGGGAAACCCAACCAGTTGGGCAATTTAAGGATGTAGGGAATGCCAGTGTGCCTGAGGGTTCTATTGAGGAGCCTACACCAATCTCTGAGGTCAAACAAGAGCCTTATAATCTTCCGAGTTCGTATGAGTGGACAGTGTGTGATATGAACTCGGATGAGGTCTGTGCTGAGGTCTATACTTTACTGACTAATAACTATGTCGAGGATGATGATCACATGTTCAGGTTTAATTACTCAAAGGAGTTTCTTCGATGGGCTTTGTGCTCTCCTGGGTTTTTTAGTAATTGGCATATTGGAGTTCGAGTGAAGGGATCTGGGAAGTTAGTTGCTTTTATCAGTGGCATTCCTGTGAAAATGAGGGTTCGTGATCAGGTTTTTAAGATGGCTGAGGTTAACTTTTTGTGCGTCCA
>CM008332.1:31858962-31882164 GCA_002525835.2 Ipomoea batatas
GTAACTATATCCCGCCACGTGTAATGCGAAAAAGGCCATTTGTACGCGAAGGCAGACTGATTCTGTTTCAAAATTTCCAACTCCATCGTCCGATCATAAGTTCCGGCGAAATATATATACAGCCTTTCTCCTTCACCGCTCCGCCACCGTCGCCGATTCCCATATGCATACACAGACATAGAGAGAGATAGAGAGTGCGAATTTGTAGAGAGGACGAACAATCTGGGATTCGTATATATATACATAACATTATAACATTAAAAAAAAAAGAAAAAAAAGAAAAAAAGAGAAGAAGATATCGAGAAGGAAATGGAGGAGGAAACGAAGGCAGTGACGGAGACTGCGTACGAGGAGGATGAGGAGGAGGAAGAAGAATTGGAGGAGCAGCTGGGCTCCAGCTTGACTCTCGAACGAGTCGCCGCTGCGAAGAAATACATCGAGAGCCACTACAAGACTCACATGAAACAGTACAAGGAACGCATGGAAAGGTCTCTGACTCTCCGCTTAGGGTTTTCTGTTTGTATTTGTTTCTCTGGATGCAAAATTTGCTTCTGCGTATGTTTATTCATCTACTCATTGCATTTCTAATAAACTTTTCGCCGATAACAATTTTCGAATGATGCATAGAGATTAGATAATGAATGCTAATTAAAAAATAATAATTGAATTCGAAAATTTTCTCGCAGCTCTCTTTTAATTATTAGTTTTTTAAAAATTTTAGAATCTCTCTGGTTTCACTTATCTTCTGGTGAGTTCAGGTAATTGCATTTTCGTTGATATTCAACTTAGTTTAATCATGCATATCGTGGAGTCTTGTTGATACGTGTGTTTGTTGTACTTTAGTGAAATTATGCTTTGGATTAAAGCTAACACAATGCTTTCTCCTTTGTTCTTTACTTGAGTTTCAAGTTCAATGGTGGAAAAGTTGTAAACCTTTAGTTCTGATCAAATGATTTAAATGTTATTCTGTGGTGAGGGAGTCTAAATTATATTAGTATTTGAATCCTTGTTGTGCTTGCATCACTTGAAAATTTATGAGTCTGTGAGTGTAACACAAGTCATATGAGTGTTTGTAGGGAACTTTGTCATTGTCTTGGAAGGGTAGTCTATAGCAGGCACCCATATATACAGCCATACAGCATGAGCTCATACCTCCTATGACTCTATGAGGTTGTTGCCATGGAAATTGTCACTGCAAAGATGGACATTCGTAATGGGTGTTCAAATCTGTTTTGAATACAAGTAGGACAAAGGCTGATTGAATGGTTAGTCGTGATGCAGTTGTACATTATATGCCTTGTAAAATGAACTATTTGATTTTTCCTCATGTCCACTTAATTGCTGATGGATGAATAATTTTGATATGAAGAAGTAACAGCATTCCCATATGTTAGCTTGGATTGAGATAAATGAACTATTTATAGAGAAGCTTTTATTAGATTTGGTTAGCTTTCCCAGAAGGTGGACCATAATAATCAAACAAATTGTCAGATGCTTTGTTGAATTATTCAGATGCTTTCTATTCTACAAACTGCAGGCGCTCACTGCTAGAGCAGAAGTTGGCAAACTTAGATTTGCCAGAGGAGGAGCAAAAGGTTCTTCTCAAGGACTTGGAACGTAAAGAGACAGAATATATACGACTCAAAAGGCATAAGATTTCAGTTGATGATTTTGAGCTATTAGCCATCATTGGGAGAGGAGCATTTGGAGAGGTTTGAGGGTTTTTTTTTTTTTTTTTTTTTTTTTTTTTTTTTTTTTTTTTTTTTTTTTTTTTTTTTTTTTTTTTTTTTTTTTTTTTTTTTTTTTTTTTTTTTTTTTTTCTTTAAATTCTAGAAATACCTAGTTATGCCAAAATTTTGAACTGTTTCCTTAACCTTATTGACCTTTAATTACTGCGCAGTGTTTATTAATTTAAAGTAGCTTCCTTGAATTCATATATAGCTTATAGCTTGCTTAATGCTTTAAAGCAAGGGGACATGCTTAATGTTTTATGCCTTTCCCAAATATGCATCTAGTCATGCATATACATCTACATTTGAAGTTTTTTCCTTTAAAAGCTCCCTCTTCTTCATTTATGAGTATTTATTTGTTGGGGAGGTGGGGGTAGTAGTGCTGTGCATTTCCAATTTTAGTATCATCTGCCCATGTATTTTCCTCAGATTGACAAGCTGCAAAATGGAACACTTTCTGCAGGTTAGATTGTGTCGGGAGAAAATATCAGGAAACATATACGCAATGAAAAAGTTGAAGAAGTCTGAAATGCTTAGCAGAGGACAGGTACGGTCAAAGATTGATTTTGAATTTCAAACTTTCTTGTTAAGCTCAAAGGAATTAATATCTTATGGTTCTTACCCATGAATTGGGATGTTCTCCCACATTTCCTATTTTTGTCCAGATGCACAAGTGAATGAAGTTGCAATTAATGGGTCTACTTATATTGAACTTTAGTCAGCAGGAAACTGATCTATATGAGGGGTGGATAATATCATCATCAGCTAGTTTCCTCTTTTTATTTTTACTTTAAGTACAATTAACTTTAGTAAAACAACTTCAAAAAAAAAAAGAAGTTTTGATTGCATTTTTCATTTTTCCCTCAAAGTGTCTCAGGTCAAACTTTTGCTTCTCTTGAGAGGTCTTAATGCCAGAGAAAAAGAGATAGTTTACTCCATACCCACCCAAAAGAATCTCAGAGAGAAAATCAGTGGTTGTGTCTAGAGTAGTTGTTTAAAGTTCATGGCTTTAGTTAGATAGTTGTTTAATGCCTGTGCCTTAATTAGAGTCTTGTTACCTTGTTCCTATTGACCCAAGGCACTACAAATATCAGAGCAATGATCTGTTAAAACAGTGTGCAGGCATCTGTAAGATGCAACTTACCTTGATTGTGGCCTCTACTTTGAAATTCCTTTCAGATAAACTGTGCTTCATGTGCCCTAGAGTGCCTGGAGATATGGTGTAATATAATGCTGGGTCTTTACATGTAGGTTGAACATGTTAGATCAGAAAGGAACTTGCTTGCAGAAGTTGCCAGCCACTTCATTGTAAAACTATATTTTTCTTTTCAAGATGCTGAATACCTGTATCTTGTAATGGAGTATCTGCCTGGTGGTGACATAATGACTTTGCTGATGAGGGAGGAGACATTAACTGAAACCGTTGCAAGATTTTACATTGCTGAAAGTGTTTTGGCCTTAGAGTCTATCCATAAACATAACTACATTCACAGGTGGAGTATGCTAATCTACATGACTACATTTGTTTTATCTTAGTACTGTATATATCAAAATCAAAATCAAAATATATACTAAAGTAATACAGAATTTGTTTTTGAGTCCAGGACTGCAGTAACACTTCTTAAATCTTTAAAATTAAGGTAAAATATATATTCTTACTGACCGAATATTTGTTATATTAATTCATATTCATTTTTGAAATCTTAATTAATGTTCTTGGTTAAGTTAAATAACACTCTTAATAAAGTTCATAAAATTTACTTACAATTATTTTAGTACCTAATAAAATTAAGATTCCAAAAATAAATATTCATTAAGATGGCAAATATTTGGTTAGTAAGAATATAGACTTAATTTTAACTAATACTAAGCAGTTTGTTTACTGTAATGCCCATATATACAAATGCACATGACTTGCCCGTGCACACTTAATTACTTGGTGATCTATTTTTTGCAGGGATATTAAACCTGACAATCTTCTTCTGGACAAAAATGGTCATATGAAACTCTCTGATTTTGGTCTTTGCAAACCTCTTGACTGTTCAAATCTATCGTCTATAAATGAAAATGAAATAATGAATGATGGAAATTTGAGGGGATCAGTTAATGCCGATGGAAACTGCTGGAACAGTTCCCACGAACAAATGCAGCATTGGCAATTAAATAGAAGGAAATTGGTATGGAGTTATTGTCCTGTTAGAAAATATTAGTTCAGTATATTATTAGCTTCAAAATTTACTGAATAGTTAAAGTTGTACATGCACTGTCCAATGGTAAGCATGCAATTGCTATGTTTCTAGATACCATTTAAAAAATTGCAGCTTTGCTAAGTTAAACACAATGTAAAAGGTTAGGAGATGCAAAAATTTTATGGTTATTGGATAATATTTGTAATGGAAATAATCTGGAGATTGATGTTACGTTGGATTATTAGAATAACTGCTATTATGCATTTACTTACCTCATCAGTCTTGACACTTGACAGTAACTATCAGCTTCTCTGATTCAGGCATTTTCAACTGTGGGCACACCTGATTATATTGCTCCCGAAGTTTTACTAAAAAGAGGCTATGGTGCGGAATGTGATTGGTTAGTTTCTGCTTGATTTATGACTGTTGGCCTTTTTAAAGATAAAATAAAATGTCTCTCCTTGTCTCCCAATATATATTTTTGTCTCTATTGTAGATTTTCTTCATCCTCCAGCTTCACATTAGCAATGTTTTAGTTTCATACTCTTACTGTTCTTCTATCTATTGGTATTTAAGTGTGTTTAAAAAAATGCTTAAATATACATGCGTGCAAAACTAAAATTGCTATCCAGTCCTGCCTTTCTTATGCCCCTTTTAATGATGTTTTTTTCCTTTATTCAATACATTTATACAAGTAAATGTATTATTCACGAAATAGCACCAAGCAGGCACAGCAATCTTAGCAAAAGCTTAGCGATCACATTGAAGTTAAAACAATTTAAATGTTCCTTCGTTTTTCTTTACACATGCACACATAATAAAAATTTTATATTCAACTGTTTCCAAAGGGGCATTGAGCCCCACTAGGCATATGCTTTATGCTATTTCTTTCCGTAAAGACTACACCAGAGAGTGAGGATAGTTCCGCACAAACTTTTTACTACTCCCCTCTATCTTTTGAGGACAATCATCACATGCCAAACCTTCATGTAAAGTCATGCTTCACTGTAACTGAAGTTTTCAACTTAATATGGCTTTGCTTTGTTGCAGGTGGTCTCTTGGTGCTATTATGTATGAGATGCTAGTAGGTTATCCACCATTCTACTCTGATGATCCAATAACAACATGCAGAAAGGTAGATTGAGCCTGCTCTGTAGCATAGGCCATTCATATGGAGCATAGACATATTTGCAAGTTCACACTTTTATGAACTTAACAGTTAACATCCAATAGATTTCAGAGCAAATATATAGAGGTTCTTAGGGTTGTGAGGAACTCTAGCCTTTGTGCCATTGTTGATGGCGGTGACAATTAATCCATCATTCTTCAGATTTTAAGTGATCATTATATGGTGTCATTGATGAATTGTTAACATTAAGGGCTCTTCGAAATTTGCTCAAAACCTTCTAACTCAAGACCTCTGGAGTCTATCCTATTTCGCTTTGGTCCCTTATATATATGTAAATATGTGATGTGAGCTTATTATTCGCTGAACTATTTTTAACTTTCAGATTGTGCATTGGAAGAATCATTTGAGATTTCCAACTGAAGCAAGGTTGAGTCTTGAAGCTAAGAACCTAATTTGTAGGTTGCTTTGTGATGCTCAAAATCGGCTAGGTTCTCAGGGAGCTGAGCAAATAAAGGCATCTACTTGTCCTAATAGTATTAGATGGATAATAATTATACTACTCTACAATGTTTTCTTTTGTTCTTATTCTTCTTGAATATATCAGGTTCACCCCTGGTTCAAAGGTATCGATTGGGACAAACTTTATGAAATGAATGCAGCATACAAGCCAGAGGTCAATGATGAACTTGATACTCAAAACTTTATCAAATTTGATGAGGTATTTATTAAAGACTTTTCCTTAACACTCGTACTTTTATGATCTTTAGCATTCAGGTGGAAGATTGGAGTAGTATTGAGTTACTTTTGTTACTTACGCACGTTAGTGACAGTGGCTTTTATATATATATATACTCCCTCTGTCCCATTTTGTGTTTGAGTTGTTGCCATAATGGTCTTACCCTTTATATTGTATCATGCAATTATTTTATAGGTGAATCCACCACCTGCCAAAACCAACTCTGGAAACATGAGGAAGGTTAGTTTTTTTTTTTGGGTACACATTACATGGAGCATCTTAGAACTGTTGCTTTTAGCTCTTTAGTAGCATACTTGCAGTTCCTCCCTTGGATCCCCATCTATTCTTAATGCTATACTAACCCATTGCCTCTTATTAAAAAACAACAACTTTGGCAGATGCGTTTAAGCCCTGAAAGTTTAAATTTTGTCGGCTATACCTATAAGAATTTTGAGGCTGTCAAAGGGCTACGGCGTTCTAAGGGTATGTGTGTTTTGTATTTAGTTCAAACATTTCTCTTTTCCTACATATCATCAAAGGTTAAAAATCTATTGTGGGAAATTGCTTCAGATTAGCCATTCACCTGACAACATTTTCTCTTGCAGAAAAAAGAGGCACTTCTCCTGACCGCCTGTCCAATGATTCAACCCAGAGTTAGTTTCTGATTCTCAAATCATGTCATCTTGCTACTCGTTTTTCCCTAAAAAAATAATATTTGCAATAAACATGTTTCCTGATAGCGTGCCAATATGTGCAGGTGAATCTGCCGTGATATTCTCTTCCAAGGCAGATGGTGCTGAAATGCTCACACGCACCGCATCTGTGGATATCCTGACATCTGAGGATACCCTGACATAGTGACGGTCAGTCTGAACCGTGCTGCATCTCTGTGCAACAGTCGTGTAGTCATAACATGCCCTTTCCCAACCACACGAATGGCTGCTTGGAAGAACACCATAACCTGTACAGTAATAATAGAGAATGCCCAGGTAGCTTTTTGGTGGTTTGTGATTTTGCTGGTATAGTAGGGAGCTGTATGTAAAGTTTTATGTACAGATTTTGCATCTTTTTCTTTTTAATAACGCTGGGTTGACAGAGCTAGGCATGCCTTCAATTGTGGCAGTCTCTATGCTCTCTCTAGCCTTATTGCCCTTAACCCCCTTTTGCATCTTAATCATTTGCATCAGGTTTATATATGGGGCTCAGCTGTATTACAGCAACATTTGAAAGAAGTCTCTTTCTCCTGTGTTTGTAAATCCTTGATTACAGGTTTGTGGAGTTCACATACATTTCATCATATATTCATATTTACCTCTGCATGTTTCCAAATATTGAATCCACTTGATTAACCTTCAAACCCAAAAAACATGATTTGCAATTCTGAACACACTTTTTTACTGCCATAATCTACAAATTTATCTTATGCATACTTTAAAACATAAACATCACCCCAACATCCAATCGATTATCAATGCACACAAGACTATTGTCGCTCACCATCTATTTGCTGAATGCATGTGTTGCCCTTAGTCGATCAATTGACATCAACAAGGTCAAGACGTTGTCTCCTATTGGAGTCTTAACTTTTTGCTGGTTGACTAGCTCAACAAGTCGATGCCAAGTTGTTCCCTTCAACCTCTCGTCCGTACTCCTTTGTTGATAAACATATTTTTTCTTCAACTTTCTAAAGGTCTTTGGTTTAAGAGATATTTTGGAATTTTGTAACATTCTCAAGAATCTCACATTACCTAAGAATGTATGAGAATGTGATAATTAAAACAAAGTTTGAGAATCTCACATTTCCTTAAACCAAATAAAGAAATATGATATTATCATATTCACATTCGTAAGATTATGCTATATTAACTGAACCCACACATTAGATTTGATTTTGAAGTTCTAACTTTGGCTTTCAAATTTTATCGCCAAAGATTTTTTATTTTTGATTTGTACAACACTGCCAGAGGTTTTAAGCTTTTCTCATTAGCTTTGACTCTTCCACTTCATTTTTGAAAGCTAAACCTGATGCACTTGTGATTTATGAACTCATACAAGCCAGAAATCTTTAATCTTGCATCATTTCATATGATTATTTGATTAATTAGTAAATTTATAAGTAATGACACAGACACATGATAATCAATGTATATAAATATGAAATATATTAGAATCCACTAGCAACCATTCGCTAGATGTGTGAAAGAGTGTAACAATGATTATATTAAAATTATTAAAAACAAATAGATTTCACGAGCATCACTCTTGTTTAAAAGGCAAAAGTAAACTTAGATTAGAAAGATGATATATAGATGATAATAAAAAGATCTCAATGGAAGCGCATTTATAAAGTGATAAAACAAAATTAAACTATGAAATTACAACACCTGCAAAGTTTGGGATTGATATATGAAATGATTTAACAATGGACAAATAAACATTACCATTGTTTCACTATTTAAGTATGAAGTGTTTTTCTTTGTCTTGTCGAAATTCTCACATTAAAGATGCTAGATTGCATTACAACCACGTTACATAGGATTTTTCTAGTGCCGTTTATCTCTTACATGATTTGCGGTCTATGACACAACGTTAGTATTTATCAAAAGTACACCCTTAAGTAGTATATGCAAACTTTCATAGATACCAAAAACATAAAATATAAAATAATAATAATAATAACACATTCCATCGAGTTTAAAAGTCAAGTTGCTCCTCAATTTGTTTATAAAAATTCTCTTTGAATTTAAATGACCAAAAAAACAAACAAACGTTTTTTAATTAAAACAATCATACGGATGCAATGAGGGATAATATAGAAATATATACTAATTCTTTATATTATAAAAAAATTCCAGGAGAGATTACTAGTCACCCACTATTCCCCACTAATATCTCACCGAAAACAACAATGATATGTAATTAAGTTTTTTTTTTTTTTTTTTTTTTTGAAAAAAAAAGTGGGGCAGCCCCTAGCAAAGTTAGTCGGCTAGTCAAGCCATGTGCAGTCCATTTTTTTTTAAATGTGTAGCAAATAGTCGAAGTGTAAAAAATCTCTCTCCTTATGTTCTAGTTAGACTCCCGCTCCTTGATTCGACTCACCATGTTCGACTCTCGACTCCCATCATTTTTACGATTCCTTATGTTCTGCATTATATCTCAAGTTCGACTCTTGTTCAACTCTCGACTTTCCGTATTCGACCTTTTACTCTCCGTATGACTGATCTATTTCAAATTCGACTCTCTGTAAGAACAATCTATTTCATGGCCATTGTGACTTCTTAAGAACCGCTTATTCGCCTTCATCATCCTTCTTAATTTGAACCATAAAAAATAGTTAAAAGAGCGTCTAAGCTTATCATACCCGAATTAGGAGGATTCACCCAACAAATGCAAGTGTACGCCTCCAAACACAAAATATTGGGTTACAAATATAGATTTTTAGGACACCCAAAAAATTCGGGTACCCAAAATCCTGGTTGGGCGGGCCAGTGCTGGATTTGGACCGCCAGTAACAATGTGGCAATTTGGTCCACAAGACACAAGAGAGGGTCATTTCTGGGCCCAAAAACGGAATTAAAACCGGGCCGAAAAATCCAACGAGCAAAGAGACTCAAAGACTGAAAAAAGAAAAGATCCAACGTATATTTCTCGATCGACTCTCGACGAGCACGACGACCTTCTTCCACCGATCAACGACTCCTTCGACGTCCGTGTACGTATTTCTCTCTCTATATTAAAATCTATGCATTTCATGCATAGACGATTTGTATATGCACATCTATAAAGTAATATTCTCTGGTTTGAATTTATCCAATAATTATTTTTTTGGGGCTAATTAAATTTCGAGCTCGTCAAAACCCTAATTGAACCCTCAACTAATCTCAATTGTGATTGTGTTTTGTTTATCATTTCAGAATTTTGACATCAGAGGCTGTACAGATCACGCGGGTTCTTCAGGCTTTAGAGTGTATATACAGTGGAAAGTTACCAGGTATGATTATTTTATTATTATTAATTTTTAATTTATTTTAATTTCATTTAATAAATTTTGACTATGATGTTATTTTCATTTGGTCAAGCTAGATTGTTGGAGTGTGAAATTTGTGGGGCTCCAATCCGAGCATTTCCAATGAATGGAATCTGGGATGCTGGTTTCATATTTTGTTAGAGAGGAACTGTATAGATAATGAGTGGATATCTTGATTAGTGCTATTTGAATAGCTTTAGTGCAAGAATTAAGGTTGAATTTTGATTTATTTTGAGGATTTGTTTCATGTTTGGCATTTGATGAATGTTTGCTAAAGAAAAGCTGAAATTGATTTTGGAAATATTGAATCCAACTACCAATTGGGTGCTGCTATGGGAAACCCATGTTTTTAGCAGTCAATTATAGTTTTCACCTTCATTCAATATGCAGTAGTCTTGTAGCTGGTAGCTGAGTAGCTCATCAGTGGGATTGGTAAAAGCTGACAGGTGAAATATTTTGTTAGCTACTTAACTCATCAATTTTATAGGCAGCAGCTCCCACATTTATTATGCTTGTCAAGTGCCTATACTCTTTGGGATTAGCTCATTAGCCTTAAATAATTTGTACTTAGATATATGATTGCACTTCATGAATACTCCACTTAATTGCATTTGACAACTTATTCTGAATGGGGCTCATGTTTTGCTGGAATCTTTGTTTTGCAGGAACATTGTAACCCTAATTTTATTGTCACGGGTATGTGCTTGGTATTCATGCACAGTTGTTGAACAGCATTGCCATGCAAAACTGTGCTAACGGGGTGTATAACAAGGAAAGCATTCGGGAACTGATGCAATGTCTGCATCTAATAAGTATGATCTCACTTCCAGTAGTCCAGATAGGCCATTATATGGATCTGCCCAGCGTGGATCCTATGGAGCAAGTAACATGGAGAATCCAATCTTATCTTCTCTTCCAAACATGACAAGAAGTAGTTCAGGTGCAACACAGGGAGATGTTGTCAAATTCTTTCAGTGTTTACGTATTGATCCAAAAGCAATGGTAACTGAACACAAACTGAAACAAATAGATTTTAAGCGACTTACGAGTCTAGCTCTTGGTGTACCCCTGGATGATTCTCCGTCTGTGTCTTCAAAAGGCAAAACATTATCTTCTTCCTCACCCGAGGATGTTAGACGGCTAAAGTTAGGTCTTCGAGAAAGCTGCAGTAGGGCTAGGTAGTTTCCTGAATGCCTTTTTCTCTTGGTTTTTTCTTTACTGCATGGAGTTCAATTGTGATATTTTATACAATGTACAATATATCAGGGAACGTGGGAAGATATTCTACGAATCTTCATCTGTGTTCCAGAAATGTTTCCCAAATGTTCCATCAAGGAAAAGATCCCGTTCAGATGTCTTATCTAATGACAGAAACAGTGCCTTGTTTTCAACTGAACGGTTAGCTTCTGGGACAGGCATTAGTAAGATGGGGACTCAAAGCCATAGCAATATGGGTGGTTTTGAAGTAGAGCAGCAAAAGTCAGATGAAAGGGCCAAAACTGCCATTCCAAGCAAACGTACCAGAACCTCTATGGTAGATCCAAGGCTCTGAACACTTGATATTTTAATTTATTATTATTATTATTATTATTATTATTATTATTATTATTATTATTATTATTATTTTGTCATGTCTTGTTTCGCCTTTTGTTGGATGTCATATTTCTTGGGCAAGACTTGGTATGTGACCTATTTTAGCTGATTTGTTTTGATCAAAATTTTATTTTATCCTTTTCTTCCTTATTTACTGTTTGCCTGGCCTTGGGAAAATTTGCTGTAAATGGCCTCCAATAAATGGTGAGCGGCTATAGAATATATATACTCTAGCATCAATATTGAATCTCCTTTTTGTGCTAGAATTTTAGATTTCTGCTTTTTGTTCAGTCATTTCAAGTGAAATTATTTTAGATGGTGTCCATCTTCCACTTATTGATACCTCTTCTTTCATCATGATGGTATGCTATAAACCAATTTCAATCTTTTTCATGAAAGGACTGATATATTTTGTCAATGTAGACCGATGTACGCCCAAACACTCCTGCAAGGCCTTCGGGGAATCTTGATAGGGATAGGGACTTATTGAGACTTCCCAACAGTAACACTGTTCAGGGTGAAGATAGAACGCCAACATCTATTGCCATGGAAGGTTGGGAGAAATCAAGGATGAAGAAAAAGCGTTCTGGAATAAAGCCAGATGCATCCGTGAATTCTGCTGCAACTAAACCAATTGATGGCTACCGGGAACCCAAGCAAGGAATGCAGCCACGACTTCTTGCTGATGCTCGTTCAAGATTGAGTGAAAACCACAGCTTCAGGTAAAATTGCAACTCATGTAACTATGGATTCCCTTGGCTTGAATGCATCAGTTGAATTCTTGATATTGTTGCTTCTTCTTCTTTTTCTATTTGGTTGGTGAGTCCACAAATTTCTCTCTGCTTCTAGTTCCTAAATTTTCTGGTTCATATAGTTACCTCAGAAAGATTCTTACAGCAGAATAGAGAAGGCAGGGTTTATCTGCTATTGTAGCTTTGAACGTGTCAATTTGATTTAGCTATGCTGCATGAATCAGTATGAGAAGTAAACATGTCACACCTATTTACCAATCCTTTCAGATCCCAAAGTATATAACTGTAATGGAGAAAAGAAAAATATGACCATCAGATTTCTTATATTGTATGGATGTTTCAACTTGGATTCTTGTGCTCTATTGCTTAGCCAGGGCATGATGAGGAGCTCACAAAATTGGTGGATTCACAGAAAAGTGTGCTTTCAGTTTGTGACTTTGTTGGGTGTGATACTGCATATGTTTTTGCTTTACATTAATTGTTAATATAAAGTTGCTTGACTCACTCGAGAAAAAATTGATTTTGAGTGCTTCCTTCATTTCATCATTTTAATTATTATTTTCTCTCTTTGGTGGTTTGAACTTAGTTTGAAATCCAATCAACTCATTGTAGGATCTCTATTCTTTGAACCCCAGAGCTGTTCACTTTAAAAGAGATGACCGTTTGTCATTTGTAGTCTATAGATAGAATAGTAAAATGTAAGCTTGAGAATTGCAACTAGTCTGAACATGTGGGGGCGGGGAATGAATCTGAGTCCTTATGAACAAAAGGTTTGGTGGTACAATAGAATTATACTTTTCAGTTTAATTAGAAGAATGTAAGATGCCTCTTAGATGCAATGACCTTCTTTTAATTTATATGTTCTCTTATTATCTGAATGTAGGCATGGAACTAATACGGGAGGCATTGGACTGGGGAAAGCTGATGCTACCTCGCCACAAGCTTCCATTGCTGTGCGTTCTTCATTTTCCAAGGCTGAACAGGATAATGGTCTTCTTCTCCATGATAGAAGAGATCGCCCAATTGGTTCAGAGAAAGAAAAGCTAAATGTTAGAGCTGTCAACAAGTATGGGAATAATTGATTATTCCATTTACTTCAATTGATTGCAATTGAAAAATGTTCTCTAATTTAATAATGTTCTTTGGGGTGCTTTATTTAAAGTAGTTATTGCCTTTGTTTATGATTCTCTGTGATTTTTAATTACATGGTGGCGTTCTTCTTTTCATCCAGCACAAGCAAGGCAACTGCTCGAGAAGATCTGAGCTCAGGTAGCCCTACCTCTAGCTCAAAGTTGAATGGAGCTGCTCGGGCACCACGATCAGGTGCAGGTGTTGCACCTAAATTGGCTCCACTGGTTCAACGTGCTGCAGCTGCTAATGATTGGGAAGTTTCTCATTGTACAAACAAACTTCCCTTGACTTCTGCAGCTGGTAATCGTAAACGCACGGCTTCAGCAAGGTCCTCGTCACCGCCTGTTGGTCAGTGGGCCAGCCAGAGGCCGCAGAAAAGCTCTCGGACAGCAAGAAGAACTAATTTTCCTATTGTTTCCAATAATGGTGAAACTCCTGCCCCTGATAATTCAGCTGAGGTGGCTGGTAATGAAAGGCGATTGTCTGGCTCTTCTCCTCAGCAGCTTAAATTAAAAAGTGACAACTTCTCAGCTGCATCTGAAAGTGAGGAGTCAGGTGTTGCTGAAACCAAGTCCAAAGATAAGAGCAAGAGGTCTGATGAGGTGGATGGAAAAGCTGGGTTGAATGTCCAAAAGATGTCAAATCTACTGCTACCACCAAGAAAAAATAAGTTGATAGGTGGGGATGAGCATGGTGATGGTGTACGTAGGCAAGGGAGGTCCAGTCGCAGTTTTACTTCCAGTGGGTCCCTCATGCCTTTAACTGTAGAAAAGCTTGGGAATGTCGGGACAGCAAAACAACTAAGAAGCTCTAGAAATAGTTTTGATAAAACTGAGAGGTTGGGACTTTTTTTACTGCTTTATAATTTTGGTTCTTAGTACTTGTTTGTGTTACCGCTGACAATTTTATGGGACTTCTCATGCAGCAAAGCAGGTCGTCCTCCCACAAGGAAGCTCTCTGATCGCAAGGCTTATAAACGTCAGAAGCAATCAACAATTAATGCTGCAGCAGATTTCCTAGGTAATTGTAGCATATAGTTGGACCTAATAACCAAGGAGCATTTGCGTATATAGGACAGTAGTCACTTTGTTATTATTTACTCTTTTTTTCCCTTTCCATAGTTGGTTCTGATGATGGACAAGAAGAGTTATTGGCTGCTGCAAATGATGTTACCAACACTGGTAATTTATTACTGAAACTTTTGTTTTAGATTCCTTGTCACACTGTCTTATACTCTTATTGACCTACTGATTTAACATGTTGCAGCTCAAGCACTTTCCAGCCCATTCTGGAAGCGGATGGAGTCACTCTTTCGTTTTATATCAGACATAGATATTGCCTTTTTGAATCAACAGGTAATTGCATGTTCTATTTTGCCTAAGAATATTGTTTACACCATGCATGCTGTAGTTATACTTTGTTGTTTCCTAACAAGACAGATTCTATAGGAAAAAAAGGAAAATTGTGTACACTTCTGTCTTCTGTCAGAAAAATGAGAATTCATGCATTGCTACCCTCATGAATTCCCATTTTACATGATACCTTTTGAAACAATAGAGCCTTGTAAAGTAGTTAACATTTACGATATTCTCAAATTGAAATTTACTTTGACAAGTACTTACCGAAACATTACTTAAAACAGCACTCTTAAAGATGCCTGCCAATTTTTACTGCCCTTAATCTCCATACCTAGTGAACTTCATTATTTAAAATGGATGGAGGGAATATGTCATTTCTATAATAGCTTCTCATTTGGCTTCCTCTTAGTAGTAGTTTGTGCCTATTGGGTGACACATTTAGCTGTGCTTATATAAACTTTGTCAGATGATTTTATCTCCACCTTCTCCCTACAAAATATAAAAATAACAAAATAAAAAATAAAAACACTCGCTCTTATGAATGTGACTAAATCAATCTCTAAGAAAAAGGCATTTAACTAATTTTTGGAGTTTTGAGTTTCAATATTCCAATCTCTGCTCCTTTCTCCAGATAAATGGTAGAAATGCCGTGGGAACAGCAACCCCAGTAACAACTGAGGCAGGCAAGTTGAATATGTTTCCAAATGGTTTTGAGGGAGATGGGGGTGAATCAAGGACTGCTGAATTTAGTGCAGAACATGAAGCTTCAGGAAAAATGAAGTCTGCTGAGGTCTCCCTTTATCAGAGACTGATGGCGGCTCTAATCCCTGAAGAAGCAGGTGAAGAATTATCTTACACTGGAACTGAAGATCCCAAGTTCAATGTTTACCAGCCTACATTTGATCTAGACATGGATTCAGAATTGGATATGTTCCATACAAGAACACTGTACAGCAGTGATTCAAGACACCCTGCTTCTAATGGCTATAGGAAAAATGCTAATGGAAATTCATTTGATGAGACAGACCATAGTCTGGATAGCAAAATCACGCCTGTTACAGAGACCCAGTTCTTATCAGATTATAATCATTCCCAAAATGGCCTACTGCCAGACAAAGCGATAATGTCTGATGTTCTTTGTACTGATTATCAGTATAATAAAATGTCAATAAATGAGAGACTTCTCCTGGAGATCCAATATATCGGAATCTACCCAGAACCAGATGTAGGTTTTAACTCACCTTGTCAGTATTATACTCTATACTCTGCCCTTGTATTCCTTGATAGTTTTTCTTGATGCAGACTGGCATGACACAGAGTGGTGGCGAAGAAATTAGTGGAGACATCAGTAGATTAGACCAGAAGCACCAGGAATTGGTATGATCTGTTAGTTAATGTATTAGATATGGCTGACAAAATAATTCCATCCCCCCTCCCCTCCCCGCACCCTCCCTTCATCTCTAGTTTCTTTATTTCTGTCAAATTTTAAGGCATGACTAATATCTGAATTAGGAATGGAAATACACATAATTCCTTGGATACTACACTTCGAAAAATTTGTTGGTTGCAATTATTTACTGTATCTTTGATTTTTAATTTATAGGTTTCTGAAAAAAATGGTATGCTGCACAAACTGCTGAACTATGCTGATAAGACAAGAGTGTGTCAAGAGAAGTAAGGATATGCATGCTTTATGATCTGTTATATTATCTCTGCATGATCTTTGCATAATCAAGTTTTTTCATATGTTATAGGGACTTTGAACAGCTTGCTCTTGACAAACTCGTAGAGATGGCTTATAAGAAATATATGGTAATATTGAATGTTCTCTATCCTCCATTATCTGAAATTTAATGAATATACTCCCTCCATGCCACTTAATTTTTTCTACATCTCTTTTTGGTTCGTTCCAAAATAATGTCCACTTTCCTAATTTAAACACCAACACAATTACCCCTTATAAAAATTGGATGGAGGGAGTATATTTTTCCGAGGGTTTTTATATAATGTAGTTATTAATGGTTGTCTGGTTAATGAATCAAAATTCAAATTGATGTTATTAGTAATTGTTTAGGATGGAAATGCATAATCAAATCTAGGGTAAATGCAGTTGGAGTTTTTTTATTAAAAAATGTCACTGTTTCTTCCATTGGTATCTCATTTAATCTCTAAATGATCTCATGGGGTTCAACTTTTTCTATTTCTAGCATTTATGTTTCTAGTTTTTTATTTGTTTATCTAAGCCTCTATCAAGTTTTGAAGTTTTGAATATTCCAAATTTCCTTTTTAATACATCCCAAGTGTTGTCTAGTTTCTAAAACAAACATTAGAAAACTCTTCATTTTAGTAGGATGGTTTCACTATTGTGAACTTTGCTTTTATTAATAGGCTTGTTGTGGTCGCAATGCACATGGGATGAAAAGTGGGAAAATTGCCAAACAAGCTGCAATAGCTTTTGTTAAGCGAACATTGGAAAGATACCAAGAATTTGAGGAGACTGGTAAGAGCTGCTTTACTGAGTCCTTATTTAAGGACATGTTCCTTTCTGGGATATCCCACCTTGGTGATGGACAAATAGATTCTATTACTGATGGCGAACCAGGTAGTTCTGGAGAAGCTAGAGCTTCAGGTATTCTTCCTTTGTTATTCTTTAGTCCAAGAGCATATTATTCATATTTGCATGTGTATGCAATGCAGAATGTGTATTTGTGTGAGATAAACTGTGGGGGGGAGAGAGGGAGAGGGAGAGAATGCTTAACCCATAGTTCCTATTAACAACGCCAACTTATTTCATTTGCAGCTTCTTTGGGCAAACAGCAGAGCCCGTCCTCAAACCAGGAAATATTTTCTGAAGGTAATGTAGCTTTTGAGGTGAATAGGGTCAAGAGAAGAGAGTTGTTTCTTGATGATGTTGGAAATAAGATTGGTACATCAGGCATAGGGAGCTCACTTTCAAGCACTGCAAAAGGAAAAAGAAGTGAGAGGGACAGGGAAGGAAAAGGAAATAATAGAGAGGTGCTATCCAGAAATGGATCTACTAAAATTGGTCGGCCTGCATCGGGCAATGTTAAGGGAGAAAGGAAGCCTAAAGCAAAACCCAAGCAGAAAACTACTCAGCTCTCTACTTCTCTCAATGGTCTGGTTGGCAAGATACCGGAGCAATCCAAGCCAACAGGGCCTTCAATAGCAAAAGCAAGTGAGTTTAGCTCAAATGGCACTCCCAAGGATAAGAATGACAGTAACTCTGAAGAATTGGAGGACCCCATTGATTTATCTGGATTACAACTACCCGGAATGGATGTTTTAGGTGTTCCTGATGATCTTGGTGGCCAGGGACAGGATATAGGATCTTGGTTGAACTTTGATGATGATGGATTACAAGATCATGATTTTATGGGACTTGAGATTCCAATGGATGATCTCTCAGACTTGAATATGATAGTTTGAAGTTGCATTTGTTGTATATTCCTGTTCATTATACGCTCACAGAAGAAACCTCGTTGTTGTTGAGAATGCCCAGATACACGTGGGTCATGCGACTGTTACATCCATTATTAGGGGTATACATTCTTTTAAACAATCGTGCGCAAGTCCACTTTGAGTGAACCCTTCAAATCCTATGGGTTTGTTCCTTAAGTTTATGACTTCGACTGTAAAGATCTTTTTGTACAACATCAAAGCTAGTATCTTAGTTATAGTGTCTTAGAAAAAAGCTGTATTTTGGTTTTAGCAATACAGGCCAGGGGACATCTCTGTATATAAGTTAAGTTTTCAATAAAATAACTCCTCCATTCATGCAGAACCCTCTTGTCAGTAATTGTTTCTTGAGGGATTTGTATTATAAGTTGATGTGGACACAGGTTGGACGTAAAAACTTGTAAATGGGCTTGTCATGTGGATGACTACTACATTGGGAGTTGGACTGTGCTGTCTCCAGGTATTCTTCTCCATCTGATATCTGGTATATAGTTCTGTAATGCTTCTTAAAAATGTTGTAGCACTGGGAAAACTTTCTTACCTTGTAGGATTTACTATGCATGTTCTTAACTCTAAAATGTGTTGATGTTCACACGCAAATTTGAGTCATTCTGTTGGATCTGACTGAGAAATGCCACCTTTTCAGGCTTATCCCGTACATGCCATGATCTACCACCGCTTTGTTTTTTGTTTTTTGTTTTTTGTTTTTTTTTTTTTTTGTCTGAAGTGATATATGCTATTTTTTTGGTTCCTTGCAGAATTCCAAAGTTCTTTGTTGAGGTGATCTTTTGGTACATATGTTATTTAATTGAACAATGATGATTTGTTTCAAGTGGAACCCGAATTTGTGTTTTATACAGATATGTTGCAGGATTCATATAGCCCAATATTTGCAGTATATGTTGTAGGATTCGTATAGCCCCAAATTTTAGTGGTTGTGTTATTGTTCACAATGTTCAGGTTGAAAACATTTCGTTCCCATACCAGGGAAGTTTCCTATGTCTCAGCTTTATTGATGTGGTTCCAGTCATCTTGCATTATTACCTTGGGTTGATTCTTGGTAAGTTTGAGGGTTATGTAAATGTAATTATTATATGAAAGAAGTGTGATTGAAAATGTGCATACTTTTTGGGGAAAAAATTTGTTGTGCCTATTCTTTCTACAGTAAATGATACTTCCTCAGTCCTACAAAAGTTCTCTGTTTCTTTTTGAAAGGACAATTTCCTTTATGAGTTATTGGGTAATTGTTATTTTTTTCTCTTTAATTCTTGTATGCGCTTATGCATCATGTTTAAAATTTTTGTCTAGGTTGCTCTCTTCATTCCTTATTATTTTAGTAATTACAGTACTATTTTTGTTCATAGTTAGTGTGCAAAATGTATAATAATTAAGAATTAAATATGAAAAATAAAAATTCCCAAAATTTAGGGATGAAAAGGACAACATGGATAAAAGTTTAAGGACAAAATAGCAATACCGGAATAGTTAGAAATGAAAATAACTATTGTCCAATTGTTCTTCCCGAAAAAGTTGAATCAACATATCAATGGATCTCCATGCCCTGGCCCGACAGAGCATTTGAGAGGTTGATTTGGTGAGATTTTTCTTCTCAAATTTTATATCTGTGACCAACTAGGACTGTTCATTATCCAATAGTTAGCAATAGCGATAACTGTTTTTTAATAATATTTTTAATTTTAATTAATAAATAAATAAATATTTTTTAAACAATAAAATAAAAAGAACATGTGTCAACACCGCAAAGATTATTGTTTGTGTCAAAATTCATCGCGCCGGTCACCCATCTATTTAAAATGTGTCGAAATTTAAAAATTTTAAAAGTATTTTCATATTTTTTTACTCAATATCCAATTTGAACATAAATAAAGAGATTTAAGCCTTAAGATCGATCACAATTTACAAGTTCTCGTTCATAATTAATCAAAAATTTAAAAACTGTGTTTCAAGTTCAAATTACACAAATTTTAGTCAAAATGTGAAAAACTAAAAACATTTTTGGCCTAGTCACATTTTTAGTCATTTTCAGTGCTTTGACTAATTTCACTCTTGTTCACATTTGCGTAAATGTTTTTTGACAGCCAATTTTAGAATTTATTACAATCGTAGCAACTTTCTAAATAACCATGTCCCCTCAATGTATCAAGTCATTAGAATGCAAAAACAGTAGAAAACACACTATATGGTTCAAGTGCTTTCTTAACACGCAACACTAATAAATTTTTTAGATTTGGATTCTGTGCTTTGACTAATTTCACTCTTGTTCACACTTGCGTAAAGGTTTTCTAACAGTCAACTTTAGAATTTATTACAATAATAACAATTTCCTAAATAACCATGTCCCCTCAATCTATTACTTCTTTTTTTTTTTTTAAAAAAAAAAAAAGAAGAAGAAAAAGTAACGGTAGAAAGCGCACAATACTAGTAAATTTTTCAAATTTGAATTATGTGCTTTGACTAATTTTACTCTTGTTCACACTTGCGTAAAAATTTTCTGACAGACAACTTTAGAATTTATTACAATCGTAACAACTTCCTAAATAACCATGTCCTCTCAATGATCAAGTCATTAGACTGCAAAAACAGTAGAACACACACTATATGGTTCAAACTAGATAGCTATTTTTGGCCTCAATAGAAAGAAAAATGCAATACAAGAATTCTTAAAAACATATCCCCAACTAACTTGAACCTGCAAACCTATTGGTTTCAAGTAATAGTGCTTTCTTAACACGCAACACTAATAAATTTTTTCAGATTTGGATTATGTGTTTTGACTAATTTTACTCTTGTTCACACTTGCGTAAAGGTTTTCTGACAGTCAACTTTAAAATTTATTACAATCGTAGCAACTTCCTAAATAACCATGTCCTCTTAATGTATCAAGTCATTAGAATGTAAAAATAGTAGAAGACACACTATATGGTTCAAACTAGATAGCTTTTTTTTGCCTCACTAGAAAGAAAAATGAAATACAAGAATTCTGAAAGACATATCCCCAACTAACTTGAACCTGCAGCCTATTAATTTCAAGTGACGGTGCTTTCTTAACATGCAATACTAATAAAATTTTCAACTTTGGATTCCGTGCTTTGACTAATTTCACTCTTGTTCACACTTGCGTAAATATTTTTTGACAGTCAACTTTCGAACTTATTAAAAGCCGATTTTTTCATTTATGTCGTTCATTTGAAACAATAGAATCCGGAAACATTTATTGCTACCAATTAAATAAGGTTAGTCTCCTATATATATTGGTCTGCAGGGGAGATGGATGCATCAACAAATCAATATGATATTCCCTTTTCGTTGAGGTCTTTTCTTCAGGTTTCTCTTCTTTTGAAACGTTTCTTACTTCTTCTTTTTTTTTTTTTTTTGAGTACTATTGACTCTCCTTTTCGTTGAGGTCCTCTTCTTTTGAAACGTTTCGTACTTTTTTTTTTGAGTATTATTGACTCTATTACAACGCAGTATCTGTTTATAACTACTTTCTCAACCTACTGAAGCACAAAGAGTCAATATCGCCTCCAGCGATGCTCGAACCCAACCCCTTTCATATGGGAGTGCAATCGGGTGCCACTAGACCACAAGGTCTTGAAACGTTCTTACTTTTCTTTATGCTTTAGTTATGTAATATCACTCATTGTTCCTGTCAGTTTGATTGTGATCTATCTATCTCCATTGTGACTAAAATATGGTAGATGGAGAAAACTACAATGGTAGATATTCCTTTGTCATTGAATTTTTTTTTTCTTCAGGTTTCTCTTCTTTTGAAACTTTTCTTACTTTCCCCCATGCTATAGCATTTTCTAGTGTTAATTTTTATTTGCTTTTCAACAAGTTGTTATTTTTTGCGAGATTGAAGCCTAATGGTGTGAATTTTGTGATTTTCAGGTATAACATCTCTCTGGATAATTTTCCATGGATTCTATGCTTATTGGTATTGCAAAGGATATAATAACTAGGGTTTTATATGATGTTGACAAAAAAATATACTCAATCCTAGTTTATGAGATTGGACATGATCCCATGAAGGCTCTGCAGATTATTTCGTTTTGGATTTGGTTGGAACAAATAGGTTTCAATGTGATGCGGACATTTATGTTGTTGCCTAGAAACGTGATAAATGGACTTGCTGAAGAAGCTGTGATACTGCCACCACAGACATATTGTTCTTTCCAGTTTCCTAGTCTTATAGTGTGTGTTGTAGTCCACTCCACTCGTGGACATTTAGGAGGTGTTCGATAAATAGCTGTTAGCTGATTGGGTTAGTGGACTTGACTAGTTGATAGCATTAGTTGATTGTAGAAAGATGTTTGGTAAATTAGTTGTTAACTACTGATAGCTAATTACATGCAAAATGATTTTCTAAAAAAATGAGTAATTTTTTGAATTTTAGCGTTTTAGAGCAATAAACTGTTATAAAAATATAGAAACACATGGATCTAATAATTATTATGAGAAAAAAGTTATTAAAGTATACAGGGGAAAATGTACGGAATGAACCAAATGGGTTGAGTATTCTAAAGAAAAAAAAATTGCCAAATTAATACTTTGAAGTGACATTTTTGGGCCTGGGCTAGCATAGATCGGACCAACCTCGAATTACCTGGGTCAGTCTCGTGCAGGGCCTCTTGTGGGCCAATCCCAAATTTTAACTTTTTTTTTTTAATGATTTTAATAAAAAAAATTTAATTTTTTTTTAATTTTTTAAAATGTAAAATAACTATAATTTTTTTTGCTTGAAATAAAATTCAAACCATTAACCTTATGATTGATAACTAAAATAATATCATATTTAGGTACTTTAATCTTCTGATATAATAATGCTAATATATACTTTTTGCTTGTGTTTTTCAATAAGCTTTAATTTTTGCAAGATTGAAACCTAATGGTGTGAATTGCGTGTTGTACAAGTGGAACATCCTACTGCACAGTATTCCAAGGATTCTAAGCCTTCTGAAATTACAAAAGAGATCATCAGGATTTTATATACCTATGACAAAAAATTTTAGTCACCCTTAGTTTTTGAGATTGGACATAACCCATGAAATCTCTACAG
>CM008332.1:31898233-31910010 GCA_002525835.2 Ipomoea batatas
ACATCTACCCTATGTGTAAGAAGATGAGACGAGACTCATTATATATATTTGTTCACACGACATTTAGTTAAACAGGATAATGGAAATACGTGTGCATCTCATCCACACCCCTATATGTAAGAAAATGAGACGACGCATGTCTTTTCTACCCTAACCAGAGATTTCGGTACGAATATGATTATTCTCAACGTGTGATCTGCATTGTTTGGTTTGAGAAAAAATTGTGATTGGATCCAAAATTTAAAATAAAATTTAAAAAAAAAAAAAAACAAAAAAAAACAAATCTGTTAATTTGGACAGTAGTGTTTGGTTAGAGAGGAGAGTTACAAGTACAGTTCACCAATAAAATAAAGCAGAATGATGCATGCACTATGGCCTTAAAAAAGGAAGAAAATGGTAGAGGAAAACATGTACTGGTGGAAGAACATCATATGATATCTCCTCCTTTGTTTTTGGTTGGATGTCTTTTTCCGTACGGAACGTGTCCTCCGGGACACTAGGGAAAATATTACTCTCCTCTTCTTTTTTTTTTTTTTAAGATATTAGGGTGTGTTTGGTTGGTGGGTTTAGGCATAAGGAATATGTATGAAAGTGATTACTTGTGTTTGGTTGATAGGTTTTGTGAATGTTACTATGGGTTTGGAATACCCCATTAATGACAAAACTCATACCCTTATTAAATAAGGGTTTCATCTCCCTTCCTTCTTTCTTCCTCAACTATTAATAATCATTCTCATTCCACCCAACTACCAAACATGCTAAATACTTTCACCAAAACCCATTATCATTACCAAGTATTTGATACCCATTCCGATTCCCTTGTATTAACCAAACGCACCCTTACTCTCATTTTTTGCACCAATTTTTAATTTTTAGAATACAAATGACCTACACATGCTGTAAAAAGTACTCTGTAGATAATAATTTTGGTTGGTCTAACGCGTCTTTTTAGTGTAATTTATCTTTTATGTAATTTTTGAGTTATTATTAGAAATATGATTTTTTCATATATATCTTCAAATAGGAACTATGTTTTTTTTTGTTAGTTTGTTACCAAAAAATAAATAAAAAGATCATAATTTTTATTACATTTTTTTTAGGAAAATAGTTAAATACATCCTCAAACTTTTGCTAAGGAGTCAATTAGGCCCTTGAACTTTTGAAAATTGTAATTAAATCTACAAACATTTTATTTTGGAGTAATTAAACTCACAGACCTGTTGGTGGCTTGTGATTGCAGGGTCAATTAGGTTTCCGGTGACCCTACGGCGAACCTCCGGCCAAACTCCGGCAAACCTTAGGCATTTATGACAAAATTAAACTTGACTATATTTTTCATATGTGATTTACTCAAACTAAAAAAAATTAATAAACAATTCTCATGAAAGTTAAACTTGAAATGTTATAGTTACAAAATTAATTATTCAATTAATTTGGTTGGATTGCCCCAATATATCAGGTATAGTTATAATTGGGAAATGAAATATGAGGTGAGAGAATGGGGTCCACCCTAGGTGTAGGAGAAAACTTGGAAGACACTTCGGCTTCAACTCCATCTTGGTTCGTTGCATATATTATGGGCGATTAAATACAACAGCTAGCTATATTTTCTTCTGTATTTAGCTAAATTTAATTATATCAATAGGGCATTACAAAGTACACTACAATTCAAGTAGTTTTATTATTATAATAATCCGAATATAATAATGTTGATAAGATATTCATCAAGTATTTTTATTATTATAATGCAATATACTCCGTAATATATGTTGACAAGATATTCATAGTTAATTTTGTCAAACATTAGCGGTGGTTATATTTGAATTTTGACGATTTTTAAGTTGACAACATAATTGGGATAAGATGTACATGTATCACAATAAACTATGTAAATTTTATAGTAGACCGATACATACTATTGAGTGGGAAAGTATGTAATTTATATTGTTGAATACTTAAGTATAACCATTGTGACTTAAGTAGTCTCAATCGAGAGTTTGGAATTGAAGGCTCTGTCTTTGGTCGATAATAGTACACATGCAATGAAATTGTAATCCGTTACAAGTTGATGGAGTCTCATATTTATATTAATGAGTGGGAATTCGGAGCAACACATTGATGATTAGCCAATAGATTTGACATGGCAAGTCGCAATTGGATGCTTTGGTCAATCGTATCATGTGGTAGTCGTCGCTTATAATACTATAGCTGATTGAGTGGTAATGCGATGTGCGTGACCTCTTTTACTAATTTCGTTCTACCTCCTTGCCTGATTTCTTGACCTATGTGACCAGAAAGTATGATGTACCGTAGTGTTATTGGATCAATAAAGTTACTCTATAACCCCATCAAAAGTTAAGTTACTATCATATTTTATATTGTACGGAGAATTCTTTTTTTTTTTTATAAATGAAAATCTCTCGTAAAATCTATTATGTATACTTAAATAGACTCAAATGTGTGACCAATAGTTCTGATCACAAAACTATTGTCACTAAGACAACACCTTGAGGTTTTAACCATATAATTAAAATAAATTAATTTTTAAGATTATTGATAATTCTCAATATAGTAATATACATACAATTATTTGTTGAATCCTGATCATATCAATTTAAAGTCTAACAATTTTTCAACTCCATATAAAACCTTTCACAACACATACAATCATTACCATATTAAAACGAAACAATATACTCCGTATATAATAATTTTTTGAAAAGACGTAATTACTTAAAGTGAGTCACATAAAGTATGTGCAACAAAACAATATTAATGAGAATGAGGAAGGGTAATAATACATAGACAGTAGTACATGCATTTGATTTTGTAAAGTGGTACTGTAGGTCAGGTCTCGCATATTATCATGGGACCTTGTTTTTGCTTTTATATCCCTTGCTACACGCAAAAATTATTGGTACATATGTACATTGCCCCGAAAGGGCGAGATGGTAATTTTAATACATAAAAGTTACAAGTTTCATTTTTGTCTATTTCTATTGGTCAAGTCTATTTCACATGATGTTTTATGTGTAATTTATTTCTTATATTTAATTCATAAACTATTACACAAGAACGGAATTTATGTCTTGCATACTCTCAAATAGTGAATGTAAGTTTCCTCATTATCTGAAAAATAATAACAATAATCGAGACTTTTCATGAAACTAGCATCATGGTATATCCTCTTTTTATTAAGGCTTTATGCAAAATTTCTCCTTTTTTTTCCAAATCATTTTTCTTTTCGGTCTTTTGGCAAGGCTTTGGTATTTCATGATTGACAACTTCCATTCACAGGGGTTCCATACTTCTACTGATTCTTTACGTGATTGTGTAACTGAAAAAAGATAGGTTATAGCTCTTGTGTAACATTTTTAGGATTAAAGTTGTATTTTTTTTTTGTTCTCAATTATTTCATTTATTTTACGTTTTAATTCTTAGTGTTTTTTTATTGTTATAGTATACTATACCCTTTGACTTCTTCTTTTTTTTTTTTTATGTAATTTTATTTTTTAAAATAACAAAACCATTAAACTACATTATGATTTTATTTAGTACATAAATATTTTAATAATTCACTATTATCTTTCTTCTTTATAATCTCTCCTTATTTTCAATATTTCGTTAACTTTTACGAATCTAAAACTATATATAGTAAAGGGTAGCAGCAATATAAAGGGTGATGTGTTTATGATGATGTTAAAATGAATTATTAAGCGTAATTATTGCATATATTTACATCGAACACATGCAACTAAATAATTGAAATTTAATGAAAGCGGTTCTCTGTCGTTACACTTGGCGAGTTGGCGTTACCTCTGTCCTGTTAGTTGCTTTGAAATGAATGTCTCAGGGTGCCCCTCATTTTCCGCATGCCTTCAAACTCATCCCCTTCCCTTCCCTGTTACTTTGCAATCAAAGCAAATAATATTACACCCCTTGCCCGCTACCTAATAGTGTGTAAATTTAATTAACAACGAAGATTAATATAGAGTCAAATTTATAACTTTGTAATCATAGAATTAAGTTAACAGTCTGATTAATCTGACTAGAATTTAAAATATAAAGTATTGATGTACGGTGTTCTACATAATACATTAATGACATATTATGCCAACTATTGGTAACACTGGTGCTAAGAGCATTCCATCAATGCATATTGGTGTAGTTTTTGAAGAGACAATACATATGTAGAGGAGAGATGGTGAGGAGAGAGAGAATAAATGGGTTGCTTGCACGAGGAAAGATTTTTAGTTTGAAATATGGAGATTGCATGGAGAAGAAGTTGCGCAACACCCACACATTCAGCGCAACTTGCACACTCACTGCATGCGCCCCTGGGCACATAAGATCTTTTGTTTTTTTAGTTTTTGGTCAGATTTGCTTTTTTTCTTCTTTATCATATTTTATTTCCTAATAACACCTGCAAAAACTCATCAAAAATCACAATTATTGAGAATGTTCTAAGAGTACTATGTACAATTTATATACTTGTGTAATTATGTCATATATTTGAATATCTCTACAAAATCAAGTTTATGGCATTTTAAAAAGGTGAAAATAAGCTAATCAAGATAGAAAAAATGTATATTTTCAAATGCGTACCAAATTATAATAAATAATAATATGTCATTTTCAATTAATTAAAAACTCACAATTCTCTGTCATGAACCATCATCATCGAGGCCACGCTCCATAGCCAAAAGCTTTTAAGGACGCCAACGCCACGCCTGGCCTCGAACGCTAAAGCCAAAAGCCCACCATTAAACTCCATGGAAGCAGACGGAGACTCAGACTCCCCACCTTTTTGGACACAATCCCCCACCGTCTTCCGCCGTCAACCACCGTCTCCGATCTTCAATCCCGTGGTTCTCATCTTGCTCGTCCCCATTCTGGCATTGCTCGTCGTCTTCTTTCTGCTTCCTCCCTTTCTCTCCCACGCTTCCCAGTTGCTTAGGCCCAACGCCGTGAAGAAGAGCTGGGATTCGATTAATGTGTTGCTTGTAGTTTTCGCCATTCTTTGCGGTGTTTTTGCACGTAAGAACGACGACGTTTCGGCTTCCCGTAATGAAGATGATGTGCGAGGGGAGGAGGGGAGGGGAAATGCTTCCGGGGTAGGGTTCAGAGATGTGTCGGGTTTTGAGTATTCTGATCCGAAGGCGCCGATTGCGGTGCCGGAGACTGGGATTAGCCGGTTGCGGAGGAGCAGTAGCTCGTATCCGGATCTGAGGCAGGTGCCGGCATCGGAAACTGAGGATAACCGTTTCCGGTTTTATGATGATTTTGAACTCAATTTTTATCGATCAACTGCGGCGGCGGAGTATGATCGCCACCGTCCGCGGTGGAGTGAGGTGGAGAGGAAGGAGGATGAGGTTAAGGTTAAAGTGATTCCCGTGGATACGGTTAAACTTCATTCTTCCTCGAATCCTCCACCACCTCCTCCGCCGTCGCAGAAGAAACTGAAACGGAGAAGATCGTTAAACAGTGTTTCAAGGAAGGAAGTTTTGAATATGCAAAGTAATGAAACTGCGGCTGTAAATCCTGTAATTGTAGAAAACAGGCCTCCTCCTCCTCCACCACCTCCGCCTCCGCCTCCGCCGCCACCTCCACCAGCACCGCCGGCGGTGAGAGAACATATCCCCGAGGAGGAAAAGCCGCCAAAACTTCAGCGGAAAAAGAGCGGCGCGAAGAATGAAATAGCAACGGCCATAGCTTCTTTTTACAATCAGAGAAAGAGGAAACAGAGAACAAAACCTAAAAACATTTACGAGACTATCCCTACCTCTGAACACTCTCCGTCATTTCCACATTCACCTACAACACCGCAAACTCCTCCTCCACCTCCTCCACCGCCTCCGCCGCCGTCGTCTAAGGTTTTCCACAATCTGTTCAAAAAGAGCAGCAAAAGCAAGCGTGTGCACTCTGTTTCATCCAATGCACCACCTCCTCCTCCTCCACCGCCGCCTCCGCCAAAATCAATTTTGAACAATTTGTTCAAATCAGGCGGCAAAAGTAAGCGATTCAATCATCAATCCTCATCGGATCCTCCACCATCGCCTCCTCCTCTCCCGCCACGTTCCTCAATCGTCAATAGTTTTTTGAAAGCCGGAAACATAAGCAGGCGATTCAAATCCCCCTCTGATCCGTCGCCGCCATCATATTATCACCAAACGCCAACTCAATCTCCACCAATGCCGCCGCCTCGGCGGCCAGTGACAGCTAGAAAACCACCACTGCCTACAAAAACTCCGAGAAGTTACTACGACGAGAATTTTAATAGCGGTTCACAATCCCCGTTAATTCCGGTGCCGCCTCCCCCGCTGCCGTTCGGAATGCCGGAAATGAGCTTCGTGCCGCGCGGAGATTTCGTTCGAATTCTTAGCAACCACGGCGAGTCCCGGTGCAGCTCGCCGGAGCTGGAAGACGTCGACGTGATGTCAGTGAAATCGGAGCAAATCGACGGCGAGGACATTATCGGGCCGTCCGTTTGCCCGAGCCCGGATGTTAACATAAAAGCGGAGAGTTTCATTGCTAGGCTCCGAGATGAATGGCGCATGGAGCACAACAATTCATTGCGAGCAAAAGGATATCTGGACTGATGCCAAGGCCCAATATGAATAGGTCCAATTTCATCTCTCAGTTGGACCGCTTCCCATTTCAGGCCCAATATGTTTAGCTTTTTATTTTTTATTTTTTTAACACTACCATATACAAGAAAAAGCACATGACTAAACTCGATATTATAGAGACAATATTAATATGATTTCAGAAGGTATGAAATAGATTTTAAAAATGGATTATAAATAATATTCTATTGTTTAATTATATTACAAAATTGCAGAAGGGTTTTTTTTGAATGCATTGTAGAAAGGGATAATATTACGAGAAATTTGTGTTTTTCATATTATTGTATGTATAAGAAATAGTTATTTCAGTCACCCTTTAAATTTTGATGCATTGTTTGGTTCGCCTCCACTGAAACTCGAACACATCCCTCCTATGTGAGATGCAATCAGATACCACTAGACCACAAGTTCTTTTACTTCACATAAATTTATCTTATGAATTCTCATTTGTAAACTGTAAGATCAATAGATAGTTTATAAGTATTGCATATTTTCATAAATATTACAATTTTTCACTTTCTCTTATAAGTTAAGTAACTTTTTTTTTTTATAAGGTAACAGTTTTGATGGTTTTACTTACACAATAGAATAACAAAAGCGTAAATCTTCTTATTACATAAGAAGACCATTTATTTCTTGCATAGTCTTCAATTTTTCTTGGTCATTCAAAAAATACAATTATAATTTAGAAAAGTAGAAATTACAAATTTATGAATATATATTGACTAATAGACTCTACACTGATAAAGGTGGTAGTTTTAATGGTCGCTTTCCCTTTCATGGACGCAAGTTGTACGAAATGTTTTTCCCAGGGAACAACAAGAATCCTGACAGCAAAAAATATATTTAATTCTCATATATCTGCCACAGGAACCTTATCTTCCATTACGAAAATGAAATCACAATCAAACCGAACCACAAGCATACCACGACAACGTTAATTGCTCTGACTGTTCATCTTCATTGATTCTTGTTCAGATACTTGATCAGCACATCCATGACGGACCCGAAATCCGCCTTGACGTTCACCGGCGGGTTGGCAAACCGGCAGCCCATGCCGGCGATGTTCCGGGAATGATACTCGATCTTGGACTGCGTGAATTTGAGCCCGTGAGCGGTGCTGACCACCACCGTTCTGTCGTGGGCCCCGATCACGCCTCTCTCCCGGAGCTTCATCAGGGCGGTGAGCGCCACGCCCGTGTGGGGACACGTGAACATGCCGGTGGAATCCGCCATGGCCATGGCGTCCATAAGCTCCTCCTCCGTCGCCTCCTCCACGATCCCGCCGGAGTTTTTGAGCGCGAAGACTGCCCGGTCTATGGACACCGGGTCGCCGATTTGGATAGCGGAGGCGAACGTGGTGGCCGCCGTCACCGGCGAGAATTCCGACCAGCCGGATTTGTAGTAGAGATAGAGCGGATTCGCGTTCGCCGCCTGCGCGCACACTAGCCGGGGGATTCGGTCCACTAATCCCATTTCTTCGCACATTTTGAAGCCTTTATAGAAGGCGTAGATGTTCCCTAAGTTGCCGCCGGGGACTATTACCCAGTCCGGGACCTCCCAATCGAACTGTTGGAGAATTTCTATGGCCGCCGTTTTTTGCCCTTCTAAACGGAGGCTATTTAGGGAATTTGCTAAATATATCGGCATCTCCGCCGTTACTTGACGGATTAATTTCATGCAGCCGTCAAAGTCCGTGTCGATGCTGAGCACGAACGCGCCGTTGGCTATCGGCTGGACGAGCTGCGCCATGGAGATCTTGTCGGCTGGGAGGAAGACTATGGAAGGGATATTCGCGGCGGCGCAGTAAGCCGACAGAGCCGCTGAGGTGTCGCCGGTTGACGCGCAGCCGACTCCGACTAAACCGCCCGGTTTTTTCTTCATTATCCGGTTCACCTGGCTCACCAGAACCGTCATCCCCAAATCCTTGAAACTCCCCGTGTGGCTAATCCCGCAATGCTTCACCCATAAATCGCTCATGCTGACGTGTCTCTTCCCGAATCTCTCGGCCCAGAAAAGATTCGAATTCCCTTCAAACGCGCTCACAATATCTTCGTCCGCGATTTCCGGCAAAACCCACTCCTTTTTGGACCACACGCCCGACCCGTACGGCCAGGCCGTTTTCCCGACCCGAGAATCGAACAGATTTTTCCAGTACTTGCCGTCGAACTGCTTCAACGCCGCCACGTCATGTTGCACATCCAGCAATCCGCCGGAGCTGCAGCGATAAACGACGTCGTCGAGCGAGTAAGACTCGGCGGCGGGGACGCCGGTGGAGACGGAGGAGAACGGCGCGTACTTGGCGGAGAAGTTGAGAGTTGTCGGCGGCGGCGGCAGAGCAGAGTGGTGGTTGTTGCCGCTCACTGTTGGTGAGGCGGTGGCGCATCGTATGCTCCGGTGGCGGCGGAGGAGGGCGGAGGATTGGTAGCTGTAACATACCGCCATGGCTGCTGCTTATACAGATATATATATACAGAAGAATTTGACGATCGGAAAAGATGAGAGAAACGGTTTATTGGTTTCTCCGGCGACTCTGTAACTGAAAGAATATAAATGCAATTAGAGGGACAGCGGAGCTATAAATGCTATGAGCCTTATTTGCCTCATGAAAAATGCTTGAGAATTTAAAAATGCTTTATTGCTTTTGCAAAAAATTAATTATTGAATAAATCAGATAAATATCTTGGTACTCACTAAATTAATAATAAATAAATAAAATATATTATAAATTTTAAAAAACATATTATATATAAAATAAAAACTTCCATTAATTTGGCGAAAGCAATCGAAATATAGTTTCGTTTTTAGTGTCTGTTATATATTTTTTAAATCATTTTTAGCTTAAAGAATCAATGGCTCATTACCGGGATTTGATCGGCCATGTTTGGTAAATGGATGTTGGCTGATTGGGTTGATTGTTTGGGTTAGAAGGTATGATTAATTGATAACATTGGCTGATTGTAGAAAGTTGTTTGATAAATTAGCTGTTAGCTGATGGCTGTTTGCTATAATTTCTTTTCTCAAAAAGCCAATTGAAAATGCTGCTTTGAGTAGCCTTTTGAATTTTAGTATTTTGGAGTTACAAAACGCTTATTAACCAAACAACTAATAGTGGTTAAATAAGTCAAAATTGGCTGATAGGCTGATTATTTACCAAACAGAGGCCGATCATGTTATTACAATTTAAAATGGCAACAAATGTGTCATAACATTATATAGTAGTTAGCAATCGAAATTTAATTTAGTTCAGTTAATTTGATAAATTATATTTTTTATTTAAAATTAATCAAATAAACACTCGTGCCAAATACATTGTGCTCAAATAACACTTTAACACTTATGTGCTTCTTGAGAAAAAATACAAAACAAATACTACCTTATTGATTGTACTACCTCGCATGCATGAACAAGGAGGTAGTTACTTTGATTATTTTAAATTACGTTAATTGGGCATTATCAAATTGGTACATTTTTTAAATATTATTTGCTATTTTTTAAAAAATATTATTATTTGCTCATTAATTGAGTTATAATTGAATTTTAAAAAGAAATAAGACAAAAACTTCTATGAGATCGTTTCTTTGATTTAAATTCGTGAAATATATCAAATATTTGATTAATGAAGTCAAAGATTTATCTCATTAAATGAAGATTCGATTCATTTCACGAATTGTATTACTTAAGATTCGATTCGTCTCAGTGTCTCACAAGTATTACCTAAGAAAGAAACCTCCAAATTTTAAAAGCTTAAATGGCATTATTTAAAATGGAAAACAAAGGATCCGTAACATAGTACCGTCCTTTTCTTTTATTTTCTTTTCTTTTTTGTAATATTAAAAACTATACTATTTTAGTGGAAGTGTGTGCTTGATGTGTATATGGACTAGAATAATTTGCCATTTTTATAATACCATATTAAAATATTTAAAGGCATATATATGGTATATACCTAGAGAATCAATACCGAGTATTTAATGGTGTACCCACAATAAACTCCGTTCATGCATAATAATATGTAAATCATATATGAGAGTTAAATTGCATTATAAAGATCTAACTTGTATAATTATGCTCTACCTACTTGAATACTATTTTTCATGATAATTTTTTTTCCCTCAGAATTAATTATAGATAATAACATTTTAAAAATGTTGTTAATAAAATTTTTGTTACTATCAACTATCAACTCTAATGTTAATACTATTCTGTTGGACCAAACTTTCTAATTTCAAATAAATTTTAATGAAAAATATTATCATTTTACGGTATTAAAGATTGTTTTTAATTATATTACTTTTAATATTACATGACTTAAATTTCATAAATTAAGATATAAAAAATTAAATTGTACAAAATCATATAATATAGAGATGGAAATTTTTTCTATAATGTATAGAAAAAAAAAGTGCGCTTCTTAGTTCCTCTTATGCGATTTGATTTTAATAGGTGGTGTATACGTTTTAAGGTTTAACTTTTTCTTTTGTTAGAAGATCTGTGGATTGTATTGTTCATACATTGACTAAGAAAACACGTTATATGTTAGATTTTATGGAATCATGATGCTCCTCTTTTATTTTTAATATATGTTCTATGTCTGGATTTCTATGGATGAATGATTTTGATTGGTTTTGTTTTATAAAAAATTGTACTCCGTAATATTAAATTAAAGAAGTAAAAAACGTGGAACAAACATTTGATAAACAATGATTATTGATTAGTGTACATCAAGTGGTGGAGTGGATGACAGTTGAGAACACACGTGGTCACCAAATCAAACACGTGCGGTACAACAGCGTTTCGTGAAATCTTATTTGTCCCGACCTATGACGAGTAGAAGGAAGCGCAAGATGGTCTGTCCAGATCCAAGTACAACCACCCATACATTCAGTACAAATTGCAAGATAAGGATCCCGTAGAGGAGGCAAAGTACTTTCATTGAATGCATGTTTGCTTAAAAACAAATGCATTCTGCGAATGCATGTTAGCTTTTCTTTAAAAAAATAGTTAAAAGGTAGAAAATGAGTGTAGGATACGTGTATGTGTACAGTATTGTAGTTTAAATGAAAAAAAGAAAAAAGATGGTATATATATGTATAAGGAGAAAAGAATAGTATTGTCCTCATTAAATGATTGTTAGTTAATTAGAATGTA
>CM008332.1:31911807-31936324 GCA_002525835.2 Ipomoea batatas
TGTAGTTATATCGAAAAAAAATTGTAATTGTGTTGAAAGGAAACATTAGTGCATATGAAATGAAACTGAATATGTTATACACACAAAGTTAACGGCGCAAAATTGATGCTGTTTCTGTTCGTTTCTTTTCATTAATCAAAACGACGTTGTTTGAGTGCACAGACTATCATGTATTGTGGACCGTGATCCACAGTAAAATTTGCAGGTAATTTAGTAGCCAATATTATACTCCGTAATTACTAATTAGCTTGTATTTTGTGGGCAATGTGTCCATCTCAACCACCCTTAACAAACCCAATGCAAAATGTACTGCTGTAAATAAAAAAATCAAATAGATCTTCGAACTTTACTTGAAAAATTAATTAGACCCTCCAAATTTTAAAAGTTGTAATTAGGTATATAAACATGCCAATTTAGTTCATCAAGACCTAATTACCTGTTAGTGAAATGTAATACTAGCAGGTCATTAAAATTCTGGCAATTTTCCAACAATAAAAATCGACGACGAAGACCAATGCATCGCCGAAGAAGACGTGACCATCTCCGGCGACTAACTAGTTACCATCTCCAATCGATAGGATAAGGAGATTGATCAGTGCGGTGTTCTTTAGGGTATTCCATATTCTTTAGATTGAAAAAAAAAGTTACAGTAAAGTAAGTTTTGATTACGTTGACAGTTATATAGTAATATTTGATAGTTGTCTCTAAGTTAAAATTGATTTTCTTGTAAACACTAGTATATTGAACTCTTGATTGTTATCTCATCCCATAGTATTATTTTCTCACTAAGCTCTATATTTTTTTGGTATGTCAGAAGACCCAATGAAGCATTACGTTATACGTTGCCTGACGACCCTTAAAGCGTCGTGATAAAGGAGGTCCTTCTAACAGTCAGACAAGTCTAACATGATAGTCGTGCTCCAATTCCCATCTTACTTCAAAATCAAGTTATTACAGTCAGCAATCAACGTGAAACACACTTAACTCAAATTTAACTCCTTGTGAACAATTTTCACTATCGCCTCCGAGTCAAACTCAATATCAACCCCTTCCTACCACTATCTCTAATCAGCTTAAAGCCCTCTTGTAGTCCCCATAACTCCGCAAAGAAGTTGTATGCCAGTCCAATTTTGACCGTAAAGCCTCTCTTCCAATTGCCAAGATGGTCAAGAATGAGCCCACCCGCACTAGCCAACCCCACTATGCTCCATGACCCAAGATAAAAACAGCTCGAGATAAAGAGTTAAACATAAAAAAAAAAAACACTTCAAATTCAAACTTTCTCTCTTAAAAAGGTAAATCCAGATAGGGAGCGTGGCCCCACCAGCTGACCTATGCAAATTAAGTAATTAAAAAACAAAGATGTATACACCAAACCAAAAAGCTCAAATAGAAACTGAGAAACCGCCATCACGGCATCACCTGAGCTTCCATTGATTCATTCGCTGTACATACTATTATTATACGTACATAAGGAAAGTTAATTTCCGCCATTAAAGCTAGAGAAAAGGTGTACGCTTTTACCAGAATTCGATCATCGGCCAAATACTTTGTCTCCTTCTTCTTGTTCTAATCTTCTTTGTTGTCGTCGTCGTTATCGGAGGCTGAAATCTCTGGAGCTCCCACTTGACGCGAGTTCCGATCCGGTTCCGTGGCTGAAAGCGCGGTGTTTTGTGTCTTGATGAGCTGAAAGTGAGGCGATCGATATACTCGGAGCTTGTTCAAATGGTAAGCCCAAGTTCAAACCACCGGTCTCTGCGGTCTGCTCAAGTCAATTCTGTTCAACTCACTGCCATTTTGCATTAGTTTTATTCTCTTCGCGTCAGTTTGCATTGTTGCGATCTGTCTAGTGTGTTTTTTTTAGTTGTGCGTGTACATTGCATATGAATATCTTCAACATGTAATTTGATAAACCATTGCTTCACGAAATTTCACTGCCTGGCTATACAATTTGATGTTCTGGATGTAAAAGCATTTAAAAAAAAATTATGAAAATTTAAATTGTTTACCTTCATTGCCTTGAAGGTAAGTATAAAATGCGTCAGCAATAGTTAAACCTATAGTGAGAGAGTGAGAGGCCATTTTGATGTGCTCCACAGGAAACGGGGGACAAACCTAAATTCAGCTAAAGAGCAACTATGGGGAAAAATTTAGGACTTGCTGTTGAATTTAAAATATGGCTGTAATTTAGATTGGATTCTTTTTACTCCACAGGAACCCCCATGGTAATGCAGCAATATCAATGCTATGTAATGCAGCATTTGCCATGAATTTTGCATACTTTTTTTTTTTTTTTTTAATGAAACCATGTAACTCGTAAGATTAGTTGTTCATCAATTTTGAATTTCAAACTGCTTACCATGAGGAACTCAATTTAATCTTTTCTATTTATTTTGTTTGGCTCTATAAGCAAACTGGCATTTCGTTGAATTCTTTTATAGTCACTAATTTCTTGGATGCATTATTACATTATATGAAAGGAATTGATATCTAGACAATTAAAGCAAACAAGTGGAAAAGTGATAGATAAACATGAGAGTTATTAGTGAAATGGAGGGGCTAGGATTCTAAGTAATAAGGAGCTTGCAATCTGCAGCCATAAACTTTCAAGGTTCCTATTATTTTATCCTGGTCTGCATTTGGTTATTAGTCCCTGCTAATGGGTTTTAGTAAGAAAGCGTAAAAATTAAAATGCTTATCAAGTTATCATAGAAATGGAGTCTGTCTTTGTGATTTCTTCCCATTTTTTCCTTGAGCATGTGATGTAGAACTTTGCAATTTGGGAAATTTATTCTTTTTGTTGTTGTCAAGTGCTACCACTCATGAGTGATGACTTTTCGGTGGCATGACTCAAGTATAGATTTTCTTTCATTACTATCTAGTTTTAGTTGCACATATCTTGAATTGGAAGAATTTGGTTCAAAAACATACATCAATGGTGATTCGTTCAGTGTATAACTCATTCATGTTTTCTTTTCTCCACTTTGTTCTACTATGCTAATATATTTAACTTTGTATTTTATATGCATTTATATGACTTTTCAAATTTCAATTTAAAAAATGTAACATTCTCCCTTAAACTTCTAATGAGTGCTTGTTTGCAGGCATCAACTGTCAACATTACTGTAGGCTCTCATGTCTGGGTTGAGGACCCTCAATTGGCATGGATAAATGGAGAAATAGTCAAAATTGATGGTCAAAATGTACATGTTAATACTACAAACGGTAAAAAGGTACTGTAAAATTTTACCATTATTTCATTCTTATATTATGTATTGTTTTCTATTGGGAGGTCCATTACCTTTTTGTGCTAATAGAGGTGTTGAAATCATTCCCACCTGCATCGTCATCGTGTTCTTTAACCATTCATGTGCTAATTTTGTGCCTTCATATATATATACATATATATATATATATATATATATGTATGTATGTATGTATGTATGTATGTATGTGTGTGTGTGTGTGTGTGTGTATATATATATATTTATGTGCAATAAAAATGTTGAAATGAATATTGTTTGACACTGTAACATTTGGATCCCCATGTTGGTACCTAAAGTTATGAGGCACATATGCCCTTGTCTCATGCCTATGATTCAAAGTTTAGCTATTCCATAGTTTTCTAAGGATTCTGATTCTGTGTTGAGTGTGGAAATTTTATAATTTCTTACTTTTGATCTCAGGTTGTTGCAAAGATCTCTAAGGTGTTCCCCGAGGACACTGAAGCACCTCCTGGTGGTGTAGATGATATGACTAAACTATCTTATCTTCATGAACCTGGAGTTCTTCAAAACCTTGCTGCCAGATACGAACTAAATGAAATATATGTATAATCTCTAGTTTTCTGTTTAATCTTCAGATTACTTTGATGGATAGTTTATGCTGATATCTTCTTTATTTGCTTCCGTAGACATACACTGGAAATATTTTAATTGCAGTAAACCCCTTCCAAAGATTACCTCATCTTTATGATATTCACATGATGGAACAATATAATGGAGCAACATTAGGAGAGTTGAGTCCTCACGTATTTGCAGTTGCTGATGTTGCATATAGGTACCGGTGATATGCTTAACTGTGTGTGTCTGTGTGTGTGTGTGTGTTGTGGTCTTGCGGATGAGAATTTCATGCTGGTAGCCAATATTCTTGTCAGAGCCATGATCAATGAAGGAAAGAGCAACTCAATTTTGGTCAGTGGAGAAAGTGGTGCTGGTAAGACAGAAACCACTAAGATGCTTATGAGATACCTTGCACATCTGGGAGGTAGGTCAGGGGTTGAAGGACGGACTGTAGAGCAGCAAGTTTTAGAAGTAAGACATCAGCTTTTTACTATTGCTTATGCCAATCCTTTAAGAACCTTCCAAATCTGTGGCGATTTGTATAGAAGCAGCTAGTCTTTTAAGAAACTCTAATTTGGACAGAAGTGCTGGATAAATCTAATTTGTGTTCTAATTTGCAGTCAAATCCTGTCCTTGAGGCATTTGGAAATGCTAAAACTGTGAGGAATAACAACTCAAGGTCTGTGTAACCTCTCTAATCATAGAAAGTGGGGTTATTTGATTAAATCATCCTTCCATAGTTGGATGCCATCAAATATACATTTTTAAATTCTGTGTGCTAACTGCACACCCTTTCTTGTTCTATCTGCTCATTTGTGCAGTCGCTTCGGTAAATTTGTTGAGATACAATTTGATAAGAAGGGAAGGATATCAGGTGCAGCTGTACGGACATATCTTCTGGAGAGATCTCGTGTTTGCCAAATTTCAAATCCTGAAAGAAACTACCACTGCTTTTATCTTCTTTGTGCGACGCCTGAGGTATTGAAGTTGATGTTTTGTGCTTTATTGCTGATTTGTTGTTGGCTTTTCTAAAAGGAACTTGTCTTTTCTATGCGCGATGCGCAAAAATAAAAGCCTAATATTATTAATCAATTTCAAAATCATAGTAATATTGATTTTTTTTTTTAAATAATAGTATATAAATTTATAAGAAAAGTCATAAAATTCATATTATATTAAAAAGTATAGTTGATAATTTGGGTAATAACTATCGTATATGATTAATAATTGTTAAAGTAAGCATTTTAGATATGGTAAATGATTAAATATAATTATGGTAGCATTTAATATATACTAATAGAAGCTCAACGGTCTAAGGGTAATTTTGTCCAATAAAAATGATAGTACATTATTTGTAGCGCAATTTATAACTCAATAAGCATAGAAATACGGACATAAATCAGGGTACTAACATGGATTCACTCTTATATGTTTTTATAAGATAAGAAATTACAGTAATCTTACTCAATGATGGTTTTCAGACTTGAAAATATTTTTCTTTTACTTACAGGAGAAAAAAAGGTATAAGTTGGGAAGCCCAAACGAATTTCATTATCTCAACCAGTCCAATTGTTATGAGCTTGATGGAGTGAATGACGCTGATGAGTACCTTGCAACTAGAAGGGCTATGGATATAGTTGGAATCAGTGAGGGAGAACAGGTTAGATTTCCCTACTATATGTCAGATGCATCATTTATATTTCTAATGTTTTTACTAAATTATTGCAGCCTTGCAGGAGGCAATTTTTAGGGTGGTTGCTGCAATTCTTCATCTTGGTAATGTTGATTTTGCAAACGGGCAAGAGATTGACTCCTCTGTGATTAAGGATGAAAAATCTAGGTTTCATCTTAATATGACAGCTGATTTGCTCAAGTAGGAACTTTCCTTTTCTTACTCTTTTCTATTACTAGGATTCGTGCTTTTTGGTGGACTTTAACTTAATATAAATTTAAAGGTGTGATGCCAAGAGCTTGGAAGATGCACTAATTAAACGTGTGATGGTCACACCTGAGGAGGTTATTACAAGGACTCTTGACCTAGAGTCTGCATTGAGTAGCAGGGATGCTTTGGCCAAAACATTATATTCTCGCCTTTTTGACTGGTATGGCAATTAAATACCACTTGTTTTGCTGTCAAATGTGCATGCATATGCAATGTTGATTATGTGATTATTCCCTTTTTTAAATTTCTCGTTCTAAGAACTTCTTCTGTTCTCTCCAGGATTGTACAGAAAATAAACATTTCAATTGGACAGGATCCTAACTCAACGTCAGCAATAGGAGTTCTTGATATTTATGGATTCGAAAGTTTTAAAACCAACAGGTTAGGATTTTTAAAGACATTCCATTTATGGCACATAAATGAAAGTTTACTGCATCTTACTAATGTTATGCTTCTGCTTTTCTTTTGAAATAGTTTTGAGCAATTCTGTATCAATTTTACAAATGAAAAACTACAACAACATTTTAATCAGGTAAGTTATCTTCCTTTCATTTAGGTCACTACTTTTTTCTCCTTTGTGATTATTTTTTGGATGAGGGGGTAGGTGGACAAATTATACCATGAACCTGGGTTCATCTCTCAAGTTGAGTTCCATGTTCTTGAATTGGCTAATTCTAGATTCGTCTAATTTCTAATTCAAATTCATCATGAACTGATATGAATCTAATATTGACATTGATGAATTGGAGTTGGAACTGTTATGAGTTTAATTTATAAATTTGATAAATCTGTTCATGGGGCTCACCATGCAAGGTGCGCCATTCTCATTGTGTACCAACTAAGGTGGGTGGTACTTGGGAGGAGTGAATGGTATAGATGGTTAGAGTTATTAAGCCCAACCTTGCAGGTTCTAGGACTTGCATTTGCAGCTATGGTTCTATCCTCCTCTTAGTAAGTGATGTACTGGTTGAACTAAGTTTTCTACTTAAAATCATCGTTATCATGGTTGCAGCATGTATTTAAGATGGAACAAGAAGAATATGAAAAGGAAGAGATTAACTGGAGCTACATTGAGTTTGTTGATAACCAAGATGTGCTGGATCTCATTGAGAAGGTTTGCAACCACACCTTCATTACATTTTTTATGGCAGATTCTTTACTATTATTAAAAACAAATTAATGGTCTGACACCTTATGAGGTATTCAATTATTAAATACATGATAATCCACATAGTTAGTTCTGAAGCCCGGTGTTACTTTCAAATTATAATGAGTTGACAATTTGCAGAAACCTGGAGGAATCATTGCACTCTTAGATGAAGCTTGGTATGTTCATTCACTACCTTAGAAGCCACTGTATTTTATTTAATATGTAGAAGGCTGGGTTTACAATATTTTATGCTCAGGTACTTACTATATTGCTTTCTGCAGCATGTTCCCCAAATCTACTCATGAAACATTTTCTCAAAAACTGTACCAGACCTTTGTGAAAAACAAACGCTTCATCAAACCCAAACTTTCTCGTACTAGTTTTACAATATCACACTATGCAGGGGAGGTAACCAACAGTCCCTTCTTAGTTGCAAATACTCATAATTCTCTTTGCCAGTGTGATGCTGGATTGTCCTGTATAACCTACAGGTGACATATCAAGCAGATCTATTTTTGGAGAAGAACAAAGACTACGTGGTTGCAGAGCATCAGGAGCTGTTAACAGCTTCAAAGTGCTCATTTGTCGCTGGTTTATTTCCACCACTTCCTGAAGAAGCATCAAAGTCCTCCAAGTTTTCTTCTATTGGAACACGATTCAAGGTCTATCACTCAGCTTCCATTCATATTTTAGTTATAAAGATTTAAGAGCACTAGATAAATCGTTTTCCATAAGTTATGCTCAAGCCTTGTGTCAATTTCTGGCTTATTTCCTTTTCTATTATTTACTACTATGGTCTCTGCCATTATTTTCTAAGTGCAATCCAAAAGTTGAGGACTGTGAAGGAACATCAATTCAACCAAGTAATTTACAAGTTGATCTGAAAAGCCCTCACTAGCATCTAAGTTTTCACAGTATTCCAGTTTTGTAACAATCTAATTCATCCGTATGGTTTTGGGAAAGGAAATGCTACTCAGATCTTTTCTGAACCATAATATTAGGAGTTTGGGTCTTTACAACCTAGTTATGTCATAGAGTATTAGGATTTCTTTCTATCAGTGCCATTTTTGACTCAGTTTTGTGGCACCTTGCTTCATCCAAGGATAGCTATTTGTTTGCTTTATCATGAAATTCCAGTATTTCTGAGACATCATAATTATCTCAATGTGGTAAAGTATTGATACATCTAAAATGGCTGATAATTGAATATATATTCCATTGTAGTTGAGATTATCTGATAAATATGTGCCTTATTTACTTCTTGCAGCTACAGCTGCAGTCTTTAATGGAAACCTTGAATTCAACAGAGCCTCACTATATCAGATGTGTCAAACCAAATAATGTCCTCAAACCTGCTATTTTTGAGAACTCGAACGTGATTCAGCAATTGCGATGTGGTGTAAGTATTTTCTGGGAAAACCTTATCCTTATGTGGTGTTTTCCGTGACAAGGTTTAATCATTTCCTTGTCCACTCACATAAATTCTGCACTCTGTAGGGTGTTCTTGAAGCTATCAGAATCAGCTGCGCTGGGTACCCCACTAGACGCACATTTTATGAATTTCTTCTTAGATTTGGTGTTCTTGCTCCAGAAGTTTTATCAGGGAAGTAAGTATCGGCCTTTTTAACCGTTTCTATCTTGAAAGTTCTCAAACTACTTTTGCTGTCAACTAAATCTAAAACATCCATTTTATGATTTGCTGATTTCCCTTGCTTACTTTTCAATTTTAGTTGGTCTTAGTGAACATGAATTTCTGATAAAATGTGGTAAATCCTTCTACAGTCATGATGACAAGGTTGCATCTCAGATGATTCTGGACAAAATGGGATTAAAAGGTTATCAGGTAAACTATAGCACATTTGAGAGTTTAGGATACTATGTATTTGGCTTTGTTATGAGGTTTCCTTATATATTTTCTGTTGTCATAGCCATAAGGGATGCTATCTTCCTTGCCATTCATAAGTATCAGTTCATTACATTATTGCAATACTCATCTTTACAGATAGGGAAAAACAAGGTCTTCCTGCGGGCTGGTCAGATGGCTGATCTTGATGCCAGAAGGGCAGAGGTACTTGGAAATGCAGCCAGGATTATCCAAGGGCAAATACGCACATACATTAGACGAAAGGAATTCGTTGCATTGCGTCAAGCGGCAGTTCAATTGCAATCATGTTGGCGAGGTAAACTTCAAATTTAGCCCTCTGTAAATTTCAGTGATCTAGTATTCTAGTTCACTCTTAGATATGTTGAATCTTTTGATTCATTGCATGTTACTGTATATTGCATTCTCAATTTTGAGTGGAAGAAAGAAAAGTGTAATGCAATTTGAATTAGTTATGGTAGGTTTTTTAGAGATATGTGAAGCTTCAAAAATGGACTTCTTTTGATATGCATTTTTTTAAGCCTGTAAAGCTCTGCAGAAATCTTGGTACTTGGTAGCAGCATTAGTGCACAAGAATAAGATTCAGAACTGAAATCTTACTACTTTTACTGTCCTTACCTTGCTTCATTGAGCATCTGTTAACTTATGCAGCTATTTGTAAATCATTAATCCTTTTCATAGAATGACTCTTCCCATCTCACAAATGTCACAATTATCAGCTATGCTGGCTTGCAAACTGTATGGGCAATTGAGACATGAAGCAGCAGCTCTAAAGGTTCAGAAGAACTTCCGATGTTATGTTGCAAGGAAATCATACTCAACATTGCGTTGTTCTGCAATTACATTGCAAACAGGCATGAGAGCAATGATTGCTCATGAAGAACATAGACTCAGGAAGCAAACTAAAGCTGCAATTAAAATCCAGGTAACTCTGTCTATATAACACACCAGTCATGGAGGAGAACTGAATGGAGAAATTGATTATCTGATGAATTATTTTGTTGTGCATATGCAGGCTCATTTCCGCTGCCACAGAGCTTATTCTTACTATAAAAGTCTTCAGAGGGCTGCTATTGTCACTCAGTGTGGTTGGAGGCAACGAGTTGCTAGGAAAGAGCTTCGAAAGCTCAAAATGGTTTTAGTGCCTATCCTTTATGCATTCCCATCTCATGCTGCACTGGCGCGCACACACACACACATGCACATACCACATTCTCCATCTCAAATTGGATGTATGGCTGTCATGTATGGATTTTACACAACTAGTTTGATGGAGAGGATCTGACTTGATATAGTTTATTACTTGGGAGTTCAAATATATTCTAGTATAGTTCAAGTAGACATGAAAGAGTATTTTAGAATTGTTTAGATGTTGGGAAGTGAAATAACTTGTCCCATTGATTTTTGAAGGTGTGTATTAAAAATGAAAAAAAAAAAGAAAAAAAAAGAAGCTTTTATACAGCTTGAAATTTCTGAACTAGGGGAGTATCTATTTTTGTTCAAAGGACAAACTTATCAATGATTAACTATGTACTTTTAAACTCAGGCTGCAAGGGAGACAGGTGCCCTCAAAGAAGCAAAAGACAAGCTTGAAAAGAAAGTGGAAGAACTTACATGGCGCTTGCAGCTTGAGAAGAGATTAAGGGTTAGTGTTACACAATATAAAATTTTGTTGAATTCTTTTTCTGTTAGTTTATTATGCTTGATTGATACTGCCCTTGTTTTTTTGTGAACCAATACAGACTGAACTAGAGGAGACAAAAGCCCAGGAAACAGCCAAGTTGCAGGAGGCATTGCATGCATTGCAAATACAAGTAGACGAAGCAAATGTGAGAATTATACAAGAAAGGGAGGCTGCACAAAAAGCAATAGAAGAAGCACAACCTGTGATTAAGGAGACCCCTGTCATAGTTCAAGACACAGAAAAGATAAATGCCTTGACAGCAGAAGTTGAGAGGTTGAAGGTATGTGTTAGAACGAGGTCACTCAACTGGGCTATAATGCACATGGGCCAAACCACAATAAAAGATTGAATCCAATCAATTAGCTAGTCTAAGCCATGGCCTTATAAACCCATATATTTCTCTCTTATTTTTCAAGGTGGGACTCTTAACCGTATGAATTCTTTACTTCTGATGGTAATGATCAATTTACATAATCTTGCAATCACTGAAGATGGAACATTATGATTTTGTGTATTGACACTTTACTTGCTGAAGAGGTTGCATGTAATATATTGGAGAACTAGGGGCAGATACAGCCCCTTGGTGTAAACATGAATACTTACTGTATGGATGCTTGGACAATTGTTTTGACGTTTCGACATAGCGCCACATCTTTGATCCTTATTAACTAATTTTTCTTCTAATTGTTTTGCTATGTTCCATGGGAATAGAAAGATTCCATTTGGAATTGACCTTCCGTTTTCAACATAGCCTTACTGACTTTGTCTGCAGGCTTGAATTAAAAGGTCTTTTAGCTTTTGGCAAACCTTGTGACTGTTACAGTTTGCATGTGTGGAACAGCTATGTATAGAAATAATAATTCATCAAAAAGTAAATGTGGGTCTAAATTTATACACATTGCACAGGCTTCACTGCTATCAGAAAAGCATGCTGCAGAAGAGGCAAAGAAGGCTTGTACAGATGCAGAGTCCAGGAATGCTGAACTTATGAACAAACTTGGTGATGCAGAGCAAAAAATTGATCAACTTCAAGATCTTGTACAGAGGTTTGTATGGAAATTTTGAAAAGGGCAACCAATTTTAATGATAAATACTATAGGTTTGTGACAAGCATGCTTACCTAAATTTAATGTTATTCTCTTAAGGAAAGGAGATAATACATAGTATGTCTCTTTTATACATAGTCATTAGTTATTAACTAATGTTCAAATATGCTTGTCTTCTCTGAAGTGTTCCGCTTGCTTTCTTTTCAGGCTTGAAGAGAAGCTTTCAAATAGCACATCAGAGAACCAAGTACTTCGTCAACAAGTTCTTACCATGTCACCGACTGAAAAAACTATATCTATACAACCAAAAACACCTATTGTTCAGGTAAATGTCAGAGTTGGTTGGTACCGAGTACTATTTTCTCAGAGGAAATAAACTTCTCAGTGATAATTGAAAAGAATTTTATTTTATGGTGGTGAAAATGCAGAGAACTCCTGAAAATGGAAATGTAATGAATGGAGCAGCAAAGTTTATTCATGTAAGAATAATAGAATGACATCTCTTTCTATTGTAACTAAAGTGCTTTCTAACAATGAGAAAATATATACTTGATCTTTATTGCATATGATCAGCGTATGGATCTGGCAGTATCAAGTCCAATGGAGCCAACATCTGAGGAAAAACCACAGAAGTCTCTCAATGAAAAGCAGCAAGTGAGCGGCTAATTTTTTAAATCATTATTTATTTATTTATTAAAGTTGATGGTTCTTATTAAAAATATTTAGTTGACTGTTGCTGTTCAGTTTCTGTACTAGATAATTTACTTCTATAACCTTCTACTCCTCTACAGGAGAATCAGGACTTACTGATAAAGTGTATTTCACAAGACCTTGGATTTTCTGGAGGCAAACCAGTCACTGCTTGTGTCATATACAAATGCTTACTTCATTGGAGGTCGTTTGAAGTTGAAAGAACTAGTGTTTTTGACCGTATAATACAAACCATAGCTTCAGCCATAGAGGTATAGTATATTATTTTAATTATTTAATGGTTTCATTTTGGTCTATTTAATGCACTGGATCTCTCTATGTGCAAAAGAACTTATATATTGTGCTCATGGATCTCTTTACTCTGTCTGAAACATTTGAATGTACATAATTCATGGAATGACATCATAATTTCACCTGTGCTGTAGGCTGCGGATAGTAATGGTGTTTTAGCTTACTGGCTATGCAATACATCCACATTGTTGATGTTGCTCCAGCAAACACTTAAAGCAAGTGGCACTTCGAGTTTTACTTCACAACGACGGAGGTCACAATCAGCTGCTTTTTTTGGGAGGATGCCACAAGTATGGTTTCTATTCTATTTCTGAACTTAAATTTTCCCGTCAAGTTGCCAAAATTATTCACTGCCTACTTTCTGTCTTGACTACTGGTAAATTTTGGTATAGGGCTTACGAACTTCCGCACAGACTGCTGGGCTTTCCTTTCTCAATGGGCGTACACTTGGGAGAATGGATGATTTACGTCAAGTTGAGGCCAAATATCCTGCTTTGCTGTTCAAGCAGCAGCTCACTGCCTTTCTAGAAAAAGTATATGGAATGATAAGAGACAATTTGAAGAAAGAGATCTCCCCTTTGATTAGTTTATGTATTCAGGTATGCAGTAATGGTGCAAGCTAATTTACCAAACATCTTTCTACAATCAGCTAATGCTATCAACTAGTCAAACCCACTAACCCAATCAGCTAACAGCTATTTACCAAACACCCCCTTAGTTTTTCATCTTTTGGAATAATGTGTGCTATATCTAATGTAGGCACCAAGAAGCTCCCGTGCAAGTTTAGTTAAAGGACGATCCCATGTTAATGCTGCTGCCCAACAAGCTCTGATTGGTCACTGGCAGAGTATTGCAAAAAGTCTAGACAACAGCATGAAGATAATGAAAGCAAACTATGTGCGATATGAAATTCATATAGATGAGAAAAAGCTATCTATATTGTTGCTTCATTAGAAATGATTATATAGTTGTGTCCTTGTAGGTTCCTCCCTTCTTGATTCGGAAGGTCTTTAACCAAATATTCTCATTTATCAATGTTCAACTTTTCAACAGGTAATTATATACTTAAGTCTTTAGAAGAGTGATTTAATCAGCCTTATATCATTCAATGAATGTTATCGCATCGGCACTCACATTTTCTTTTATCTTTCTTTTATTCAATTTTCAGTCTCCTTTTGAGACGCGAGTGCTGCTCATTCAGTAATGGGGAGTACGTAAAATCTGGGTTAGCCGAATTGAAGAAGTGGTGCAACTATGCAACAGAAGAAGTAAGCATCATTAAAGATTTTGATTTTATTATTCCCCACTTCCATTTTAGTATCTTACTTTAGTAATGTTTTTCTGTTCTCTTAGTATGTAGGCTTGGCATGGGATGAATTGAAGCATATCAGAGAGGCTGTTGGGTTCCTCGTAAGAATTAGAACTGGTGCCTGATGAAATTAACCAATCATGGTACCGGCCACACAATTTTGTTGACCATATATTTTCTTAACTTTCTTGCAGGTTATACACCAGAAGCCCAAAAAGACCTTGCATGAAATAACAAACGAACTTTGTCCTGTAAGGATCTCTCTCTATTTGCCTTTTTCCTCCTTTTTCAGTTCCCCCGCCCCACCAGAACTGCCACTTCCCCTCTTTTTTAGAGTAGTGTCTTTTCAACATTGGAGTATTTCGTTTCTTCTTTTTCATTGTTTCGTTTCTTTCCTGCTTAACCTCTAGTTTTCATGGTTACCATTTCAGGTACTCAGCATACAACAGCTGTATAGGATCAGTACAATGTATTGGGATGACAAGTATGGAACACGTACCGTTTCTTCAGATGTAAGTATCCCTTGATCTTGTATCATTCATTCACATAAACCTATAATTCCAATCACGTTTATATGCCCATTTTCTAATCGAATATAGGTCATATCAAGAATGAAAGCTTTGATGGCTGAGCATTCTAACAATGGTGTCAGTAGTTCATTTCTGTTGGACGACGATTCAAGGTAAGTTTTCTGGATAAAATAAAGTCTGTGTCGCATATCAGTCATTGTGTCATACCATTCATTATTTTGTTGCAGCATTCCCTTCTCTGTGGATGACATATCCAAATCGATACAAGTAGACGTTGGTGACGTTGAGCCCCCACCTTTAATTCGCGAAAACTCGGGATTCATGTTCTTGCATCAACGCTCTGGCGGAAACAAAACAAATACACCAAGCATCAAAGCATAGAAAACGCAGATAACGAAATATTCATCTCCCATGTTCATCACGGGATACTTCACTCTACACACAATCAAGTAACTGGCAAAAACTTGTGCATATACATCCATCGCGTTTGCATATATAATGCATGTACATGTATTATATCTACTATTTGCTCCAACAACTCTCATTCTCAGTTTGATTTTTTTTTTTTTCATGAGTTATACTACCGTTATTCTCTCTTCCCGCCCCATTCTGTTTGCTTTATGTTGATGACTGATTGTCCCAGAAAAAAAAGAAAAAAAAAAAGTTGTAATTACAGGAGTTATACTCTGAGGAGTACACGAAGCATTTTTGTCTTTTCAACGAGAGGGGGTGTACTTCTTGGTCATAATGCTAGTAGTGTTGATCACATGTAGGTACAAGAAATGGCATAAATTTTGATTGGTTGTTTATTCTTTGTTGTAAATCTCAGTAGAGTAGCTTCTTAAGGTTATTTCTTTTAGTGTGAATGGAAAGTGTTCTTATATTTTGGTTGTAAAATTTAGATTCATCATTTTTTGTACAAGTACATTTGATTATTTATTTATTTATTTTTTACAAATCCAAAATTAACTAGGCAGAAGCCTTGCATCTTAGTATAATTACTAGGATTCATCAGGTACATTGTAAATTATAAACTAGATTATATACTTATAATTAACAAATTATGTACTTTTTATTAATAGATTATGTACTTAATGAGGTACATGATATGTTAACTGCATTTACACCATTCTATAACAATTGTTAAAAATTCGTAATACATTTTATTTAAAATTCAATCAAATTTTAATTGGATTCTATTTGACAACAATTCCCCCACATACATTATTAGATATATATAGAGTCAAACTATGGATCTTATACTTATAATATAGACTAATGCTTAATGATGACAGAATTATAGAAAATGTCATGTAAGACCGTTTTACGAATTTTTACCCGTGAAAAGGATCAAATCAATATAGAAATGTAATATTTATACTAAAAAAATATAATACTAATAAGGAATAAATTGTTTATTATTTATAAGAAAAAATGTAATATTTTGAGAAAAAATATTAATAAGTATTTGTTACTTAAAAAATGTAATACTTTTATGTCAAAATATAAAAATAGTACATTTTCTTTAAAAGTGTTACTCTTTTCTATATAAGTAATAACACTTTGATTATTATTACATTTTCATTTTGACCCGACTCAATCCATGAGACAATCATACGCGTTTTTGTCTTAAAGAAAATATATGGCATTACAAGATGTGTTGTCCAAATATTATATTAAAAAAAAAAACTAATTCTTTTAAGCTCTCTAAAAAACTAAATTTAGCCTTTTATCTACTTGGTAGTTGGTACAAACAATCACACAGTAGTTGCTGATATTATATACACAACCTGTCCATCAACATGTTATAGATATAAACACAGAAACTCATTTTCAGCACTTCTGCCAGTAATTTTTTGTAGCTTTTGAACTCAACAAAAGTATAAATTCCATTCATTTGTAGGCAGAATTCAGAGTGTAAAAACTACAGTAAGTTATAAGCCAGCAGATCACAACAGGGGGGAGGTGACTGTTTCTCCTCAAGAATCTTATGCCATCTACTCGGTAAAAACAGTCTCAGTCTCAGACTCGAAGCTTACTTTCCCCGCGCTATCTGGGCTTGCAGTCTGATATTCCGATGATGTTGGCGTGTGTTGCATCTCCGATTTCTTCTTCTCCTTGAGGATCGCCTGTCTCGGCATTACTTCCACCAAGAAGTTCCCCCCGTTCCACGTTGCTGCAGATATCTTGAGTATTTGGAATACAACGTGCAGCTCGTAAGACAAAAAGATGGGCACTGCAAGTGCCGTGGTTGCCATGGTGAATAGAGCCTGCAGAAGAATGTACATGAACAAGCGGTTCTGGTCACCGAGCAACCCGCTTAGACGCCACCATACGTTGTTTGCTTTCTGGGCTTTTTTCGATAGTTCCCTGAGGACCGAGAAACAAGAATAACAACAATGCACTAACATAACAGTAGAAAAGCGAGGAGATCATAGAAAAGGGTAAAGAATCAACCTATAAGAAGTCATGACCTCGGGATCTCTTAAGAATCTTTGGCGGCGTAACACATCCACGATGAGGAAATAGAGAATCTGCCAGAGAGTGTATGATATTAAGGGGACGAAAAACAGCCATGTCCAGAGGTATGATTTGCTTTCCGCGTAAGGCCACGAAGCTCTACGTTCATTTCCTTCGGGATGCATGGCTCCGAAATACTCGGGAACCCACCATCGAATTGTGAAGAAAACCAACCCTGAAAATCGGACAAAACATTAGAGGGATCTAGATCAGTTCATGGAACTATGGCAGACCAATAATTATAAGAACATTCAGCAACCGAGCCCATTTACTACATGCAAAAATAGAGTGCACAAACAGATAGGTCAAATCAACACCCAATTATAGAAGTAAGCATGTTATCCGTCTTCACATTCCAATACCCAAGGATACCGCATTTCTCCACATCTTGATGAAGGAAATAAGTAAATAACAAAAACAACAAGAAGACACTATAAATGTATAGTAGTTTTGAATTTTGATGATGCTTACGGTATTCTAGTACAATGACATCGACTTGAAACTCTATAAAAACATGTTTTTGGACACAGTCCCCAACTCCTCAAATAACGCAAAAGAAAGTAGTTCTAATGGTAAGAGATCGAAAAGAGATTAATGTGCTCTTCATTCGAGTAATCAAGCGAGTTAAAGACGTATGTCTTACCAGGTAAAAGATGTATGAAGACACTAACAATTTTGTCAGCAGAACTAAAAACCAAGCTACAACGCCAAACAATTAATGCCCATGCTAGAGGACCCTGCATTCGAGTAATCAAGCGAGTTAGCGCAGAGACAGAATCAAGTCCAGTTCAGGTGCATTCGGTTAAGAAGCCAACCTCTGCAAATGAGAAACAAACCATGAAAAGCTTTTCATTTTTTGGATAGAAGAGAATCGTGATTATGGAAATCGTATTAGCATAATAGCAAAAATCCTGCACAACAAATAGAAAACACGTTAGTTTCCTTCACCCTACATAGCAGTTAAAGACTTCGTATGAAAAGGACCAACAGTGAAAGCTAAAGGCTATGAAAAGATTTCAAAATCTGAAACTTGTCACAGACCTGACAATTTTGTTTATTAAGAAATTCCCACCCTCCCTCTTTTCCCCACCCGACAAGGAAAGAATAAGAGAATACAAAGATAAGAAATAGTGAAACTTAATCTACCAAACCATAAGATTGAAAAAGTCAGGTGAATTAGAGCTCACCAAAAGATAGTAATGCCATTTCTTATATCGGTAATAAATCCATCGAAGAGGAACAAAGGTGAAGTAGACAAGACAGTATACATAAGGAATATCTTGTGGCCCTGACAAATTAACCAACGAATGAAGACATCAAAAACAAGCTCAATCAACAAGAACTCAACGGAAATAAATTCGCAAGATAAACACTACTAGTAATTCCACTTACTTGCGCCTAAAAGAAAGCAAAATCCTCCAAACCAAAGAACACCAAGCAGATGAGTCACCTGTTCATCACCACTAGTCCCATCAATATACATTTGGAAACCCATTCTTATTTGCATCCAGAAAGATTAACAAACACAGAGTTCCAGGCTATCTCTAAACCACCATTATACAATCCAAATATACATTCAATTCAATCCAGGGGCAACCCAAATCCGGTTGTTGATGTGGTAACCATCTATTAGCTTCTTGGTTTGAGTTGGTCAGCTATGAACAACCAACACTGATTTACCCCCTTCTGGTCATTTGCTAGTTAGGGTCACGAGGCGGGACTTAACTAGTACACACCATCTGATAATGACTGCGAGTTTTCCTCGTAACTCAAAAAAAATATACATTCAATCCAACCATTAACACATACTCTGCTTCATTGGCCAGGCAAGTATATGTAGTAAGATTTAAACATCCATATCCACAAATGAAGAAGCAAAGGCATGAAAACTGGCATATATATAAACATAAAACTCCATATAGATTTGTGCAGTCTCTCTATGAACAATTGGTCCACATACCTTGGTGATGAAGGTTTCATGTTCTTCAGCCCGTTTGGCAATCTTATCTGCATGCTCCGACAAGATCTGCTTCGTCTTCTCCTTGGTTTCGGCCATTTTCTACAGAAACCAAACACACTAAAACAAATAAAAACCCAAACTCAAAAAGTTAAAATCAAAATCAAAACCAAAACCCAAAAAAGGCGCATAACAGAATAAATTGCATTCATTCATATAAATCCGAACGTAAGAGGCAAAAGTTGTCACCTTTGATCGATCTTTGAGCCTCTGTTTGACTTTGACGAACGAATCTCCATTAGCATACTCGATGAGGTGTTCGCAGCTCGACATTTTTACAACGGTGGCGGTTTCGTATTGGAATTGGATGAAAATGGTCGGTTCTGGAATTCTCTTCTCTGCGGCTTTTTTCCGGTTTTTCCTATATGGAAATGGAGCGTAAAGTAATTATTGTTAACGTTAATCTGTGTGTAATCTCAATTAGGCGTTGATTGAAAAGGAAAACATGTTGCTGATGTATGGTCTGACCTATGGGATTTTACGCAGTTTTGGTTAAACTGTAATTATCATTGTAAGTTGTAATTAAATAGTTCTATTTAATGATGTTTTTCTCTTTCGGTCGCAATTTATTGAAAGCGTCAAATCTGCAGTCTATAGTTATCCACACGAATTGTTTTAATCTAGTTTTTGTTTTTAGGTAGGTTGGATTGTGACTTAGCATATCTCCAACCTTTTTAGTTATCCGATTGGGTTCACGTTGCAAGATAAACTACTAAATATTTGTAATTTATATACTGAATGTTTACAATTATTAAGTATCAGTGTGTCACTAAATAGAACCCAACGGAGTAGTTCAAGTGGCAAATGAGCTTTCTTTGTGGGGAAGAATTTCGAGAAAACATAGTATATAAATTCATTAAATAAAATTGTAATGATTTGATTTTTTTCAACACTCTCTCGGTCTAGTTTAAGACTCTTATATAATTTGTGAGCTATTATATAAGAGTGTGATTTATTTCATGCATACTTGACTATAATTTGTCACTTAAAAATTAATTGAGTTATCTATATAAATTTATTCAATGCATATTGTCAAGTAATGGTGATTAGTTTTTTTTTTTTTTGTCACAAAAATAAATAAATAAATAAAAATTGATTACGTAATTTGCAGAGTATATACGGCACGTCGGTACATATGTCTGGGCTTAACGCGTGGCACGTTTATGCGTTACGTATGATCGACGTATTCACCCATCATCCTAAAGGGACACATTTATGCAAAATTTTAAGTAGCGGTCTACATTTTGTTCCCCTTTTTCTTTTTTCAATAGTCACACAAATTATAAAAATCACCCTCCCATTTCTAATTTATGTGCCTGATTCAATTTGTGTGATTCTTTACCATGTAATATATAGGCCCACCAATGGATTTCGATCTTGTTATTATCAATTTTGAATAGTAACAGATATATAATGTATATAGAACTCTGTAATTGATAATTTTTTTTTTATAATATTTAGTTTAATATATAATTACAAGTTATGTTGTATTAACATAAAATTTTGAATTTAAAAATGAAAATAAAATATTTTTAAAAGTAAATAATTTATTTGACCAATAAATAATAAACATTACAAGTAAAATGAAATAAGAGCAAATAAAAAATACAAAAGGAGGAAATGATGCATATAGAAGATTGCAAATAGCTAGAGGAGCAAATTCATCTTTCACACAGTTTGTGTGAGACTCATGAGCAATCATGTATATTATGAATATGGATTCTGTGTATTATGTTAAGTGTTTAATTCATGTTTATTATACTATTTTTTATGTTTATGTGTATTATGAATATGAATTTGTATATTATGCAATTGAATTTTATGTATTGGACCAGTATCGACGATATAAATTGCCAACATGTTTAGGTTGGGCCTAGTATTTGAACTAAGATTGAGCCCATATCCAAACGGCCCATATGATTGCCTTGACTTGAGCTAATGCCCACTCGGCCCAAACTGGAATATTATGCGAAAAGAGAGCAAATATCAACATATATATATGAAAAAGTATACGGTGTCAGTTGTATCGGGTACATGCCAAAAATTTTATAAAAGGTTATGGTTTTAGGTTTGTCCCCACAATACCAATATATATAAACTCAAAGTCTTCTCTAAATTATAGTCCGTATATATAAATATAGACAAAGACTCGCGTACAATAAGATTTACATGCCCAAAGGTTAAGGTTTTAGATTTGTCCGCACAATACCAATATATATAAACTCAAAGTCTTCTATAAATTATATTCCGTATATATAAATATAGACAGAGACTTGCATACAATAAGATTTACATGCCCATACATCTCATATAGTAAATTTTTTTTTTTTAATATTTAACATATATAATGAATTTGGTAATTGGTATACATGAATGTGTGGTGGTTGTTCTTTGCACCTAATACGTTTAAGGGGCGTAACATGCATGTAGCCACTAGTCAGGTTATGTCGCTCTTATTATCAATTTTTAATTATTCATGATACCCACCACACACTACACATGTTATAATTAATATTTGATAATTTTTGGAATTTAAACTTATATATGAAGCATATATAATATATTATATTATTCAATAGATGTCTTAATTATAATTAATGAGATTAAGAAAGTTTTGATGAACTGTCGGATATGTTGTTAAGCATTGATTTGCCAATAATAATAGCTTCAAGCACGATTTGTTGGTTCTTTATTTGCATTTAATCATAGATTATTATGAATAATAAATAAATCATTAAAATATGCTAAAAGCAAGTATGACAACGTCGTTTAAATTAAATAGAAAACAAAAATATAAAAATTGAATTGGACCATATATTTTACATCCACCATACATACTTTTATTTTAAATACCTTCATTATTTAAATTAATTATCACAACTTCATTATTAGTTAATCAACTTCCAATGACATGAGAATTGTGATAATTAATGTTGCATAATAATATTGTAATTATATTTTAAATACCTTTACAATGAAAATAACAAAACTTTGAGAGTTCAGATTAATTAAAAGTCTGAAAATATTACATATTTCAAAAACTGTGCAATATATATATATATTGTGATAGATGAGAGAAATTCTCAATCACTACATGATAGTGTATACATGGTAAACTCCATCCTTGTATAATAGCCTACCGTTTTTTAGATAATTTTTAACAACACAATTTAAATTGAGCATAAATTGTGAGTCATATCATTTCACTTTTATATATAATCTTCAATATGTTACTTATTCATAATAATAGCAAGATTGAATTGAGTTTGAAGTTTTGTCACCACTCTCTAATAAGCCTATTTGAGATTGAAACTTTCTTCATATCCAAATATCAAACTTAGTGTGAGTGGAGTGTAAAAAGGGTGACAAGACAGTTTTGGAAGCCAATAATAAGCCTATTTGAGCATTACTCTTGCATCATTAACACAATATAAAACAAAAAGAAAAATTAATTTATATTAGTTACGGGGTGCACAACGGACACGTGTACATGTGCTCTCAAAACACATAAAACAAAGTGTAGATCGGAGTATCTGTTGACTTCACACTTTCTCTATTGCATCTTCACATCATCTTTTTGTTTACATGGATGAGACTTCTCCCTTCAAAACTCACATTAGAGATGCCTTAATAATGGAGAACCGATACACGAATTTCTTTATAAAACGATAACAGTTACTTTAACCGTTGAATTATGATCGATTTATCATATGATACTTTTGAATTAGAAAAGATATAAAAGTGTGAAAATCGAGAATAATTTTACAAAACTAATTATTCGATCAATTTGATTGGATTCTCGATATATAATACTTGAATCTCTATTTTTTTTTTTTTTTGAGAAAAAAATCTCAATCTTATTACTTGTCAATCTTAGCAAGTCATCAATTATATTGCCATTTGGATATGAACTAAATGAAGAAAAAAAACCGGCGCAAACGCGAAGTATACAAAAATGGAAGGTCGAATATGCAAATTAATAAAATATAGAAAAAGATAAAGAATACTTCAGTTGTAAACTTCGAACTCCACAGAGAGAGAGGGAGAGAGAGAGAGAGAGAGAGAGTCGTTGGAAGCAAGGAAGGAAGGCTGGCTTCGAACTCCGCTTACTCTACTTGTAAGAAAATTCATTCCTGTTCTTCTTCTTCCAATTCTCTACCTTTTTGAAACGAAATTTACGTCGATACATATAATGATAATAATAATAATTCATATATGACGATGATGATCAGAAGCGGGAGAACTGTTGTTTTTGAATAGACGATAAAACCGAGAATTAACTCACCTTTCATTTCTTGTTTATAGAAAACGTAATCTTATTCCGCAAGAAAAGAATCAAACTCCCGTTTTTCCTTGATTTTGTAGCAGTTTTGGATCATCTGAAATGCGTTACTGCTAATACATGTGATTTTGGGCGGTGGATGATTGGAATTTGGAGAGTTGTGTTGTTTTGCAGGGTTTAGAGGGGGAGGATGTTGTCGAAATCGGAATCTCGGAGGAAAATTGGTGAAAATTCAGGGCACGGGAAGCTATTAAATGATATTGAATCGCTTAGTAAAGCCCTGCATTTGGACAGAACTACTCCTAGGAGTTTANTGTCAACAGTGAGCAGTCGATCAAAGGCTGTTGGAAAATCGAATTCTGCAGAAACGAAATCGAAAGTTGTGAGGAAGGATTTGGCAGAGAAGGAGAATAAGAAGTCTGGTTGGGGTTGGAAGGGGTTGAAGGCCTTAACTCATGTACCGAACCGGAGGTTCAACTGTTGTTTCACCCTGCAAGTCCACTGTGTTGAAGGGCTGCCTCCATTGTTTGATGATCTTAGTCTGATTGTGCATTGGAGAAGGCGGGATGCGGAGTTGAGTACTAAATCAGTGACAGTTGTTGAAGGGGTAGCGGAGTTTGAACAAGAGTTGAAGCATTCATGTTCTGTGTATGGCAGTGGGAATGGACCGTACCATTCTGCAAAGTATGAGGCCAAGCATTTCTTGTTGTATGTATCGATATATGGTGTTCCCGAGCTTGATTTGGGGAAGCATAGGGTGGATCTTACCAGGTTGCTTCCTCTTGCATTGGAGGAATTGGAGGGTGAGAAGAGTTCTGGTAAGTGGACAACCACTTACAGGCTATCAGGGAGGGCTAAGGGTGCTTCATTGAATGTCAGTTTTGGGTATGCTGTTCTTCAGGACAATCTTAGCAAGAAGAATGTGATTGAGGGGCAGAATAGGGGAAGTGCGGTGAGGCGGTTAGGACAGTATGAGCAGGCCATAGTGAGGCATGCAGGAAGCCTTCCTTCAAAGTCATCTGTTTCGAAGCGAAGCCTTGCTGCAAGGTTTGCTGCTGAGTCAAGTTTGTCTTTGAAATCCATAAAAGATGTTCACGAGGCTTCACCAGTGTCGAGGTTGGAATTTTCTGAATCAGTGAATGTGCTCTACCAAAAACTTGAGGAAGAGATGTTGGGCGTGCCTACTGGTCCTAATATGTCTGATAATGTTGAAAGTTCAAAACCAGATTCAAAGTTGCCATCCGAGGTTGGAATGGGAAATGCTGCAGATGAGTGTGAAGTTGTTGAGTTTTCTGTCATAGAGAAAGGCAT
>CM008332.1:32006551-32016743 GCA_002525835.2 Ipomoea batatas
ACAGAAGTAGATTATTAAAAATAATTTTGTTACGTCTAATTAAATTTATACTCTATAGTCGAGTACAAAGACTATAACTCATTCCTCTTGCCCTGACCATTTCTGTGTAATTAATATGAAAATTTGAGTCAATGAAGACTTTGTCTATGAGGTCCCTTTTATATGGGACAGATAGAGTGATTTTCACGAGGAGCATTTCTGAGTGGAATATTATTGCCGATCTTTTCCCGTTATTTCAATTCTCTATTTTTTAAAAAATTGTATTTCTCTGCTTTTCATTTTTTTTTTTTAAAATCCTATAGTTTTCTTTTAATAAATATATATAATAAGTAAAACATTACACAATTACAACCTTTCGTGCCAACAAAAAAAACTAAATACATGCCTGCACAAAAAACTCAGTTAATTTCGGAGTAGTATAGGTCTCAATGTGTAGTCTTAGTTGACTAGTTGAGGAAACTTATAATTAGACCAACAATAAGAAAAGAAAGACTTACATATGGCACCCAGAGAATCCTCGTACTTCTCTCTGGCTCCTAAATTAAATGAAATAGATAAATGGGAAACTTACCCAATAGTAAAATTGGAGAGATTAAGCAAAAGGAGTTGTGAGGGAGGAGAATTATAAAGAAGATCAGAGGATAGATGCATATGTGTATGCATGATGGAGAGTGATATATCGAATATATATATTAAACCCATTTATCTTCAAGGACAAGAAAGTAAAACATAAGCAGAGTGTACCTTTAACTTGTAGCAATTATTGACGCAATACAAGAGGATAAGAGCTCCTTCCCATGAAAACGACTTTGATTTCCCTTCCTATCAATTATCTTTATCTATCACTTCCACATTTCCACAGCACTTTTAAACATGTCTTAATTGTGATATTGAATTTTATTTTTCATTCAAGAATAATAATAACTATAATAATACCCATGGGGTGTGGGTAGGATAGATAGCCTGAATATCTTTTTATTTAACCAGATATCAGGTTTGAGTACTAGAGACAGAACTATCTTAAAACTCATGAGTGAGTGTTTTGCCACCATTTTAGGACATGTGAAAATTGGATTGAGAAATCATGACAAATTCAATCCAATACAATTAGTTATCAAATAAGGGTAAGAGGTCATATATTCGATACACGACTAAAAAAAAAGTGGATATCAAGTTGTACTTGTCTAAAATTTGTTGTTATCCAATCTACACAAATATTTGTCGCATGTCTTCAAATTAAATTACCCTTCAAAAAATTTATAATGGCTAGTTAAGTTTGCCAAAATAATTGAGAAAGAATTCAATTTAATTTTCATGGAAATCAAATTACTTGAAAAATTGATTCTATTGTATGGTTGAAGGAAAATAAGTTGTTGGATATAATTAACATAAAGACTCAAATGACCTTATAAATAAAATAAATATAAGTGAGGGTAATATAAGAAATTTGTTATAACTTTTTCCCATAAGGTGTCAAAAATAAAATATCAAAGAAGAGCAAAGAATTCATTTTCCTCAAATTCATTTTGAATTGGAACAATTTCTCCATTAATCAAACAAGCTAAAATTTATTTTTCCTCAAATTTTAAGCAAAAAATTATCGTAGAAAAATATTTTTCTGTAAACCAAACATGTCATAATAGTGTTGAACTGGAACTTATAACTAATCAAGTTGAGCTTGAGCTTATAACTTTTTGATTAATAATTTGTTGAGCCATTCACTAGTTAATTTAGGTTTGAGTTCAGCTTGACTCGTTTGTACCTGTAGTTAATGATGCTTTGTAACATGCAAGAGTAAGTTGGATTTATTTTATTGTTTGGGTTTCTCAAATAGAATCATTTGCAGGCCTATCAATTTTTACTCAATTGATTGGGCTTTACTTTTGGCCTAAACAAGGTTAAGTTTCTGATAAACAAATAAGAAAATACAGCCCAATTTTTATCAGCCCAACAAAGGTTGCGGCCCGAAGCCCAATTGGAGTCTAAACCCTAGTTCTTATTCTTCCGTTCCCCTTATAAACGTGCATCGGAGCCGAAAAACCTAGCCAACAGCTGAAGAATTTCCAGAGCTTCAAAGCTTAGAGCTCTCTTAGCGTTTATCTCTCTCAGCAGCATCTCAGAATGGCGACTCAGATGAGCAAGAAGCGAAAGGTCTGTTTTCTCTTTCTCTCTTCCCTTCTCTTTTCTCTTTGTATATTCGCGCCGCTTTGCGTAGACGCTCGGAGATATGCTAACGCGGTGTGTATGTTGTTTGGTGTTGACAGTTTGTGGCCGATGGAGTTTTTTTCGCTGAGCTTAACGAGGTTTTGACGCGTGAGTTGGCCGAGGATGGATACTCCGGCGTGGAGGTTAGGGTTACTCCCGTCAGGACTGAGATTATCATCCGAGCCACACGTACTCAGAACGTGCTCGGTAATTCCTCACCACACCTTCATAGGATCTAGCTTTCTAAGCAGTAGTTTTTCATGCTATTTTGTGTATTTTATTGTTTGTATTGCGTAGAAGTATTATTTGAGATTGGTTTTGAGTAGATTGCAGTATGCTTGTTGAATTCTCTGTTCAAATTGATACGAAAATTTAGATTTTTGCCATATTGTTTTTAAATCAATCGCATATTTGCTTTGGATCAGGTTGTTAGTAATTACCACTCAAGTATTAGTAATAAAATGGGCACAAGGCTATGTTTTGGTCCATAACTGTTTATTGATTTAAATTGGTTGGATGAATAAGGGCTGCCTTAAATATGTATGCCCTAGGTTTTGCTTAGATTTGGTGTAATCTGCATTCCACGTACAATAAATGTTCATGTCACCTGTAAATTGAATGCATATGAAACTTGTACAATTTGTAACAATTGAAACCAGAGTTTGTGTTCCTGCTTACTGTGAATTCAATGAAACCATACGCGGTGCTCTTTTATGTATGTAAATATATCTATGTTGTCCAAGTGAACTATGTAGAAGTTTGGATTTGAAGTGGTGCTGGCAAGTGTATTAATGTTAAATGCTAAGTCTGTTATTGAGTATTGGAGTATTATTTAGCCATTTGATTTAATCCTCCCAGCTGATATTTTGTATTGGTCATTGAAGGTGAGAAAGGAAGAAGGATTAGGGAGTTGACGTCAGTTGTACAGAAAAGGTTCAAGTTTGAAGAGAACACCGTGGAATTGTATGCAGAGAAGGTGAACAACAGGGGGCTTTGTGCCATTGCTCAGGCTGAGTCCCTTCGTTACAAGCTGCTTGGTGGCCTTGCAGTTAGGAGGTAAAATAGTTTGAATTATTTCTACTTAATTTCATCCTGATTCATAACATGCTGCATATTACTTGTATATTGCATGTGTTGGGATGGAATCAATGTAGAGAAATTGACCTTCGATGTGTCTTACATGTTAATATTGAATCATTGCCTCTTGCTTAGAAGTTGGTGCTTTAATTCTATGTCATACACAAAGCAAATTGGTGTTCAAATACCAATATTGTGTCGGATGATGACTATATGCATCTGTTTATCCACTCTATACTAGTTAAATGGACCTGTATTCTTGCAGTAACCTTAGTGTAGTGTGGAAACATAATTTCTATCTATATGTCGTAGTTAACAGAGCATGTCTTTTAATCATGGTATAGTCATCTATAAAGCAAATAGGTCAATCTATGTACCAAGTTTGTGTCGGAAGATGACTAAATGTTTTCAGCTTCTCCAGGACTGGTTTCAAGAGCTCTGATGTCATACGTCTAGTTCTGTGTTCATGGGTCGCGACATCACTTGAAATCTGATATTATTCCTTTTCTTTCCTCAACAATGTTTTGCCAATAACCTGTCGTATTCTTTCTTGTTTAGGGCGTGCTATGGTGTTCTGAGGTTTGTCATGGAAAGTGGTGCCAAGGGTTGTGAGGTATATTGTAGTACTTCGAAAAAATTTGAACCTATTTGTTTTAACATACTTGGTGTGTTTTTAAACATCATTCAATATTCTTCTATCAGGTTATTGTCAGTGGAAAGCTGAGGGCTCAGCGTGCCAAATCCATGAAGTTCAAGGATGGTTACATGATCTCTTCTGGTCAACCCGTCAAGGAATACATTGACACTGCTGTCAGACACATTCTCATGAGACAGGTGAGCATAATGTTTTCCTTGCTAAATTTCACCATTATAATTTTGCTTTAAACACCATTTCAATGCCAGTGCCATCTTCTAAATGTTGTGACATTACACTATTTCAGGGAGTGCTTGGAATCAAGGTCAAGATCATGCTTGACTGGGACCCCAAGGGAAAGCAAGGCCCAATGACTCCCCTCCCAGATCTTGTTACTATTCACCCTCCAAAGGAAGAAGAAGAGTATGCCAGGGCACCCATTATGGCTGTGCCAACTGATATTGAAGTCGCAGTTATGTAGACACCATTCACCATTACCTGCCTTTAATTATCAACATGTGTGCTTAGACCTGTTAGTTTCTGTTTTCAGCGTTGGATACTATAAAACCATGTCTTTTTGAGGATTGTGTTTTTACTATTATTAGTAATACTGTCATAACTAAATTTTGTCTATTATGTTTTCCTCAATTCATTTAAAGGTTCAATTTTGTTTGAGTAATGTGTTCTAACGTTTTTTCCATTATTACCAATTTGATTTGCTGGAAAAAGCTTTTTTCCTCAATTTATTGTTGTTAATTAGTCGGTGGGTTCTTTTTTAAAGAGTTAATAATCTTTTTGGAATTACAATTTTTCTATATTTTTAAGCAAAGAGCTGTTGGAAGATGTTACCAATGTTGAAATTTCTTACAACTAAATTTTATATACATTTAATTAATTGAAAAATGCGACATTACTTTCGAAGGAAGTGCTATGGGTTTACGTTTACCATTTAATCCACTTCCAAATTGCCTCAATCCATCCCCCTACCTTAAAGAAACAATAATAATATTTAAATTATTATAATATATAAACCCGCCCCACTAAGGATTTAATGTTTTTCAAGACTTCAACTCATCAGGCTATTACGCAAAAAAAAAAAAAAAAACAAAAACAAAAACATGATGCAAGGTGTATTTGGGTGGATAGGCGAATTGAAATTGTCATTCATATCTATAATTTTTCAATAAAGATGTGAATATAAGCTGTTAACACTTGCGAAGAGATGGCAAAAAATGTGTACTATGTAATCGAAATTTCAAAAAGAGTGAATAATATCTCTACAAGAAATTCTAGAACAAAACTATATTGTGACTTGTAATTAAAGATTTACAAAGGCTGCATATGATGTTTCTTCACACAAGTGACCTTACATCCTTCTCAAATTGTCTAACCTGGCCTGTAGATCACTGTCTATGCCAGCATCTTCATTTCCAGTTGCCTCAGCTTGAGGCACATTGTTCTTTGTTGCTGGGGCAGCAGCTATAGCAGAGGAAGGTGCATTGACAAGCTGTTGGATCATTCAAAGGCCAAAAGTATTAGCAATAGACTTGGGATTAAATTTGAAAAATTGCAAAATATTATGAGATGAAATCAATTGTGAATTGAACAACACGCAGTATTACCTCAGAATTAATATTAATTCCAATCTCATCAAGGACCTGGTTCACCAGCTCTTCAGTTTCTTCTTCCTCCTCATCTCCTTCCAGGGCATCATCAATGGCTTCACCCATCACCTCACTTACCATTTCCATCTTCTCATTTTGCATCTCAAATTCTTGCATTATTCTCTGCAGTGCTGGCAAATTCATCTGTCTATTCATTGTGCCCATTGCCTTTGTAACGCCTTTCATTGCTTCCCCCATTGCTTGAGTTGATTTCAGTGTCTAATCAACACCCACCAAACACAAATCAATTTTTGGTTGAATTCACCAGAATCATTTGATGTATGCAATCCAAAGGCGAAGTATAAATCAAGATTACCTGGATTCTTAGGGAAACGCCTTGAAGTTGAGATTTCAGCTTATAAAACTTTTCAATTTGATGCCTCGTTCTAATGAGATCTTTTGCCATCACCTTAACAGCTCCCTATAAGCAGAAAAACTTCTAATCAAATGCAGACTTTAATTATTGTTGCAAAAAAGACAGAATTACTACACCACTGTGACATGGCCATCAAGTCATGTACATTTTCTTGGGATATAAACCGGATTTTACAACTTGTTAATATCTGAGTTTTCTGAGTGTATATGAATTCAACTATCAACTATCTACTTAAATACACCCCAAGAAGCTACCTACAAAACGTGTATCTCAGATTTTCATAAAAGCCTATTTTTCAATAAGTTGTCATTGGTTAAAAAAAAAAAAACTAGCTAATAAGTAATAAGCTCTTTGAAAGAAGACCTACCATCTGCCCTTGTTTAGCACTTTTCTTTATCTCCATAATTAGTTTTTTCTCTTGTGCTTGTAAAGCCTGTCTCTCCCTATCTATTTCTCGAATAGATTTATCAAGCATCCGCTTGTTCTCCCGCAAGAGTTCTGAAAATCATAAAAATATATAAGCCAATTCATTGATTACCAAAATGATTTAAAAAAAAACAAACAAACAAACAGCATCTGCAAATTCAAAAGATACCATTAGCATTTGGTATCTTGTACACCACTGCTTGCATTGGGTGAACATAAAATCTTCACATAAGCAACAGGAGCAAGAAAACAGCAAATTTCCTCACAATGATGTCAACCAAACAAAATTTCCTAACCTCCTTAAAATCCATAATAAAGCATACCAAACTTGTCCAATGTTATATACTTATATAGAGAAAAAAATTCTCCCCAACACAATCTACAGTTCTGAAAAGTATCCCAATTTTTTTAGTATTTATTTACCCCACTCTTAGCTGGTAAAAACAAACAGATTCATTATTTTCTCATTTCTTCTGTCATGTCTATACTAATGATGTTCCAAAGTTATATCTTCAATCTCAAATTGTTACAGTTTGTACCAAATAGCAATCTAATAAAAACATTTACATGTTCAGCGGCACCTAATCTGCGACAAATTATACCAACAAAATGAAAGTTCTGTCCTAGCAGAAACAATCTAAACTACAGAATCCAAAAGCAAAAATAAAATTGACAAAATTACAAGCTGATCGTGCATCAATTCACATGTAGCAAGGCAATACACAATCAACTTCAATAATATACACTGAATTTAACATAAAAAGAAATGAATTCGTCCGGATTACTGAAATTTTCAAAATAACACGCAGATATTTTCCTTATGCGCGTTTATGCATCGAAATGAAACACGAACCTGCGGGAGTTTTCTTCTTGCCGAATAGGAAACTCATGGCGGTCGAACGGATTCTCTTCGCGCAAACGATTCGATCGGGAAAATGAAACTATTCTGATCGGCTCCTCCTCCTCCTTCTTCCTCTTAATCTCTATCTATGGAAGCTGTAGTAATATTCTCTCTGGAATGATAATTTGAGAGGGTTTTGAAGGTTTTCGCATTACGCGGCAAAGCAGTTGGAGAATATGGAAATCTACACGGATAAGACAATTATGTTGTGTTGCCGCGGTCTCGGTTTTCGCCTTTCTCAAACCTTAGCCGTTAAGCGTCTGCGTGATTATGGGCCGATCTAAATGAGAACATTTGGATGGGCCTTGGCCCGGCATTGGAATGCATTCTTAACTATACAGATTGGGCCTTCTCTGCAAATTATGCTATGGACCCGGGTCTGCAAGGTGAACCCAGGTCCAAAACGCGCGTTTAGAATATTTTGTGAATACTCAAATATAAAGTTCTGTAATTGTGAATATAGAGTTTTTTAATTGTGAATTTAGAGATGAAATTGTGAATATAGTACAAATATAGGTTTTTTTTTCTTCCTTTTTTGACAAATCAAATTTTTATATTTTTCACTACCACAAATTGATCATGTAACTAATTAACCATTCAATGGAATGGTCACACTAGATAATAGTTGGCATCAAAATGAAATTTAAAAATATTCTTTTACTACAAGTCTACAAGTAGGATATATATATGTGTATTAAAAAAAAAAGGATATATATATGTAATAATTTTTATTTTATTTAAAAAAAAAAAAAAAAAAAAAAGGTGACTGGACAACCATGCACGGGAGTATTAAAAACAGAAAAGGAAGTCTTCAGAGGCAGCACACGAGCGCACGTGGGGACCCAGAAGCATAGTAGTTTTAGTACAAGACAAGGCAGGTGGTCACGTGCGGTTTTGTCTCGCAATTTTTCGATATTTCGTACGTATTTTTTCCAATTAAAATACTCTAATTATCTGGCCTGCTTCCCGGAGCACCTGCAGGCTCCACACACATTCATCAACTTTCTTAATTTTATTTTACTTTTCTTCATTGAAAATCACATTTTTATCGCTTAATTATTATTAAAAATTTCTATAATGTCATTGAAAATTTTATATTGTCGTAGATCAAAATATCATACATTTTAGCATAGTATAAGATATAATTTCACAAAAAGCACATAAAATTTTTTTGATTGCTTTGCTCTTTTGGAATTTGGGGAAACATAACATGAAGAGAATTTACCCTATTAGACATTAATTTTGGTTTAAAATATTATATATTAGTTATTTTATGATGTTTAAATCTTTTCTTATAAATAAAAAATAATTTAACTATTAATTACTCCATCGCTTCCATTTCAGGTCTTACTTATTAGTCATTAGTCGGTCAAGCCAATTATTATTTCTTTGTTTATTTTTAAGTACTTTTTAATAAGTTTTAAATGTGGCTAATAATATTTTTGATTTTATTTTTAAATATATAAATTTTTATATACTAATATTAAAATAAATATCGCAAAAAAAATGAATTATAAATAATTTAAATAAAATTTCGTTAATTAAACTTGACACATAAAATTAAATTGAGAGTAATTTTATAGTAAGTCATAACGGTTATATCAAAACAAATAGCTGGTACTTTAATCAAAATTTAACCTCCAAGAAGGTGGTGGGGAGAAGTAACATAATTTGAAAATGACAGCATATTATATATGCACTTGAGGGATAATTATTGTGTGGTTTAGAAGTAAACATCTGTCATTTCACTTCTCCTTTTTACAATCCAGTAATAATAAATTAATACAATGATTGTGATAATGGCTTCGTAACTGTCTTGCAAATTAAAATCATAATTTCACTGTTTTCAATTTATTGTTTTTTTTTTTTAATTTAATCGTTTGAGACAATAGTAAATAGATTGTTAATGTCTTTGAACCCTAAATTTAAGGGCTCAAAACTACTGAAGTAGATAAATTATAAAAATTGTGTCAACTGACAAACATGTCCTTAAATACTTGTACACTAACGTTCACAATAAGGTAAAAATCATTTTTTTTATATAAAAAAACAAAATTCTTAGTAGGATTTAAAGAATATGTACTTTTCAATGCTAACAAAAGTGAAGCTTATAAACTTATTTTGGATTGATTGATTAGTAGAGTTTTTTTACCAAGAATATGAATTGTTATATAACTGCAAGGTCAGGGGTTTAACTTCGATACGGAATATCATATGAATTTTTTTTTTAATTTTTATCTTTTTTTTTTTGGGTTGTTTTTATTTTTATTTATTCTTTTGTCCTTAATTAATTAAGTACACGCCAAGAAACAGGAATGGATCTACAAGATTTGCTTTTGAAAGAAATGGAAAACTTTTTGAGAATATCAAACCTAGGTGTATTATTGAAGAATTTGGAAAAGCTTTTACATTTTTAAAGCCTTTATTTTATAAAGTAATGTAATAACAAAAAGATATTCAAAAAGGTAATATCTAACCCCAACACATGTATTATGAAAGAATGCAAAAAGTTATTAATAACTAATCCCAATTTAAAAGCATTAATTTTGATGATTTCACGATTAAGGAAATAATACTTGATTTTTTAAATTATTAAATATTATGAAAATAAGATACAATATCATTATATAGAAGACAAAATTGGATATAACTATTAAAATCGATGATTAAAACAGAAAATGTAAGCATAATTGATGAAGACTAAATCAATAATTAACTCTATAAATCTATTATAAAATCATTGCTACTTGAGTTAAAGAAATTGATATTTCTCCGATTTTTTTTTTTTGAAATTTTGTATTATAGTTAAAGATATAATTTGAATAAGAATCGTTATATATGTCAATGAAGTATAATTATATCCAAAATATAGCGATCCAACTTGCTACATGCTCTGATACCAATTGTTA
>CM008332.1:32016940-32029021 GCA_002525835.2 Ipomoea batatas
TTGTTCAAGCTCTGTTCGTTTATTTACCGAGCTCAAAATTTTGTTTGTTAATGTTCGTTTACCTTAACAAACAAACATAAACGAACGCTTACCGAACACGAACACGAGTAGTTTGTCGAAAGCTCTGTTCGCTAACACCCCTATAGACTGGTACTTAAGTTGGGGCCAAATTAAATCTCTGTTTATGAACTAGCTTTTATGGTAGAGTTAGAGTCTTGGTTTAAGTGTCATATCAGTAGCTTGGCCCAACAATTAGCAAAGTTGTACTAATTAAATTAATAATATGCAACCTAATCTCGAGGTGGGTTAATTTCAAATTAGACAGCAATAAGCCAATAACAATCATATTTTTACTGGATTTTTTAATCATTGAGTATGGTTGTTATCATCTAAGCAAGGTGATTTTTTGTTTCTATGTTTTCAATTTTTACTTTTATTTTTTGGTTGAAAAAGAAAGTTGAAATATAATCTACTTTAAAAATTCTTTTGTTGGAAAAGTTAGTTTGCATGTGCGCCATGATGCTTGATATTGCCATACTTATTGAGATTCCCTGTGGGGCCCTCATTTAGCATCCACTGCACTAACCCTAATTATCTCTTCATCCTGTCTTTTGGTGTTGTATTATGTTACATAATTTTCTTGATTGCCATTTCTCTCCTGCAGTAGCGAGCTGGACACAATTATATGCATATACATATATATTGGGTCCATAATGGACTAATTTACTTCATTTGGACCAACCACATGTGCCAATTTTTTTTTAAAATAATAATGTCATGTTTTTGTAAATAAAGTAATATATGTTAAATAATAATTGAATTATTTGTCAGAATGTTATATATTCATCTAGAGAATTTTACTATAATACAATACAATAATAATTTAACTCTAGTTAGATATCAATAGAATTACTTGCTTTGATGCTTAGAATCGTAGAGCATCTTTAATAGGATTTTTACGGAATTTTTAGCTTATGGGGGAGGAAATAGAATGTTTGGGGGTTGCTGGCAAGAAATGATTTTTTGTGAAGTCTGTAGAAGGGAAAAAGGGAGAAGAGAGGCGCAATTGCGTGCGTGACCTGCACATACAGTGCCCAACTAGGTGCGTGCTTGCGCGTCAACTGCTTTGTTTTTGTTTTTGTTTTCACGTCATACCGGCTTTTTTCTTTCTTTCCTTCTTCTCTCTCCCTCCCATCTCTCATAATTGACATATCAAAAACCACTACTATTGAGGATGCCATACAGGTCCATCAACATGAATTAAAAGGAAAATCAGACCTAAGGACATGCATCCAAGTCAACACATGGTGGCAAATTTCAAACTATTGTGTGGACCATAGTCCACATAGCTGTGTGAACCATGATTGCAATATACATTTTTAATATACTAAAAGTATATTATTTGATAATATATAAAAAATCATGTATTTTTAAATAATGTACTTTAATTATGTATATAAATAATGTACTTTTAATATATAAAAATATATTTTTGTTTACCGTGCACACATTTGTGTGGACTATGGTACATGGAATAATGATCGATGACAAATATTGCTCGGCTTCAACCCCACTATTGAAAATTGATGAGATCAATTTAGACAATAATATAAGATACAACATTATGAGTTCTTATAGAAGTATAATATTTACACCACAATAGTTTTTTAAGACATAATTATCATCCATACTAAAAAACATTTAACTCTTTTCTATACATAGGAAAAGACAAACATTATTCAACCATATATAAATACTAACTATGTGGTCTATCCCATTTTATTTAATTTTAAATTGATTAAATATATATAATTATATCTTATAAAATGAGATAGATAGATGTAATAATCCTCTTCTTTAAATCGGTACACACCAATATATACAAAAGTATATAAACATTTAAGAAGAAGAAAAAAAGCATCATGTAAGCTAATTTTTTTTTTTTTTTGTTGATATATTAGATTTCCCCGTTTGTGCTAGACATTGGCATAAGAGAAGGTAAATTGCGAGTCGTTCAATCAGTTCACTTTGCTCACAAAAAATCTTTATCACCTCTAATCAATTCTTTTGGACTTTGTGTCTCCTAGTGACCCCCCCCCCCTCCTTCCACGCCAATGTCTTCATTGGAAGTCAAACTTAAACTTCTACCTTATTGGTAGAACAAGATTTTCAGGGTAACTCTTAAACAATTAATTAAGTTAAGTTGCCTTGTGGTAGTTGTGGGGCTAATCTTTTTTTTTTTTGGTTGGGCGATGATGAGGGAAACTGATACACAATCACTATATGAGAGTGTGAACATGGTAAACTCAGTTAGTGTAATAGCCCGTGGTAAACCCCGCACTAATTAACTAAGAAGACTCTGTGTGGCGTCAAACTTTCTAAATACAAAAATCATCTTAATTTATTCATAACTAAATAGTTCAAACTAAAAAAACTGTTCTTATTAATTAATAGTTAAATTTGTAATATTGTAATTACCGATTCAACTACTTGAATATCTTAATTGGAATTACCCACATCTAAACTAATCTTTGTTTTACTATAGGTTGAGAGTTGATAGTTGATGAGTATGCCACTTTAAAAACAGCTACGTGTGGAAACATTTTTCAAACCTATTCATGACTAGGAAGGCCATAGCAGACAACATCATAATATAATGCTCACTTTCTTATAAAGATCTTTGCTGCCTGTGCTCCGAAGATCGATGTCATTGCCTTTCAACACTTATCTTTTTCATAGGGGCAAAAAAGGGACTCATATGACTCACACTTTGCCCATTTTTGAACTTTTCAAATCATTCCAAATAGTGATATGTGAACAGCATCGCTTCATGGCAGCTGCAAAATCCAAGTATTAATTTTAAAATAACAGTATGACGGTATATTTATTATTTTTTATAGGAAAAATGATCAAATGCACTTTCAAATTTTATCTAAAAAGTCAATTAAGTCGTTGAACTTTTAAAAGTTCAATTAACTAACACATTAACATATTAATTAAGTTCATCAAAGTCAAAAACCCTAATAGTAACATGTAATAGCATGTAACAATGCAACAACTGAGCTCCGACAGCATTCCGACAAGTACGACGTTTTCCTGCGGGCAAATCGGTCGCCTTCTCCGTACTTCGTTGGAGATGGTTTTACCAAACTGGTCTCCATCTCCATTCGACTAGAGATAGTGTGACCAACTGGTCGCCATCTCCGTCGACTGGAGATGGCGGCCAACTAGTCGTCATCTCCATCGACTTGAGATGGCGACCAATCTCCAATGACGGAGAAGGCGACCGGTTCGGTCACCAGAAAAGATCACACTTGTCGGAGCTTCGTCGGGGTACTATTGGCCTGTTATTGCTGGTCACAATTTAGGAAAACTCTTTACAAGTTAAGGTAATATATGTTCTAATGTATGGTAATGAGGATGCCATTAACTACATGGTAATTGGCATGGAAAACTATTCTTTTTATACATATTATGCTCCTATTTGAGTGTATGTGCCAGTTTTTCTCTCAATTAAAAATTTAAAACGGTTAGTAGCTTTATTATTTCTTGCTCACAAAAGACCCCACTTCTTGACCCTATAGGATGGTACGTGGAAAGATAAATCAGAATAACTCAGCAAATTCTTTAATAAGAGGACCAGTGTTTAATGCCTACTAAGAACCAACAGTGTGATTGATAGGTCTCGATCATGTTTCTCTGTTCACAGTGTACCAAAGTACCACATTGGGTGTAACTTTATTATTTCTATGGCAAAGATGAGTTGTTACTTGTGTGGATGTATACCTTTTGTTTTATAGCCTGCAAAATCTCACAATTTCAACTCCTCAAAAGTGCAGAAAGAAAGAAAGAATGGCATGGAATTGAAAGGAATCATTTTATCTTCAACCCAAAGAAACCCAACCTATATCCATCATTTCAAACGTGGAACCTCCAGTGTTGAATTCCTTCTCATAGATGATGGGTTGTTTTCTTGATCATAGCCCTGTCACTTTGGTTGCATGAACTAGCTTATAGCTAGTTTCGAGTACTCTACCCTGAAAAAGAAGCTCAATTCTAGCCAGTTTCGAGTACTCTGTCTAGCCTGTGAAAAGGAAGTTCAAATTTTATGAATACAATAATCTCTTGTGTGGAGAGATATAAATCTGCTCACTTAATAATCATAAGATTACAAATTCGAATTTTAACAAAAACAGTTTATTAATCTTCTTAATTTGAACCGATTAACTATGTATTACTACTACTAAATCTGTTATAATGTAATATATATTCACAACTAGAGTTCTGTGACCTCCATTTATAAAAGTTACGTTGTGTCATTAGACCACAAGTCATGGCTGCTATAAGTAACTTAAATTACTTGATTTACTTCTCTATGATCAATTATCAGTTAAGTCACAAGATATGATTTATCCATGTAAATTCTTAATTGTAAATGATCAATTATCAGTTAAGTCACAAGATATGATTTATCCATGTAAATTCTTAATTGTAAATGCTAATTTCTCTCGTAGCCCAAAAAATTAGACTAATTTAGCCTTTATAGTAGCAACTAGCAAGCATAACGCAAAGCTTTCATAAACAAAGTTGAATATGATACACAGGGTAGCCCGTAGGTAGATAATAATATAATCACTCAAGTTAAATGATCCAAGAACTGTTAATCAATTCAAGTTACATCATCATGAACGTAATCCATTAGCAATGGCTTGATTGAGTTTAAGGCTGGTGGTTCCATAAACAGGCAGTTCATCCACCGCCGCCGCCGTTGCATCTACAACGCGGCTGAAAGAGCCGACGTTTTCCAGTTCAAACAGATCTGAGCTAGTACAGCTCCTAACGTCTTCGTCCTCGTCACTGCTGTTTTCGTCGTAAATTTCTCTGGAATCTCGGAAACTGTTGTTAATGTAATGAGTAGTGATATATGGAATTGGATTCCTCTCGTTTTGTTCGTATGTGTTCTTGTGGCCGCACGGCTGGCAATCTTCGTCGAGGATGATGCTTACGGGGCAGAATCTTACTGATCTTTTGGATTTGGCTCTGGAAGGTGTTTTGTTCAGGCAAGACCTGGACGCCATTGTTGAGTCCTTCACTGATCTTGACCTCCAATCTTCGATGGCTTCTGCGGGGTGTTTCTTCAGGCTATTGCTTCTCGATGAGTTGAAAATTGAATTCAGGAAGTTAGCGATTTTTCCGCCCGGTGAAATCGGCTGTTTCACCTTCTTCAGATCTCCGTAGATCTTCAGCGCCCTAGACTTCGTCCTCATGAACCTCCCTTCACGTTTCTGATTCCCCTCAGGGGCAGCAATCGTCTTTTCCCTATCAAAATTCGCCGATTTCGCCGCGAAAATCGAGGATTTTGGAGTACTAGTAGACCTAGACGCCGCCGACGACGATTCCGTCTCCGACGAAGAAAACAAGCTGGAATCCGTGGACGAGGTGGAGTCGGAGTTGAAGAAGTGTCTCCTCGTGTAGCTCTCCATCCACTTCTCCAACATGATTGCTCGTCGGAGACTGGTGATTTCCTCTTCAACTTCAACGCCAACGCCGCCGCCATTGTTGTTCCTTCTGTACGCGAACGACGACGTTTCTTTCTCCTCTACCGACTCGTCAATGGAATGGTAAATGGCTTCCAGGAGGGAGGAAGAGAAGGACGGAGTTTTCCTCCTCCGCTGACTTCTTTCGCTCCGCCATGGCTTTTCCATATCAGAGATAGATCAAATGCAGAGTAGAGTTTCAGAAGAAAGTGGACATGGAAGATGAATACTGTAGTGGAGGGTGGCTATATAGAGAAGTTGGTGGAAAAGCCAAATGGCACGGCTTGGATTTTGGGTGAGAGAGAGAGAGAGAGAAGGAAACTTCCACAGGGAAAAGAGTATGATTGATTCTTACAAGCCTCCAAAATGATGAGGCATATATAATAAGGTGGGAGTTTTCATTATTTTACAACGTTGGAGGACTTAATTATTACCCAAGAATTTTTGTATATAACCGGATAAATTCATACGATTACTTGTAAATAAAAAAATAACTGTACATAATATATCATATTGGATTACTGAAATTGAATATCATATATCACATCAAGATAAGTACTTAATGGGAAATATGCGCTAGCAAGTTCGCTCTAGAAATACGTGTAATTCCTCCTAGTCACTAGGCACAGAGCAAGGAACAACTAGTATGATGTCGATCTCAATCGCGAAATAATCGGTTCAAGCAGAAAATGCCAAGGGTAATACTAATCCCCTATCTCAAGGACGGAGATCTTTACGGCGGTAAAAAATCCTATAGAACTAGTGTAAATCGTCCCATCAAGTGATTATACCTCGGTGAAACAAGTGACATCCTTAGAGCATCAATATCAGTTAAGTTTTTTTTTTTTTACGATTTTTATGATACATGTAGGAAAGAAATGAAAAATAGAGAAGAAAAAAAAAATTACAATCTGACAAAAAAAGAGGGTAAGAGACGTGCACTGCACACGCTCGAGTGGGCATTTGCTGTGTGCTAAACGCGCACCACAGGGGCTGATTTTTCTACTGCAGTGCACTGTTCCAAAATTCACCTTGCAGGAGAACAAAACAAACTCTCTTTCTTTATTCTCTTTCCTCCACATCATCTTACAATATTTCAAAAACCACCAAAAATACATTGGTGTGGATACTCTTACACTTGTCTCTAAGCCTGGCAATGACGCCTAGAAGACATGCCGGGACACTAGCATGTGTTCCCAAAAACATCCTATATAAGGCCCATTAATTGCACCATACTATAAAATCAGAAACATTAGCCTAAATATGAAAACACACAATAGTCAAGAAATACAATTAAAATTACCTATTTTTCTTTCCTTAAAAAAATAAATAAATAAAGTACCAAAAAATGTGACTAGGAGACTTTAGGCTCGGCATGCGTATAGAACATGCGGAGTGGGGAATTATTCGCCCGTCTATAGTGTAATACGTAATGGGAAACTAACAACGAAAAGAAGTTTTCCCGCGCGTGCATGTGGTTATGTCATTTCCAGACTGGGCAAACCAAATGCTCTGCCTTTCCCTTTCCCTTTCCCTTTCCTTTTGTTGTGTTCTTTGTTTTCGGAATTAAGCCGATAATGTTTGGTTCCAAACAGGGTGGCCAACCAATATTCCGACCCCCACCCCTACAACCTTAAAATTAAGGAATCAGATCGCACAGTGTCGTACGGAATCTACCCACCCAGCACTATCATGAGGGTTCACACATACCTGTCTTTTGTACGTACAGATCTGTTCATCTGCGGAGACAATTCCAAGAGCCATTACATCATTGGTTTTAGATACAGCTTGCAATGTGTTGTGTATCGAATCTTGTAATTGAGTAGTGGACAAATTTTGAGGGTTTAGTGATTTGATCCGATTGTGGGAAAGTGAAAAATTGTTCGGTTAAAATTTGTAAAAATATATTGTATTTTTTGTTGGGATGTATGTTGGAAAGATATGCATACCAATTAATGGTTAAGATCGTTATGATTTGATCTAACAGTTGAAAATAATTATGTTCAAGTTTATGAAATGATTCTAGATCTTATTATAAATGCATACTAATATCATTCATCGCTTTACCATGCTAGTATTGCAAAATGAACTCTAAACGTGCTAAGCATCGTCCTATGTTGTTTTCTTCTTCATTCTCATCTTCATCCTCATCCTCACCCTTATCCTCACCAATAGAGGTTGATCTCACAAATATAATACAATCATGAGGATTCTCATCCTCATCCTCATTCTCACCCTCACCTCATCACTAGAGGATGATGTTGATCTCACAAATATAAATATATAATACAATCATGAGTAAAAGCATTACTAAATTTATATGCTAACAATGTTGTCATGGCCTACTATATGGAAACTATGGGTAATAAAGTGGTTCGGTTCCTAGGACTTTTGGAATTTAGTACTAAAATATATTAAAAATATTTCTTTTAACGTAAAATTTCGTGTTTTGGGTTATAGATGGCTTTAGGCCCATGTCTTCATAGAAGATTAGAAGTGGATTAAAACCAACCCTTTATATAAAACAATTTTAGGCCAATGCCCTTTTGCCCCAAGCCAGCCGATTTAAGGTTAGTTTTTTTAATATATGTTTAACCTACTAAAGCACAAAGAGTCAATAATTGCCTCCACTGAGCTGAGGCTCGAGCCCACTCCCATCATCTATGTGGGAGTGTTAACCGGGACACCGGATGCCACTAAACCACATTAGCTTGATCATGAACTAGCTCGTGACTAACTCTAAAATATAGCAGCATGCCCTTTTGCCCAAGGTCAATTCAAGGTAAGTCCGATCCTAAACTAGCTCGTGACCACTTTTAAAATACATCAATATGAATTGGGAAACATCAAAAAGTCCAACATTAACTAAAATAAGGCAAGAAGCCCCCCTGATAAAAGTCTAAAACTGCATTACAGTAAAGCACAAGAAACATCATAGACTTATTCTAGTTCTTGATGCAAATATCACAAAAAAATGTTCCATTTCTACTTGACATAGATCAAGAGAACAAGAAGGGAACAAGTTGTCGCTAATCACGCTTCTCTTTACTCGTTACATCCATAGCTAAGAAGTTCCTGAATAGCAGGGTATCCATGGCCAAGCGGGGATAGCGTGCTATCTTTACACTGCAAGCAAGCTTAGATCATTCATTCTAGTCCCTTCCTTTTTCTTTTTCTTTTTTTCTAAACAGAACTTAATGTCCAGCTGTAGAATTCAATCTCTGAATATCAACCAATTTATATAGATCCCCTCGCCTTTGCTTCTGAAATGGAAGGTACGTTCTGCATGTCCGTTTAGAATTTTCATAAGCATATCAACAGAAATAGCGACTGGAAGGTAATTCGCTTTCAGAGATTGATTCTCGGAGTATAGATGATGGCGAAGAAGATAAATTTCATCTTGGGCTAATTATTAATGATGTTAAAAACCATATAATCTCTTAGTCTCGAGCAAGAAAGCAGTCAAAAGTCTCGAGCAAGAAAGCACACAGTCAAAAGGTATCATCGTTTTTAATCATCAGCGCAAAGCATAACCAAATTAGATCAAAGTCTACCGGTGCATTCTTGATCAAACGTACCTTCTAAGCTCAACCAATGAATAGTCAATCTCTCCGATTACTGTAGTTTCATCATGCTCGGTTGTTGCAAGAACTTCTCCAAACTGCCACATTCAATTCATTTCGTTAGTTGTAATCATTGCCGAGGACATTTACTTAAAAGGAAAGGCTGAGGAAAGTGCGATTAGTGGCATCTCTCAAGTGCTTTGAGGTTGCTAGCAGTTGACTTGGTTACAGTAGAGCAAAAAGTTGTCTAAGAATTGAGAAACAAAAAAGAAAAAGAAAAAAAAGAATATTTATGATGCCATCATTTTCTTACCGGCCCAACGAGGGTGGAATGTCCCCAAGCTACATAACTAGAACCGCAATCTCTTGCTGGTGAACAGGTTGCTACGTACAACTATAAGGAAAGAAAGCAACATCAAATAGTCATACGAGGAGCATAGCTAAAATGTAATTCAGCCTTGTCATACGAAGATTCCACCAAGATACCTGACAATCTGCAGCTCTGCAGGTCAAATGAAAAAAAACGATTGTGCTATCAGGTGTGATTCTATAAACCGCAAGGTTGAATAGAAAGATTAAAGACAGATGGTCAAATTTAATTGACTATGTTCTCCTAGGGGAAGTTAGTAGCTTTTTTCCTAGTTAATTGACATAGTCTTTAATCAAATTTAATTGACTATGTTCTCCTAACTGCAATCAAAAAAACTATACATTACCTTGCCCGTTGCAACAGTTCCCAGTGCAGTGGTCCAGTAGTCATGTTAAATGCCCCAGGATAACATAGCAAATGTGCACCTACATGCCAATAGGAAACAATTTATTTACAAACTAAATGCTGAAAATTCAATGGAATAGAAATACTATGGATGAAAACTACATTAGGTGAAAACATTTCTTCAGGAAAGAAACTAGTTAGCTTTCTCCATGATAGCTAAACGATACAGTACCGTCTTATGCTGTACTCCACAATTGAATTTTAAGCTCAACATAGTCCATTTTGGAATAAGACAAGTATAATACGAAAAGAATTCAGCAGCGAAATGTTGATATTAAGTTTGTTGGTAATGAGGTGATCCCAAGGAAAGCCTTGATTTGTTTATGTTTATTGAAGTTCATGGAATAACATGCATAAAAGAAAGCAAAGTTGGACAAACTGTTGGCTTGGTAACCACAAGGTTACATGGTCAACTCCCACTGGGAGCGGCCTATTGGCCTTCTTGGTTTGAGCCAATTAGCTATGCGCAACCTATACTAGTTTACCTCCTTGTGGTCCTTTGCCGACTAAGGTCACAAGGCAGGATTTATCCGGTGCACACCCTCGGGTAGTAGCTATGGGTTTCCCTCATCACCCAAAAGAAAGCTCATATAGTTCAAAAGTTCGCAATGGAGAGAAGTATAATACAGTAACTTGCTAATAGCTGGGCAAAATAATCCATACCTCTGGCTGCATAGATGGCAGCTAGCTCTTGAAACCGAATGTCAAAACATATACCTATACCAATGCGCCCAACAGCTGTGTATAAAACCAAATAGTTAATTTCTCATAGGATGAATGACAGGTTACACAATATGGAACCGAAATTGGGTAAGAATTAAGAATTTACATTCATTAGCTTGGGGTAAAGAAAGGAAAAAGTTTGTGGAGGGTTTAATCAATGACAGACAAGTGAAGAAGTTGATGACTATTGAATCACTAATTCACTATATATTCATATCTCCAAACCTAAAAGTTTCAAAGTATGTATTTTGACAATTCTCTCCTTTCGTCTTATGTCCTAATAATGGATAAAGATAAGGCAAGGATGACAGATGACCTGTGTCCACAATGGTTGGATTCTCCCCCGCTGTAAGAGTATTTGATTCTTTAAAGGTCATTTGGCCCGGAATATCAATGTCAAAAAGATGTATCTGTAAAAGAGGCAGTTTATCAGTGACAGTAAAGGCAACACCTCAATCATAAAATGTATCAATTTCTAGAGAATTAGTTAACACAATATATGTCAGATGGCAAAATAACATTATCAGGACAAAAAATACCATTGTTTTCTTGAAATGAAAGAAAAAAAGCATAAACCTTTCTGTGCTTGGTCAAAAGCTCTCCGTTAGTGCCAAAGACACAACATGTGTTATACAACTTATCACCACTACGTTCAGGTATAGAGCCACCAATAATTGTTATTTGCAGACTCTTAGCAAGTTCAGACAACATCCTAGTTGACGGAGATGCACCAAATCCAGCATCAATGTCCTCTGCATATTGTGGAAAACTGTCATTGGAATATGGACTATTCCATATTTCCTGATTTAACACGAAGGAATATGTGTTAGTATAGCACTGATGAAAATCCCTGGCATTTGGTAGACATATTACGATACATACTCCTTAATTTCATGCGGGAATTTAAAGCACTATAAGTAGTAATTTGATCAAGTGCAACTTATATATAGGGAAAAAAAAACAAACAAAAAAAAAACAGGAAAAACTGAAAGAAGCAGTATGCCACCTTATAAAATACAAGTTTTTGTCACTCAAAATAAAAAATAAGGATGAATTTAGTTAAACTTACAGGAAGGAGAACCAGTTGAGCACCCTGCTGTGCAGCATCCTCAATGGCCTTCTTAGCACGAGCAATGTTTTTCTCCTTGTCAGTAGTCACAGACAACTGACAAAGTGCAATCTTGAACTGAAACAAATAAAACAAAATCACCATTATATATCATTTCCACAACAACTTTCCATTATAAAGGACCTATGGGATATGGAGTATTTTCTAAAACCCTGAAGTATAACTAGAAACAGAATTAACATTAACATAAAATGCATTTCTATAGGAGCAACCCCGGCCAAGTTGGTCAAGCTGCTAACTTAGTAACCATAAGGTTACAAGTTCGGCTCCTAGCAGGAGGTGGCCTAGTAGGCTTCTACGTTTGAGCCGTACAACTATAGACAACCAAGTCTGGTTTATTTAGCGTACACCTTC
>CM008332.1:32040813-32051742 GCA_002525835.2 Ipomoea batatas
GGGGGTGGATACCCAGCAGTAGTTATACAATGAATCTGGATACTGAATTACCAATGCAGCCATGTAAGTCTGCAATATTTGATGTATGAAGCCAGTTCATTATATCAAATTCCCCAAGCAGGAGAGCAGACTCCCAATTTCGTCAGTTGTCAACACTCGTGGAGATCGATTCCTAGTTAAGAACTTAAGATGTACACAGCTGGCTATGGGTGATCATTGATGCCATTCAAACACCACCAGACCATATCTTCCACAATCCCGCTCATTGCATCGAGAGCTTCAAGAAGAAATAATTGAAATAAGCATTGACTTCTAGGAAAAAGCAGATATGCACTTAAGAAGATTGCATGGAGTCCTTTCCTTGAATCAAAAGGCTCGGAAGAAATGACAATAAACTAAGATGTTCTTGTCCCATGCGTTGTCTCGAAAGTGTTTTGACAGCAAGAGCAGATAACCATACCTAGTCTAAATTCTTTAAAGACTTTATTGGGTAAAAATGGCCTCAACTCTATCAAGTGACGCTTGTAACCGTCCAGAATTCATGTTGAACAACGGTTCCTCAGTACCTAAAGCCCTGTATACCCAAATTGAAATAAAAAATACTAATTAATCATTTATCTATCAGCAACTCAGCAAGAGCACCACCTGAAGCTTCAGTCACCCATAAATACGAGTACAATAATAGGGCATACTATAAAGTCAAAGATTTAGATTTATTCAAGTAAAAAGAAAACGAGGACTAAGTAACTTGCCCAGTAATTTCTGGAAGAACATAATCTGCTCTCCACCCAAAACGGAAATCTACACCAGGGCACAAGCCAAGTGATGTCTTATTCCGTATCCTAGATACACCATCTCCACCCAAGCACGTAGTAAGCTTCCATTTCCAGCCAGTTGCATGCGACTGAAAGCTATGGCCTACTCCTACCTGCATCAGTTTGATTTTAGATCATACACGTTTGTGCACATACTTCCAGTACGTGGCAATAGAGGAAGGGGAACAAATGACCAAAACCTGAAGATTCAAAAACTTTGTTACAGGGATCTTTGAAGAAAAAAGGCGCACTTCATGATGCAAAGGCTCGTACATGAATTTCCATCTCCGATCAGGGGACAAAGGCTTCAAAACCAGTTTTGCCAGGTACTCATTGGTTGGAGAATTATAGAACTACATAAAATAAACCCAGACATTACAATTACTAGCATAAACTCAAAATAATAGATTCATACAAAATAGCCAGTATAAATACTAAGCCCCTGTGACAGGCAAGGGACACGCTCAAATCTTGTACTTAAAACTATCAGCAATACATCGTTTACTCCTCGCTAACTATATTCATAACTACATTCCGATAACATTCTTACCATCAATATCATAATGCACAAAGCAAATGTTAGGATCAGTGACAGGATATAGGTACTTCAATGAGTTTTCTTTATGCCATCTATATGGAAAAACGGGGGTCTCCTGATAATGCACATATATGTCCATCCTACACTACTCTTTGTATCTAGGGGATCAGATTAATACTTAAATGCCATTAACAAACTATGGACTGATGCCTCAGTGGAGCGATATTGACTCTTTGTGTTTCAGTAGATTGAGAAAGTAGTTATGAACAGATACTAGTTGTAATAGTGACTGATGGTTCACCAAAGAGGATGAATTCTGAGTTTTTGCACACTCTTTCTTGAGTTTCTTCACAACTAAGAACGCTATTCAAACTTCAAACAGATCACTCCAAGTCCCAACAATCAGTCCATAATTGCTAATTAAATTCCAATTTAATAAAGAACACATACAAAGCACAAAACCAGAAGAAAGGCATAATAATAATTAAAACAAATTATACCTCCAAATTGACGCCAACACGAAAACCTTCCAGTTCTTTCCTGAACTTGAGAAAGAATTCTGAGGGCATCAAATTGATGTTGTACAGCTCGTCCCAATTAGCGGGCTCTTCTCCACCCGAACCGCCACCCTCCATTTCCCAAAACCCGAGAAATTAAAATTTAAAAAACAAAACCTGCAATAAAAAAGGAAGAGAATTACACCTAAAATCGTTTATACGCAAATTATCGAGAGTACAACACAGATTTATTGAAGAAATTAATCAAAAGATAGAAATTCACGGCTAGATGTGAGTGAGATAGTAGTGCAGCGGCGAGTTTCAGCAGGGATAACGCGATACTCTTTGGAGAACTGGGGAAGACGGGAACGGCGTTTGACTTGACATAACCAAAAATGATATTTTCTCCATTGAAAATATCCAAAAAAAATGATATACTTAATGAGAATTTAATATTTTATACTCAATAATTTTTATTTTTTTTAGTACTATTGACGATGGTACAATGTTTTATCACAAAGTAAAATTCTACTGAGTTCAGAAAGAATTTCGAGAGAACTTAAGTTTGATTTCCACAAGTGACGAATTCTTCGTGAGCCAGCTCTTATGCCTCTTAGTGGACCCGAACCACGGACCGGAAAAAGACTCGGTGAATTTATCCAAAAGAAAAAATTCTTTCGGTCCTAGAGCCCAACAAGATAATTACACATTTACACTGAGTCAGTAATCTATTAGTTAGCAACCCATTAGGTGAGAAAATTATTGTTAGATGTCAACAAAAAGTCTATCACATTAGATGTAACCGTCACACTGTGGCTACTAAGGCTTCATTAATTCTTGCTCACATTCTACCACTCATGAAGCAATTAAGTTGTATGTGCAGACATAGAAAAGTAATTTTCAATATGTCAATATATATTTTTTAAATTGAGTCGATGCCCACAATCTGCCATTTACGGAACATTTAGTTGGAAAGGGAGAATTAAGAAAGAAATGAATTGTAATTTCAGCCAAAAATCTTGTGGTCTAGTGGCACCCGGTGTCCCGGAAAACACTCCCACATGAATAATGGGAGAGTGGGTTCGAGTCTCAGTGGAGTCAAATGTTTACTCTTCGTGAGGTATGCATGTGTTCATTTTCATACATTAACGTATATCTCCTCATTATTCGTGTTCAAAATTAATTGTACTTTAATAATAGCATAAAAATGATAGTCATTATCCTTTTACCAATTGTAATTATTTATTTGTGATAGTAATACCTAATCAAATTATATAAGAGTTAATAAAATCTAATAGAAATTTTTTAAAAAGATGTAATCATTTGTTATGATTAGTTGTACATTCTATTAACCTTTTTTTTAATAATTAATAATCATAATATCTTTCCTATTTTTGTTATGTCCTCACTAACCGTTTTCAAAAAAAATAAAAATGTCCTCACTAACCTTTTTTTGTATAATCATAATATATTTCCTATTTTGCTCCTATACTGTTTAGTTATTACTCTTAACATGTTAACGCATATAACAACAATCTAAGAAATTAATGCCCTCACTATCATTGAAGTTAAAAGAAAGAAGGCAAATAATTAGGGGGTCAAATACAATATTTAATGCCTAAATGCCTAATTCATTGTATGTTTCTACATTTTTCCCGTTATTTAGGGATTGCAATTATATTATTACTTTTTTTTTTAAACGTAATTATATTATTACTATTCGCCAAATATTTGTTGATTTTATATATTTATATTAAGGCAACAAAAATGTGATATATTGTGGGGTTTAAATAAGTTTAATTGGAGTATCAAAATCAAGATTTAAATTGAAATCAATACTCAGTAATTGAAATAATTTTTTAATGAAAGTAGACTCTTTATTTGATAGTGGGTGAAAATTCGAATCGAAATCAAAACTAGAATCAAAATGCATAAATAAATATTATCATAGCATATACATCTATTCAATTAAATTATTATATATTACTAGTATTTTCACACCCGCGTTGCACGGAATGGATTTGTTATAATATTTTAAAAATATTTAGATCAATATTCAATTAAATTATAATATATTATTGAAAACCCAAAAAAAGTCAATACATCGACCAAAAAAAAAAAAAAAAGGCCAATGTAGTGAATGAATACTTTAACCATCGAATTCAATGCAAGTTATGAAATTTTATGTGAAAGTATAATCTGTATCATTAGAGTTGCATATTATAAGATTTATGTAGATTTGCAACTATTTGATTGATATAATCTCATTTTCTGTTTCTCCATTTTACGTAGAGATTACTCTGTAACCGCCGAGTTCATAACTTATTGGGTAATCTCATTTTACTTAGAGATTACTCTGTAACCGCCGTAGAGATTACTATGTAACGGCCGAGTTTATAACTTATTGGGTAATCTCATTTTACTTAGAGATTACTCTGTAACCGCAAGTTCAATATTACGTAATCTCAATTTACGTAAAACACGTTTGTAACTATAGTACAACTTCTGGTCCCTTTGTCAGTGTAAATGCTAATTTATTCTCTAAATATCATGAGTTGTACATTTGACCTTTAATTAGTCACAAAAATAACTATTTTCATCATTTAGAGACATTTCACAAGTGGTTCTCTTGTTTATAAGGACAAAAATAGCTACTTTTGTGACTAATTAAAAGGCATATTTGTATTCCATGATTATTAAACACTAAACTTAACAAAAAAAACACACACACACACACCTAAATGTCCACAAGTGGACTACAACACTATAAGACTAGGAAACTGGAAAGAACAATATGTTTCTCAGGACTCAGGAGGGTGGGTGTTGGTGTCCTCAAATGGTACCTCGTTGCGTTGAGACGACAGCCCTCCAAGTCCCAATTGTCCAAATCGATCCATCAGCTCCACTTCAGTTCGCTGTGGCAGCATCATCTCGTTTTGCCTTTGCTGCTCACTGTTTCTGTTAGGTGGCGGCATCGCCATCATATCGGTCAATGCCTTGCCATAAATTTCACTGAAGATCTTCCCGACCCCACACATTGCTTGCTCCCGGTTTTCATGGATGTACTGCAGGGACAACCCTTTTCCCAACACACGTTGAGTAAGTACAATCTCTCTTGCAGCGGGAGAGAGCAGAAATTGGGCGTGGCTGATGCATTCAAGGCATGCCACAGCATCTTCAGCAAGTCCGTTTATCACTGTTCTAGGCAACAACAAAAATGTCCGCATCACGTTGAAACCTATTTGTTCCAACCAAATCCAAAACGAAATAATCTGGAGAGCCTTCATGGGATCATGTCCAGTCTCATAAACTAGGATTGAGTATATGTTTTTGTCAACGTCATATAAAACCCTAGTTATCTCCTTCGCGATATCAATAGGCTTAGAATCCATGGCAAATTATCCAGAGAGATGTTATACCTGAAAACCACAAAATTCACACCATTAGGCTTCAATCTCGCAAAAAATAACGACTTGTTGAAAAACAAATAAAAATTAACACTAGAAAATGCTATAGCATGGAGGAAAGTAAGAAAAGTTTCAAAAGAAGAGAAACCTGAAGAAAAAAATTCAATGACAAGGGTCTTAAATGATTTGACAAATTTGTTGATGCTATTCAAATGCTCCCTGCAGACCAATATATAGGAGATTTAGTTGGTTGTATTGATTATTGAATGCATTTGGATTCTGTTTTTTTAAATGCATTGCTTAAATGAAGATATCAGCTTGTCACCAATTCAAAACATCTGTCAACCCAAAATCCAAACCTGCTAACCACATTCATATGAAATTATGATAATTAATAAATGACGTTGTGTTGCATAGTTTGGAAAGGCCCACCACTTGAAACCAATAGGTTGCAGGTTCAAGTCAGTTGGGGATAAATAGCTATCCAGCTTGAACCATGTAGTGTGTATTCTGCAGTTTTGCTTCTGACGACTCCAAAACTAGTTATCTAGCTTGCAATCATGAAGTATGTGTTTTACAGTTTACTAAATAAATCTATTCTAAGCAGAAACATATATGGTTAAATTTTAAAGGGAACACGACATTTTTGGCCCCTGAATTGTTTCACTTTTGGAAATTTGGTCCCTATTAATTGATCTAAACAAATTTAGCCCCTTAATTGTTTATAATGTTGCCCTTTTAGTCCCTAGTTTTATATAATTGTTAAACTCCATTAACATATGAGGTTATTTTTATCATTTAGAATCAACATTCACCGTTAAAAATGACGTTCACATTGAATGAAACTTTAACCATAGATATTGATTTTAAATGACAAAAATAACCTCAAAAAAAAGAGTTTGCTAACAGAGTTTGATAATTATATAACACTAGGGACTGAAAATACAACATAATGGATAATTAAGTGACTGAATTTGTTTAAATCAATTAACAGGGACCGAAATTCCAAAAGTGAAATAATTCAAGGGCCAAAAGTGTTGTTTTCCCAATTTTAAATGTATGATCAATTATTGCGCTTTTGATGGTTCATAAAGAGTTCACATCCAGATACTTAGATCCATGCTATGTTTTTAGTTATAATCTACTCCATACAAATCAAAGTATCTCAATAACAAAATGTTATGTACATCAAAGTATCATTGTTTCAAGCCATTTTAAGTGCTCACTGCCCATAATTAGACAATCAAATTATGGTGAGGGAGCCTTGAAGGCTGTCTCTAACCTCCTTGATTCTAATTAAACCTTAGAATGAAGTTTTGAGTACAATGCAAGCGGCAAGCCTGCACTGGGGTGACTCTAATCTAGCCAAAACATGATCATCTCTGAATGATTTGTTACCCTTAATCTTTCTCAAGCAACAATTTTAGAAACCTGTTTGAAATTTTTCTATATCTTATATGCATAAAAACAAATATGGAACTTATGTTGCATACTATGTGTAGTGCACTACATTATTCTTTTCTTAGAAATGGTAGTGAAGTGAAGCTTTCAAGTTGCTTGTCAGATTCAACGACTATGTCAGGCATTATAATATAAAAGCTCAGCTCTTTCCAAGAAGTAAGAAGGGAATGCAATAAATTTATGATACCTAGCATTGGGACATTACATTGAGAGGTCCAAAACTTCCAGCAGCATACGGCAAGTCTCCTCCCTGCAAGGAGGAGAAAAACTCAGTTTAGACACCTTTTAACCTTGCAGACCAAAGGGAACATTTTCTCAAACATACCTGTATTTATATGTAAAAAACTTGGACCTGTTCAACTATGATGGCAAAGAGCATTTGGAGCCCTTATGGTTCAAATTCAGGAGAGGCAAAAGTAGATTCTCTTATACATTTAGCTATACAATGGTAGGGGAAAACCAAAAACCATAGAAAGCAACTGCTTATAAAATATACCTACCTCCATAAACATCTATTTGACTTAATTTCATAGGGTGACTATGGAAATCAAGCAACAGTTAATATATGTTCTCAAGTTCTTTATGCCAGGAATTGCAGACGCAGCAGCACCTTCCACAGATCATACAGGGAGAAAGACCAGCATGAAGAGAACTTCTGTTCAGGATGTGATAAGGAGGACTCATTACTAGATCTCTGTGGCCGAGGAGGAATTGAGAAATGAGGTGATGATTGAGTACACTTGAAAGATTCAGTGCTATTGTTGTTCTTAGAGCAGCTCATTGTTGCAGCAAAGAGCCAACAAGCTTCTAGAGATGGTAGGTAACTTGTACATACCACCATTGTTACTTTTATTAACAAAACTGTGATCTCTGACTAAGAAATTATTACAAGCATGTTTTTGAGTTTCCTTGTTTACATGTTCCCTGGTTTGACAATGTCCTTCAAGGAGAAGAAGCTGCATCTGATAGGCTGGTAAACGATTTCGATTTACCAGCATAGAAATTTTATATGCCTCTCCTGAAAGCAAGGGCAAAGATATTAGAAAATGAAGTAAACAAAGAATACAAAAACTATTTGAGTTTATATTGAAACATTCAATGTTCATTCAAAAAAATATATAAAAATTCTAAAGCAAATTTAATTATATGTGATGATGGATATAGATCAACATAAGGAAAGACAGATACCAAAAATGAAGTAAACAGAGAAATCAATTGAAGTATACAAATTGAAATATTCATTGTTTCTCAAAATATAAATAGATAAACTTATGCTGCATAAAAGGAAAGGCAAATGATTTTTTTTTTCAGAAGACATCTTGCAAAAAATTAAAGCCCAAAATCCAAATCTGCTAACCACATTGATTAGGTAATTATGATAGTTAATAATGACAGTGCTCTATAGTTGGGAAAGCACCATCACTTGAAACCAATAGGTTGGGGATAAGTGAGGAATAATAATTGATTCCCACTTTTACAAAAGATCACAAGAAATATACACATAACAATTAACAGAACTGATAAGAAAGTTGGTTTCAGAATTATTGTATTCCATTTGCCTTTCTAGTGAGTAGTGACACCAAAAATAGCTATCTAGCTTGAACCATGTAGTGTATTTTCTACAGCTTTTGCCTTCTAATGACTCCAAAACTAGTTCTCTAGCTTGCATTCATGAAGTGTGTGTTTTACTATTACTAAATACACTCTAAGCAGAAACATATATGGTTAAATTTTGAATCTATGATCAATTATGCACTTTTGATGGTTCATAAAGAGTCCACAGCCTGATATTTAGATTAATGATATGTTTTTATTAATAACTAATAACTTACTTCATACAAATCAAAGTATCATAATAACAATGTTATGTTATGTACATTAAATCAAACTGTTAGATGCTGCAAACTTTGCAAAATTACTTATTAATGAAAACACTTTCTACTTAAAGAAACTTTTTCCATTACCTGATTGCTTGAATGCCCTCATTTATCTTCAGTATATAAATTTTAAAATTGTTTCCTGTCATTCTAAAAGTACCATAGAAAGTTGTATCCATTTGATCCAACAACAACTTAGTCTCCAAAAGTTCAATTCTTTTTCCATAAATTATGAGATACGGAGTACTACATAACTAATAAGAATGTAAACCAAAGAGACCTTTCAATATATGGAGTATAACTATAATAGGCATTAACTAAAAAGTTTTCACCAGCCAACCTCAGATCTTATAAGACTTCATAATACTCCGTATAAAGTAAATCATTGAGAAGGTGTAACTCAGTGAGCTCCCTCACTTGCAACATGTAGGTACTAGGTAGTGGGGTTGAGTCACCTTGAGGGGCTATGACGGAAACAAAATTCGATCCCTGATTGTTGGGTTGGAGTGAGAGTTGAGAGTTGAAGCAACGCTTTCAAGTCGCTTATCAGATTCGATGAGTATGTGAAGCATTATAAAAAATCAGCCCTTTCCAAGAAGTGAGAAGGGAGTGCAATAAATTTACGATACCCTCAATCGGGATGTTACACTGAGAGGTCCAATACTTCCAGTAGCAGTTTCCCTGCAAGGAGCACAACTTGGTTTAGCCATCTTTTATGTATTAACTTTGCACACCAAAGGGCACATTTTCTCAAACACCTTACCTGCACTTAATGTGAGGTATATGTATAAACTTGGGCCTGTTTAACTATCATGGCAGAGAGAGCATTTGGAACCCTTGAGGTTTAACCTCAGGAGAGGAGAAAATAGAATCTCTAAATCTTATATTCATAAAAATGAATCTATAACTTATGCCACATACTATGTGCAGTGCACTTTCTTTTGTAAGGAATGGTAGTGAAGCAAGGCTTCCAAGTTGCTTATCAGATTCAATAAGTGTGTCAATCATCATAAGTCATAACTATCATGGCAAAGACCATTTGGAGCCATTTAGGTTAGTTCAAACTCAGTAGAATTGATAAACTCATTCCACATTCAAAGCATAAACCAGAAGAAACGCATAATCCCAAATAAATGATACCTCCAGATTGATGCCAACACGAAAACCTTCCAGTTCTTTCCTGAACTTGAGAAAGAACTCTGAATGCATCAAATTGATGTTGTACAGCTCGTCCCTCCATTTTCCAGAACCCAAAAAATTATAATATAAAAAAAACAAAACCTGCAATACAAAGGAAAAACATTACACCTAAAATCGTTTATACGGAAATTATCGAGATTAGAATGCAAATTTATTGAAGAAATTACTCGAAAGATAGAAATTCACGCAATTCCAAGCCAAACGCCGTTCCTGTCTTCTCCTGTTCTCAAAAACAGAATATTGGAAAAAATTAAACTAGGAGTAATATATGTGCAAAATATGTTTCGCCCACTCAATTCCTCATTTTTAATTCCATTTAAACTATTCTTTTAATATGTTGAGTAATTTTTCATAACGTAATATATAATTCATCATATAAAAATAAATCAACAGCTATCACTTAAAATTTGACAATAAATTTAGGGGAATAAATTAGTTAAAGTTTACATGATGTTAGAATAAGACTACGGGGTACTATCAAAGTTTAAGAATTTGCCACTAAGATAAATTTATAGATATTATAACATCCTCACAAGTTCACATTAAAATAAAATAAAAATACAAGCACGCATGATAGCATATCCAATTTTGAATTGTTGATTCATGATCTAACAAATGTAGAACTATAACTCGTGATTGCACATTATACCATTCAACTCATGAAAAGGTATCAAACATTGCCATGTCTTCTAATGGTACCACGTTGCATAGAGGTTGCACATGAGACGACATGCCTTAAGAGTCCCAATTCAACAAATTGTTGTAGCGTCATTTTATTTTTTGCTTTCACGGTGATATTAAAAATTGGGTGTCTATGATGTTTTTGCATCTTCAACAAGTTCACTTACTTGCTCTGTTGTCCGAAACTCCTCTCACTTCCAAATCGAAGTTTTCTAAATCAATGATTTTTAACTCTCACGGCAAAGAGAATTTGGAGCCCTTGAGGTTGAAATTCAGGAGAGGCAGAACCAGAATCTCTTATGCATTCAGATATACAATGGTCAGAAGGGAAAACACATATATAGGTTAAAACAGTATGTAGATGGAAATTACATTATGTGCCCACACGGTTTGCCTCAAGCATAAACCATAGAAAGCAACTGCATACAAAATATTCCCACCTCCACGAACATC
>CM008332.1:32108635-32118949 GCA_002525835.2 Ipomoea batatas
TTATTTGTTATTATTATTTTTTATTAATATAAATTTAAAAATAAAATATGTTACATGCCCCATTTTAATGGTATTTAATTGTATTTTGCAATAAAATGATAAGATGAATGTGTAGTAAAGAGTATTGAATAGCCTATGTTATGTGATATAGGTTTAGGGATGGCAATTTCAATCCGCCCCTTGGATATCCACGGATACACCCGAATCCACCCCGCATGGATCGGGTTTTTTTGGGTGATAGTGAGTGGTGGGTCGGGTGTGGGTCTTAAAAAAAGTAAATCCGTGGTGGGTTGGGTTGGATTTGGGTTCTATGTACAAAACCCGCCTAGAACCCCACCCGACCCACCATGTGTGTGTATATATATATAATAGTAAAATAAGTAACACTAGTATATTTTTTTTGATCAAAAGAAGAGGGTGATACCCAAAACTACCAAAAGAAAAAGCGAAAAAATTAAGTAACGACAACACCCCCACAAGCAGGGGGGCCTCGTAACACTTGAGCTCCCACTTGGTCATCATGTAAGAGAGCAAGTACACTAGTTGGAGCATCGCGAATATCCAAAAGGTTCCTTTGGTTCCTCAGCGCTAACTTTGCAAGGGCGTCGGCAACCTTGTTCTGCTCACGAAAGACGTGATTAAACTCGATGAACAGGAAATGCGATAGAACCTCTCGACAGCGTTCCATAATGTTCTCCACGCCACTCTTCTTGTGCCCATTTGTTCTTAGAAGATCAATAATGGCTTTAGAGTCACTCTCCAAAACCACTGTTTTGAATCATAGGCGGATTGCCAGTTGCATCCCATGCCAAACTGCCCAAGCTTCAGCCTCATCTATGGAACAGACACCAATACTAACGGAGAACCCTCCCCTCCAAACCCCAAGATGGTCGCGAACAAGCCCTCCACAAGCCGCCCTCCCATCGCCGAAGCGACTGCCATCAACATTAATTGTCACACAACCTGCCCGCGGTTTGTTCCAAGACACGAACCTGCTTCTACCCGCCCCCTGATCCAAAGCCGGACCCTTTGCCTTAGAGAAAGCACTAGTAATCTTAGTTATCTGCTTCGTTATCCAGCACAGTTTTTGTTCCTTCGGTATCCGACGACCATTAAAAATGCGGTCATTGCGCCATTTCCATAACCACCAGAGACGAATGGCGAACTTCTCGAGCCAGCCCTCCTCGAAACCCATGCGTTTTCCCCCCCGAAGATTGACAGTCAGCCAATCCTCCCAGCTCAGTTGACTAAGAGAGGCTGTCATCGTCGAGTTGAAGACTCCTCGCCAGATAGTTGCAGCGTCCTCGCAAAGTCGAAACAGATGTTCACAGTCCTCCGGAATCCCTGCACAAATCGAACAATCAATGTTAGACGTTATGTGGCGTCTAGCCCTTTCGACATTAGTTAAAAGTCTCCCGTGCTTAAGAAGCCAAACAAAGACACAAATTCTATTCGGCACTTTGAGCTCCCATATCTGCATCCAGTCAGTGTGAACCACGTCCACCGGAGAGGGTACCAAGGTAGCGTACGCCGAGTTCAGAGAGAATTCCCCATTAGGCTCAAGGCCCCATATCACCTCATCTTCAGTATCGGCATTCCCAGACAACACAACACTGTTAAGCCTCTGAATAATGTCATGCGGTAGGTGATTAGCGAACAACTCCCATTTCCATCCAAGACCCTCTTCCCACATATCGTTAACCTTTGTATATAACTCTGGTAAACTCAGAGGCGATTGTAAGTATGTGCATAAAGGTTCATGCGTCAACCATTTATCCATCCAAAAATTTGTTTGCCTTCCACTACGTACCGAAATCTTCGTACCCGCCTCTAAGATATGTTTAGCCCCTGCAATACCTCTCCAAACTGGCGATCCCCCCACTCTGCTGTCCTGTGTACGTCGTCTCCTCTCAGACGCTTTGTATTTGCTCGTAAGAGCTGTAGCCCAGAGGGTCGAGGATTCAGTTGTAAGGCGCCATCCCAGTTTCGCCATATAAGCCTGGTTTAGTTCATGCATTCTTGGAATGCCTAACCCTCCTTCCGATTTAGGTCTGGTAAGAACATCCCATTTAATCAAGCTAAGTTTGCTTTGGGTCTGATTTGGAGCAGCGCCACCCCATATAAACTTCCTTGTGCTCCTCTCAATTTCGGCACAAACACCCTTCGGGAGGATATTCGTTTGCATGGCATATGTCAGAATGGCACTAAGGACCGACTTCGCAAGAGTGATTCTACCAGCTAAGGATAAGGTTCTGGATTTCCATCCCTGTAGACGCCCCTTAATCCGTTCAAGGATATTGTTGAAATTAGCTTTAGATACACGGCCATGATTCGCCTGGACACCCAAATAAGAACCTAAGTTATCAGTCTTAGGCAAGTTCAGACATGTAGCAATAGCAGACGCAGCGTCTGGATCCATGTTCTTAGAAAATAAAACCTGAGATTTGTCATAGCTAATCCTCTGTCCCGAAACCTCACAAAAGCGATCAAGGCAATCCCGAATAACGTCCACTTGATCCATAGATGCTTCTGCGAATAGCACTAAATCATCCGCAAAACATAAGTGCGAGAGAGTAGGACTGTCTGAAGCAAACTTGATTCCTCGCCATTCACCTGTCGAAACTTTGTGTGTAATGACCTGGCTTAGCCTCTCTATACACAGAACAAAAAGAGTCGGCGACATCGCATCACCCTGTCGAAGACCTCTTTCGGGAGAGAACTGCGAAAGTTGCTCTCCATTCCATAAGATAGACATCCGAGGAGTCTGAATGCAATGCATAATAAGCTTGACCCAATTAGCTTCGAAACCAATATCCTCTAGCGTTGAGTGAACAAAATTCCAAGACAAGCGATCATACGCCTTCTCAAAATCGAGTTTAATGGCCATATAACCCGTCGGTCATTTCTTCTTCTGCAGCGTATGCATAATTTCTTGAAACAGAATAATATTATCGGAGATCTGACGCCCCTTAACAAACGAGCTTTGGTAAGGGCTCACAATGGTAGGAAGTAAATACTTCAGCCGATTAGTAATAGTCTTTGTTATTATCTTATAACTAACGTTGCAGAGACTAATAGGGCGAAAGTGTCGGACCATCTCCGGAGAGTGGATTTTTGGAATGAGAACCAGGAGTGTATCGTTAAGCCCCGGAGGCAAAGAACCCGACGCAAACGCCTCCTTGACCAGCTGATAAATACTATCGCCCACTACACCCCATAGGCGTTGAAAGAACACAGCGTGGAGACCATCAAGCCCTGGTGCTTTGAAGGGCGCCATATCAGTCAGAGCCGTATGCACTTCCTCAACAGCTATCGGTCTATTAAAAAACCGCCATTGAGAAGGCGAAGGACTAGGGAAGCTAGCACCCCCAATATACTGACAAGTGGGACCGTACTCCTTAGTGAATATCCTCACGAAATACTCACGTACATGATCCTTCAGACCGCCTGCTTGTGTGATCCAATCCCCATTATCATCTCGCAGACTTACGATCTTTTGCCGAGCTTTCCTAATAGTGGCAGCCGCGTGATAATACGCAGTGTTTCTATCCCCCGACGTAATCCACTCCTCCCGGGACCGTTGAAACCACATCAACTCCTCTTGATAAAGGATTTCCTGGTATTCAGCAGCAAGTTTCTTCTCAAGCTTTGCAAGGCCACCATGATGGAACCGGGCAAGACGAGTCTGAACACCCCCGAGTCGAGCAAGAACAATGCGTTTTCTATAATTAATGTTACCAAAAGTAGATTTATTCCAGCTCTCCAACGCTTCAGTTATTCGGGGGACATTCTCCGTGAAAAGGGAGTTCGGATTCCACGTAGACTTGATCATCTCAAACAAACCCTTGTGAGTAAACCATGCAGCTTGGAATTTAAAAGACGATGACCGCCTTGTATCCTCCCGGCGTGCAATCCTGAGCAAAAGAGGCGTATGGTCAGAAGAAAGCCTGGGGAGGTGCGTAATAGATGCCTCCGGGAAAGCGTTTCGCCACTCAATATTGCACAGGGCTCTATCAAGGCGGGCCCCCTTAGCTGTACCCGAGTCGGTGCCCCACATCCAAGTTAGTTGCGGTCCACTAAAACCCATGTCGATGAGACCTTCACTCTCAATCCAATCGGCAAAATCGGAGCAACGTTGTGTCGAAAAAGCACTATAATTACTAGTTTCGTCCTTATTCAGAACTGCGTTAAAATCTCCCACTATCGCCCAGGGCCCCACCACACCTTGATTAGCCATGGTGAGAGCCGACCAAAGACGGCGACGAAGGTTATGGGTGGGGCTACCATACACCACCGCTAAATGCCAATCTGCTCGATTGTCCTCCCGTACCTGCAGAAGGATAAATTGCGGATGAGTAGTAATAACTGATACCTTACTACAATGGTTCCAAAGAACCCAAATACCGCCACTAAAGCCCACCGCCTCAACCCTGACCCAGTCTGAAAAGCCTAATTTCCTGCAAACAGAGTCTGCATGGGATCCGGAGACCTTAGGCTCAACGAGACCAAGAATAGAGGGCTTATGAGAACTAATGAGGTTGCGTAAGACACGGTGGAACTCGCGACCAGCCGCGCCCTGACAATTCCAAAAAAGACAATTCATAGATAAACAGTAATAAGAAGAAGAAAGACGCAAAAACGCGACAAAAACACAAGAAACAAGATCAAACAGACGAGTCACTGGCCCCCTCGGCCGAACCAGAAGTCCCGCACATGTCATCTTCCATAACAACATCCCCTTCCGCATCCATGCCATCGGGTGGATCAGCATGGTGTTCAAGTTGTTCGGTGTCAGCTGCAACCGGTAAAGTGGTGGCAGGCTCCTGCGTCGAGACTCGAGTAGTACGAATTACATTCCCCCCATCCTCGCCTCGATTCACCACATGCTCGTCCTCTTCCGCAGCCCTCCGTGGAACTCTCCTTTGAGAAGACTGACCCGTCGCATCCCCATTCTCCATTGGACCTCTCCTCCCCGAATTGGGTTCATTCACAATTTGCTTCTCATTAGCAATAACATTCGACCGACGCTGACGCCCCTCCAAATTAGTCCGCTGTGATGCCTGAGGCATTCTAGTAGTGACACCATCCCCATTCGAAGTTCCATTATCGGTCTCCAATTCACGAGCTGCGTCATCCACATTTGTCGCCTTCGGAACCCCCGCTGTATCCAAAGGGCCAAACCTGGATCCCGAAGCTCCAGAAGTCTCAGTTGCCTTGCCATGCGTAGCCCTCTGCCCCCCATTCATGCCACTCTTTCGGTGGTCAACTGGCCGACCTTGTTGACGCCGGTCATTACGCGTGACAAGCATCCACGAGCCATAAGGAGTGACGCGAGAAGAAGAAACAGTTCGTGCATTATTCGCAGGTGGTCGCACAGCCGGATCCAAAGGACGAGTTGCCTCTCCGCCAACCTGTTCGGCAATGCCTTCCTCAGCGGGCGACGTTGGGCACGAGTCTTGTCGATGGCCATACATTCCGCACATAAAGCATACAAGGTGAATACCCTCGTAAGCGACTTTCCAGACTTTGTCTTCCAGAGTAAACGTGGAGATCAAGGGCTTTGTGATGTCGATCTCCACGCAAACTCTAGCGAACTTACCTCGTGAAACAAGACTAGTCGTGTGATCCACCCTCACAGTGCGCCCAAGCTTATTTCCAATTTTCCGAAGGCAGAGGAGATTGTAGAACTCAATAGGCAGATTGGGAAACCGAACCCAAACAAGCACTTTCTCCGTAACTTTGGGTAACTTTTTACTATTTTTATATCTAAGCTACTAAGTAAATTTTAAAAATTAACAATTTAGTTATTATATTATAAATTTTCTATTATTCTATGTTTTATTATAACAAATGAATTTTATTATTTTTATTATGTGCAAGTAATTTAAATATTTTTTTTTTAAAAAAAATAATAAGTTGATAAGTGGTGGGTACCCGTAGTGGGCACCCGCACCAGGTGGGGGTGGGGTGGATTTTAAAAAAGTCCACCCAATGCGGGTTGGGGTGGGGGTGGGTGGAGCAAATATAAGGTGGATTGGGTGATGGATGTAACCCTCCCCGACCCACACCCGACCCATTGCCATCCCTATATAGGTTGAGTGATTATCTATAATTATATCATTTTTTAAAGTATAATGACTAAATTAAAAACATTAACACTATAGTATAGAGACATTATAATTACTTTGGCCTGTCATTTTGACATTATATACAACCTCATAAACACAAAAAATACATAAATGATCGAAAGAAAAAATTACACTTTTCATCCATTTTGTAATATTCGTCCATACTTGTTAGTCGTGTTCACTTATCGTTCCTAAGATATAACTAATGTTGCAAATTACATCATTTTTATAACAAAGTCGTGTTCATTTCTCGTCCTTAAATTAAAATCAATTTCATGCCTAATATTTTGTTAGAAAAAAATGACGAAATTTGCAAAGTAAGTTATAACTTATGAACGAAAAGTGAGCACGACCAATAAGTAATGACAAAATAATTACCCTATAACTTAATAAGTAATAACAAAAAATACAATATTCTCTAATCAGATGGAAATACTATTTGAACTCCCAAAATTTGTTTTTTCTTACTTTAACTTCCTCACTTAGAATTTGGATGTTGACATTTTTTTTTTGAAATTTATAAGATGAAAAATAATATATCATTTATTATTATCCTTCCAAATGGTTGAATCCCCAATTCTAAGGCATCACGTCTCGACCCGACAAAGCTTCATGAGGAATCATAGTAACCCAACTGAACACAGATACTAAACTTTTGCACATTGCGTACAATGAGTCTCCCACACTGTTGCGGGTAAGGGACTTGATTTCTGATTTCTTTTTTTAAGAGTAAACTCTTCTTTTCACGTCAAGGAGTAAAAGTGAATAAGTTCAGAATGAGAGTCAAGTACTAGAAGTCTCAACAATAAGTTTGAATTGAGTTCCTATGTCCAGCAGACCAGCACCACGATTTCACTTGTCCGTCCACCACTGTGCAGCAGATTACAGATTACACATTACAGATAAGATAAGGTTATTTGTCTTCCCCTTCTCCCCAGTCCCCACCATCGCCGCGGCTCTCAGCTTCCGCCTCCGTCGAATTCTGTGTGTTTCCACACCTCCAACAACTTATCTATGGTATCTTTACTCTCTCAATGCTGCTCCGTTCACTCTCCTTCACACTGCCTCTTCGCCTCCCCAACCCCAACCCACTACTCGCCTCCCCACTTCAAGCCTCGTCTTCGTTGCGCCAACATCTCCGTACGCGCCGCTGCCCGCACTAATGTCTCTTTAGTGTTCAATAATGAAGAGCAGCAGCCCAAGCAACAGCCGCGCACGCTCTTCCCCGGCGGGTTTAAGCGACCGGAGATCAAAGTCCCTAATCTCGTGCTCCAGCTAAGCACTCAAGAGGTTTTCGATAATCGAAATGTCCTTGATGAGATAGATCAGGCTGTGTCGGGTCGGGTCGGCATCGTGTTGCTCAGTGGCGGTGGGGTGAGCGGCGGGAAATTGTACGAGGCCGCCTGCTTGTTGAAGTCTGTTATCCGCGAAAGAGCCTATTTGTTGATCGATGAACGTGTTGATATTGCTGCCGCTGTTAATGCCAGTGGGGTTTTGCTCTCCGATCAAGGTTATTTCCATCTAATTCTTAGTTCTTACACAAATGCAATGCATTGATTTTATCTTTTATTTAATTTTAAATTTTAAATTAAAATAATGATAAGACAGATAATGGAGTTTAGTAAATTAACATGTTTCTCCCTTTGAACCAGGTCTTCCTACCATTGTGGCTAGGAATACAATGCTGGATACGAAATCTGAGTCAGTGGTTCTCCCTTTGGTGGCAAGAATTGTTCAAACACCCGAGGGTGCGCTTCAAGCGTCTAATTCTGAGGGAGCTGACTTTATTATTTTTAACGTTGGGGATAGCAGGTCAGAGGAAGTGGTGAGTTCTGTGTTTGAGACATTGAAAGTTCCAGTTTTTGTCATGATTGATTCACTTGGAGAGGGGAAGCTGTTCAATGAAGCTTCATATTTCCTTGAATTAGGAGCTAGTGGTTTAGTTATATCTACGAACGAATTGAAGTTTATCAGTAATGATGATGATTTCAGCAAACTGTTTTTTGGTGCACGTGCATTGGAGATGAAAACTGAGGAAAAAGATGGGGTTCAAGTATTTGATTATGTCAATGGATTCCCTGGGAAGAAGGGGGCGGCTGGCTTTACCAAGTTACTAGAAAGAGAACAGCAGCTAATTGAAACAGAGAAGCTAATCTTGCGGGAAACAATAAATGCCATAGAACAAGCTGCTCCACTGGTGATCTTTTATTGTTAAAATCTAGCAGCTGAAAGATTGTAATTATTTTCCAGATACCTTGTTTATACTAATCTGAAGAAGTATTGGAATGGCAGATGGAAGAGGTCTCACTTCTCATTGATGCTGTCTCTCAGCTTGACGAGCCATTTTTACTGGTTATAGTGGTAATTGTGTGCTGAACTTCAACAAATTCTGGTTCCAGGAATATGCATGGGTATTATATCTAAATTTCAAATTGCTGGAGTTTATTGTTTCCACTGCTTTTTCTTTTTTCTTTTTTGGGGTTTTTTTTAATGGCAGTTTTAAAATGGTTTTGGATTCTCAATGCTTTTTCTGTTAAGCAAATAGTCATAGGCAACTGTTTTCTATTCCTTCGAATAAATTGGGGGTGGGTAGGGTGTTGGAATGATAAAATCCAATATTAGTTGGAGAAGAGCTTAGCTGATGCCAAACAGGAATAGATAGTAACGGGACTAATAAACACAACAAACTTATCCAAACCCCAAGTGGTGCAATAATAATAGGTTGAAGAACAAGATGGAGTTATTCCAACTATGGAAATGCATGCTCTTCAGTCTTCATCACTAATGTGTTTTTGTTAGTTTAATGTGTCAGCATCTCATCTTCCTCCCTCCCCCGTCTTTTTCGGAAAAAAAAGTGAATGTGTTGACTTTCTTGTTACATTACAGGGAGAGTTCAACTCTGGGAAATCAACTTTTATCAATGCCCTTCTTGGGGAAAGGTACCTGAAAGATGGTGTGATTCCTTCAACAAATGAAATTACATTTTTGCGCTATTCTGAGTTGGACTCTAATAAGCCACAACGCTGTGAAAGGAATCCAGATGATCAATATGTATGCTATCTTTCTGCTCCAATTCTAAAAGATGTAAGTTGCCTTTATGATTTCTACTTTTATTGAAGCTAACCTCAATGAACAATTAAACAGTCTATGTGGATAATATATATTGCTGACCGAATTTTTCTCGACTTTTATGATCTTGTGATTTTCTGATCAATTTCTTTACAATGAAATAACTATCTCTTATAAATGAAACTGGCTGCAATTTACAATCTCCAATCCTAGAAAATTTTGTGATTTTGTCCCTATTGAATGCTGTTTCTGCCACTTTTCTTATGGGGAGGAGAGTTGTTTGGTGCATCAATTTACAATCTCCAATGATATAATGCTTATTTAGTTACAGTGTATTATTTTGTATACATTGACATCTTCAAATTCAAGCCTTTGATAGTTTGATGCAACAAAATAATTCAAGGAGAATGATTTTTTTTTTACAAAGTGAAGTTGTGTGTGTGTGTGTGTCTATATATATATATTTCATTATACTTGTATTCTTTTGCTGTGTTCTTACTTTATTTGAGTTCCACATCGAGCAACCTCCTGATGGGACAATGCTCAACCTAGAGAGTTTCAGTACTTTGTGTTTTATGCCCCATAATCCTTTTTTGGGTGGAGCAGATGATTATTGTTGATACTCCGGGAACTAATGTCATACTTCAAAGACAACAACGGCTGACTGAGGAATTTGTCCCTCGTGCAGATTTGCTTATCTTTGTTATGTCTGCTGATCGACCATTGACTGAAAGCGAGGTACGATACATTGGATGCTGTAAGCATTACCCCATATTTTACTGGCTAGCACTTTGTTTTGTAATTTGCATCAATGAGTTGGTTATTTTGAATTGTTAACGTGCCCTTGAGAGTTACAAACAGGCTCATGGATCATTTTATCTTTGTTTTTCATTGTGAACTCTACAATTGTTTTTACGGACCTATTTATTATTTCCAATGTTATTTGTTTTTCTTTTACCCTAATCTTTTATCCATTTATGTTATTCAATAGGTGAATTTTCTTCGTTACACCCAGCAGTGGAAGAAAAAGGTTGTCTTTGTGCTGAATAAATCTGACATTTACCTAAATATGGATGAGGTTAGTCATGTGTTCTTTCTGTTCTGACGTTGTTATAGC
>CM008332.1:32153439-32171269 GCA_002525835.2 Ipomoea batatas
CTTCAAAAAAAAAAAACTGTGCTTAGGTGTGGTGTAACAGGAAAAACCAAAATTGGGCAAGAAGTATACGGAATCACAATTCCCCATGCAAAATTGCAAAGGCTTACAAAATGTGATGTAGCTAGCGCCTAGAATTTTGTTGGATTCCTCATTAGACTTTTTTTTTTTTTATCAAACTATGAAATATCCTGAACAACATACTCTAGTTATAAGAGATACCTTTAAGAGACTAATTCATGTATTATATTTAGACTAATTCCTGTTTGTACTAGGTCGATTCAATTAAGAGGCAAAGTGCTGATTAGATTGATTTTTTCATACAAGAAAAGATTCAAACCCCTGACCTTACTTAAGAAAGAGAGTGCATGACCACTCACGCCAATCAAGTTTGAAATTTATTATTATTATTATTATTATTTTTGGAGAAATCAAGTTGGAATTTATAAACATGCGAACATGTCTGGAATTCATGTTCCGCGAATGTCTAATTTTAATTACACTTTAATCATGCACGTGGATGGAATTCCAATAAAGAACAGAAGCAAAATAATAATAATAATAATAATAATAATAATAATAATAATAATAATAAAAGTAAAAATCCCTCAATTTAATACTCCGGTAATTAAATTGGATAAACAAAGAATTCCTTTTTTTTTTTTCTTTTACAGGCTTGGGGGATCTCCTAAAAATGGAAACAACTGATATTCCTATTCTTACAAAACTATGCTTTCTTCCCACAGAAAAATCAATGAAATGATATTATATCATCACTGCACTGTCACAAACTATCTTGCCAAGTAGTGTATAGATCACCATCACCTACAAAAGCTTGTGTATAGACACTGTAACTTGGATCATCCTGCAAAATTATTCACCAGAAATTAATGGCTAATTAAGATGGAGACATATGATCCCACAGATTGACTGCAGTTGCAAGAATACTGTTTAATTAGAACAAATAAATGCATGCATCAAAGTAGAACGAACTTGAATCAAAGAAGCCCTAATTCGATCAATCAGCTTTTAGACATATCAATCGATAAAGATAGATCTTACCAAAGTGACACAGAAGATCGAAAGCATTTAATTTGGATTGTTGGTGGAGTGCTTGCGAGCTTTAATTTGCAGACTCCTTCCTGGTCATGAATGGAAGAAAGAATGAAGCTTTATTTCAGATCAATTGGTGCTCATGATTTTGAACTAAGCATTTAAGTTTGGTGATGATAGAAAGAAACCTGCTTGAATTGTTTATATTCCCATTATGCTCCCTAAGTATAGATTTCCAGATCGAGTTGTAAAATACAATTTTAGTCTTTCCTGATGAACAACATACAATGAATTCCAAAATATCAAAGATGAGACTTTGCGAATGAAAGAGAGGGATCGGAGCAACACACAAGGATCGGAAGAATACCTATGTAATGTTCTTTCTTAATAGTAATTCCATCCACCATGTATATGTGAACGAGGCAACAATTCTTCAACCTCAACCCTAGAGCTGGAGTAGCTCAGGCTTTTTCTGAACCGGTTATGGTTGATGGATTCAACCTCTGCCATGAATACGCTACAAACTGGTCTATGATCCGAAAATCTGGACTCTCCACGAACATAAGACATTTGGTGGAAGCCACTACCATACCATAATATACGATCACACCTTTATCCACATACACACTAGTTTTATTAGTTCATGTATAAGAGAGAACAGGTCATGGATTAGACTAGCTAATTGATTGGATTCAGTCTTTTAGTCTGGTTTGGACCAGAAGTCAGAAAGACGCACGTAAAATTGCAAGTTTGTTTATCCCTATGGCCGGCTCTAGTTTATTCATTTCTTACTAACAAGTCAAAAGAGGGTTACCATGCTGGTGTTCTTCGTTTCTCTTTCGAATGTGTATAGCCATCCCCTGCATATCGATCTGAATTACTTGAATATTTATATGTAGGAGGGAAATATATTTGTCCTTCATGCCAACCGGGAAAGACACGACCATTTCTCTGCTCTATTCTCAGCTGTATGAAAAATGATTTATCAGTCATTGGTTAAACCACATGAACTTAAATTGGATCAAACAAATTCCATATGGGATAAGTGTAAACTTGCCTGATCGTTTTCTAGTAACGCCCTCCAATTTCGCATCTCAACTAGTGTCTTTGCAGTTCGGTAAGATAGAGAAATCCGGTAGTTCAAATCCCCGAGCCATATCACTCGACTTCACAAACGTAAAAGTTATCCAAGATCAGGACTTCAAAGCAAACACCATATGAAAATAGAAGCAGAAAATACTAAAGTGGCATTGACAAGTCATGAGCAAGGGTTTTAATTTAATTTACTCGTGCTCAAGGATTGTTTGAGGAGAATCCTCATCCCCCGTGCCATGAACTCTTGGAAACCTCGTTTTCTTGAGAATCTCCATGACATCAGAGTTCCTTCGCAGCTCATCACCTTCCTTCTGTCCAGAAGTTAAATGGGTACAGATAAAGCAGAAGCTTGTTTGGTGCAATGACATGCTAACTGAGATTGATCCCTGGAAACGAGATTGCTCAAATTTTTAGAGTTTTGGTCTAAATATTTCATAAAAATAAGGTAAATCAAAATGTACCTTGTTTCCAAGATAGCCCATCAAGCCTGTTCCAACACAAGACACTTTCAGGTTGCGAACACTGTCCCTTAGATCGGCTTTTATCCATATGCTAAGAAAAATCCCAACCATCTGCTTGCTTGCAACTAAACAGAACCTGGATTGTGCAGGGCGTTTGTCTCGATCCTCCATGGAAGTAGAACCGCTATATACCACTGGGTAATAGTCTGTTGTAATCAGAGAGCCATCCGGAGAATTTTCATCATCAGATGAACCATCCCAAATCCCATTTGGTTCATAATCACTGGATCTGTGTCCAAATACATCCCTTTCACAAACACTAAACCGATGATCAATTCTAGATTGAGGCATCGACACGTCATTCTCCATCACTCTCAAGCTACGGCTCAATGATTGAAATGAGCGACGGTGGTAGAGAGACGAGGCTCTCTCCCTTGTTGAGCCCTCAAAGTCAGCATTTAGTTCCACAATGGGATTAGGAACCGGGGAGGGCGTGTGAAAACTACCACTAGTGCCAGGAAGAGCGTTTAGTGTTTTCCGGATGAGCGCTTGCCATTTCCTAGCCGGGCCATTATTTTCTGTGCCTAACACATTTCCAGCATTTAAGGGAACAATTTCTTGAAACCTAAACCATGATAAAGAAACAATTATTTTCTCGCCAAATAGTAGAAGAACAAAGAATGATAAGTCCTCTCATGTTTAACTCACCCCAGAACATAGATGTCAGCAAGGGGCGAAGTGTGGAGCCAATTATCAAGACTTAAATTGCTAGGTGGAGACTTTCCAGCCACATTCCAAGTAGCCACAAATATCCTGTGCCAACATAAAAACGGTTACATTAAATCGGTTTAAACCTTAAACATACAGAAAGTAACAAGAAACAGATGGACGATAAGAGGACAAACCTATAGTTATTAACATCCATAACCCGAGAGGCATCAATGTCAATCCTACTTTGTCGTACTCGATCAAAGTTCCTTCTGCCTGACCTCTCTATGAGTTTAATTGTATAAAAAGTAATGGACAATATCAAAATGCAGGCAAAAGGTTGAAAGAAAAACCAAAAAAATTAATGTGTTGGTTAAAGAGTGTTGTGGTCCAACTGAAAAACTTCAGGTCTGATAGTGAACCTGTTTTGCTTTTCTTGATAGTGCTTGCCTCCCTCTCTGAAAAATTACCCCTCCATTCATCATCAACACCTGAAAAAGCAAAAAGATAAATTTGCTAAAGCTGTGCCGTTTTTCTGTTACAACATTAAACCACAGATTTGAAATGAAAGTAACAACAGAACATTTTCATTAACACCCAAATTTCAGAAAGGATAAATTAAAGAACAGATCTCAGGCTGCACAGAGAAATGGCAGACATATAATTCCAAATGATAGCAGTACTAAACAATATGAAATCCCAACAAGCAATTTTTGTTCCTCAACAATTACAATTAGGAGATAAGGTAAATGGATCACCTCCACAGACTAAGTCATCATCCGCATGAAAGTCATCAGCTTTGCTCTTGATATTGAACCATTTCTTGACCAGAGTCTTGGTCCATGAAAGCTAAATCAAGAAAACACAAAATTAGCAAGCCATTAGGAATGGAAGAAGAAGAAGAAGAAGAGAAGAAGAAGAAACAAATTGTGGTGTCTTAAGTCTTAAACAAACCTTGGTTTTCTTGGAGTTGTCATCTCTCATTGTTTCAGAAATTCATACAAGTGAAGTGTAGAAAGATCAAAACTTTCTGATTCCCACTTCAAACCACAATTGCAGCTATTCACAAAAAACCAAAAACAAGAAGAAAACTGGAAATTTCCTTGCAATTTGTGTGTGTAAAGGAAGAAAGCTCATTTGGCAGTTAAAAACAAGGGAGAATGGGATTCACTACCAAATGGGGGCGACCCAGAATCCTGTGCTTCTTTTTCAGGTAATGAAGAAAGTCCAAATTGTTTGGCATTGTTGGTTTCATTCCAAAAACAGGAGTCCATCCAGGTTAAGATGATATTTGTGTGTGTTTCTTATCCTCTAATATAATGAACTCAACCCCAGCTGACAAAAACTCAAAGGGGCAATGCAGAAAGGACAAGATTAATGGTTAGAAAGAAGACAATGCACACATGATTAGAGAGGGACAGGGACAGGTAGAAACATAGAATGGAAGCCCAGAAAGAAGGAGCTTATTAGGTGCCGGGTTATGGGGGGATTTCCTGTTGTAAAAAAAAAAAAACCAGATTTTGGGCACGGCAAAGCAAAGAGTGGAATTTGAAGAGAATAAAGTGCAACCCACACCACAATGCCGCATTCAAACTCTTTCTTTCTTTCTTTCTGTTGCTCTCTCTCTCTCTCTCTCTCTCTCTCTCTCTCTCTCGTGGCTCGTAACTCCCAACTCCTGACATCACTACGAGTCTTCGACTTCTTGATGGGTATTCCGGACACCCGACCCGACTTTTCACGGACCCTCTGCGGCTCTACACAGCTGCCGTGGAAAATTACCTGTCCACGGCCGTAGGGATCATGGTTCAAAACGATTTCATTGAATTTTATGAGTTAAAATAATATACAGTATCAATTAGAATAATGTATTTTATGTATTATAATAATGTATATTATGTATTAAAATAATAAAACTTTTAGGTTAAGATATTGTACATTATAAATTAAAATGTATGTTGTAGTAAATTGCTTAAAAAAAAATACCGCGAAACGACATCACTTTTGGAGCGTAATCCATACAGTTACGAAGAATAAGTATTGCGCTGCCGTTGCACAAGGTTCCCTGATTTGCTGTTAATAAGTGAACTCTTTTTTTTTTTTTCTTTACTTATATTGGTTAATAAAATTCAAACCTTTAGCCAATGTGATTATTACATTTAAATTTTAAATTTTGTCAATTTAATATCAAATTTATGTATCTTAAATTATCCATAATAATTACATTCAAATCTTAAAATTAAAAATTTTAATATCAAATATTTGTATCTTATGATAATTATATCCAATTATAACATTCAGTATAACTTTGTTCAATTTTGTTATATCATAGACCAAGATCCACCTTGCAAGGTTGATTCTGGTCCAAAACGATGTCATTTCGTAATTCACACAAATAGTGCATTTTGTGGCATCATTTTTTTCGCAATCAAAAACATTATCGGTACTACATGTACATAATCTGTTAATTGCATTATATGATATTTTAATTGTTAACTGGATGTTTACAAAATCAATACCTTGAGTTCATAATAAAAATTTGTTAATTTTCAACCAAATATCTCTTAAAATATATTATAATCATGATTACATGTTAATACACCCAATTTAGAATTACTTGACATGATACATCTATAGTTAACAAATTATGTATTTAAATATGTAAATTTATGTATCTAAAGCTAACAAATTATGTACTTACTACATCTAGAAGGAGAAGGAAAAAATCACTAATTTTTAGACCAAAATCCACAAATGCGCATTGTTGGTCTTAGCCCACGATATAATTTGCAGACTCTGTTAAGTTAGCACACAAATTATTTATATGTTCAAAATATAAAATCATTTTCTTCAAATGTAATGTATCAAAATTGTCTACTTTATGTTTGGGCATTGGCTTGGTTCAGCCCCTTCTCGATTCGAGACGTGACGTTATGGCTAATCATGAACGGATGTGGTTAAATAGTTAATGTCCACCTATCTATCACCAATTAATTGGTTTTAAGTAGGGATGGTAACTAGATAGCCAAAGAACTTAGTAAGCATAGTGCAGCGCTGAGATCAATCACTTTATACAATTAAAAAGAGTAAATTATCAAAATGGTCCCCATGATTAGCAATTTGACTAATTTGGTCCTCGCGTTTAAAAACTGTTTAATTTAGTCCTTTGACTATTATTTCTTTAACCAATTTGATCCTCCAGAGCATGAGATAATATAATTTGAGGGATATAATGGTGACATCACTATTAAACCATTTGATTATCATTTATTTAACTAATTTGGTCATCATATTTGACGATATGAGGACCAAATTGGTTAAACAAATGATAGTCAAAGGACTAAATTAGTCAAATTGATATAATCAAGGGATATTTTTGTAATTTACTCAAAGGTAAAGTATGAGCTAGTATGATCGTATTAACCTTATGTTCATCGGAGATTTGACGAGTTAGGCATCGAAAGACCGAATTGATTAAAGAAAATAAAGTAAACAGACTTAATTAGACAGTTTTAAAATGAATGGCCAAATCTATCAAATTGATATAATCAGGGACCATATTAATAATTTACTCCTAAAAGCTCTAAATTAAAAATCTCAATGATATATTCTCTATATAAAATCATGTTTAAATATTATAGGCTAGGATTAAATCTCACCTATTATAAAAATTCATGGTCATGACAAGACATCATTGATTCCATCTCTCTCATAAGTCATAACTCCATGGAAGGATATTCTCTCACCCCTCTTCTAAATAATAGCCTATAGGCTCACATCATGTACATGTATTACATCATCAAGAATGACTAAAGTATGGCCAGTAATTGGCAAAAAAGACAGTCAATTTTTCTTATCAAGAATGACTAAAGTATGGCTAGTAATTGGGAAAAAAAAAAAAAAAAGATGTGAATTTTTCTTTTCAAAGTATTAAGCTAAAAATATACGTATCTTTTATATATACATATTTTCTTATACTTTTATGTTTATCTTTATTATTCATGGATTTGAATTGATGACTCAGTACATAATGGACCGACAAAAAAAAAAAACATATTCAATCAATATTAATTTTATAAATATCATATTAGATAAAGTTATGCATTTAACGCTTTCACATATTTGATGAAGTTATACATCTTAATTTTATAAAAATATAATATGGGATGTTACAACACATATAATTGTTGAATATCTAGTAAACTGATATGTTATATCTCTCTCTTTTTTCTTTTTTCTTTTTTTCTTTTTTTAGTTTTGTAATATTATTGCAGTTTCAAGGTATGTAATTGCGTAATTGGTGACATGTATTGACATAAAACAGTGCTTTTTGGGTTCATAGTATCTGTATCTGTACTATAATATTTACACAAAAACTTTAGTATTCTTTGTTTTTTAATAATAATAACTACTGCTACTAGAATTCTGAGTGAAGTTTATGAAGAAAGACCAGGGATCGAGTCTCACTAACAACAATGTGAGAGCAACCTCTCAAAGTGAGAGGGCTCATTGTGCACAGTGAACAAAGATTTAGCCTCTCTATTCAGTTAAGTTACTATGATTTACATCATTCTAAAGTATTTGTCGGGTCGAGACGTGGGGATCTTTTGGATTGGGGATTCAACCTTTTGGGAAGAGAGAGAGAATTCAGACATCTAATTCAGCACTAATTTGAGTACAACATTAAGTTTGAATTAGAAAATTCTAAAAAGTACAAATCAAGAAGTAGTGTGACATGGAAGTGGATTTTTGGGTTTATAGCATATTAAACATAAGTAGCAGTGTGCAATGAAACAGAACAAAATGTTCATTTGTTCAACAACCAACAACCATGTTTTCGTGGAAACCAATATTTTGGTCTTAACGGAGCAAGGCAATAGTCCCAAATTGATGGGTTTATGTTGAGAGCCATCTTTCATTTTAGCGCAAACTAGATGCATGGATTAAAGTGAATGTTTGTGTGCTTTGGAGAAGGGCCCACATGCAATATATGTATATACTTGTAATATTTAAAGTGGATAACTTGAGCAAATTGAGGTAGGATCTTGATGGGGGCTTTTGTGCTTTGGGACATTAAAAAGTGGAGAGTTGCTAGATTCGGTTTTAAGTTGTACCCATAAAAATATATTTATATTTTACTCTTATTCTTTAATTTTTTATACTCTGAATTTTTATCGTCGAACACTACAATGACTAATCTCCTTGTTGATTATAAGCATCTCTATTAGATGAGACCGCTAACCTGGAGATTTAAGGCACCTCTATTAGGTGGGACATACAGTTGACACATTCTGTACTTGTAGTTAACCGTTTATGTTCCTGTAAGCAAAATAAATACACATCACATGTTAATTACATATACATAATATGATAACTACAAATACATAAAATGTTAACTGCATGTACAAAATATGTTAACTGCAGACACATAACATGTTAACCAACATCTTATGTGTCTGCAGTTAACATATTCTATGTAATTAACAATTTATGTATATGTAGTTATCATTTGATGTGTCTAGTAATTATATGTTTCCAATTTATTTACAAGTACAAAACTTGTTAATTATAGATACATAATTTTTTGACCAAAGTTCACTTTGCAATTTCAATCTTGGTCATGGTATAACAATTGTTGGACTACACTTTGCATATTACAATAACCATGCGGGATTAATGCATGCAATGTTCTAGGATATCGAGCAAACCCAGGATGTAAATCGGCTGGGATTAAGATATTTCTTGGATTAAGATATCCTGGCTTTGAAGTTGCAATTGACTATTCTTAATACACATGCTACGTATGGGAGACTGTGTCAAGTTACCCCTTGGCTCTTGCTCGGTTTCAAGGGCTTTCAATTCACAACCAGCATATATATATATGCTGCCATTGCTGGTCCATCCTTGGCTAACAATTGTAGTGCCGAAGGATTAAATTATCCCCCCATCTGCTCCCAACAATGGATTATGGGAATCCCCAAACCAGCAAACCCAAAACTCTAGTATTAGGGTTATAATGTTTAAGATTACAGTTAATTGCCAAAGATTTTATGGTCTAGTGACACCTGATTGTACCTTATATGGGGTGAGTTTGAACCTCAGTGAATGTAATATTGATTTTTTGTGCTTTATTTGGTTGAGAAAGTAGTTATGAACAGATACTACATTGTAACAGAGTCACTAGTACTCAAAAAAAAAAAAAAAGATTACAGTCAATTAGTTAATTAAACAAAAATATAAATTGATACATTGTCGTAGAATACAAACCTTTAATGTTGGGGTTGTAACTTGTAATATAATGAATCAGGTGAGAAACTTCTCCTAGGTGAAACGTGCGGATTAATCACAGCCTTTGATCTTGCCAAAATCGTATCAATAGCTCAGAATGAAGAACAATTAAAAAATATACGGTGGCATTATGGTCATTTTGCTTAAGGTCACAACTTGGTGCGTAAGTTTAAAGCTTAATGTGCGAAAGTTCAAAGCTTAAGGTGCATAAGTTTATAGTGTTAAGTGCATAAGGTCACAACTTAAGATACGTAAGTCTAAAACTTAAGGTGCGTAATTTTTTAGTTTAAGGTGCATCAGTTTAACTCTTAAGGTGCGTATGTTTAAAACTTAAAGTATATATATAAGTTTATAGCTTAAAGTGTATATGTTTAAAGCTTAAAGTGTGTCACGTTCTAGTTTAAGGTGCATCGGTTTAACTCTTAAGGTGCGTAAGTTTATAGCTGAGGGTGTGTAACTTTACAGCTTAAGATACATATGTTTAAAGCTTAAGTTGCATTATTTTACAGCTTAAGGTGCATTATTTCGAACCTTAAGGTTGGTCAGTTCGAGACACTTGATCATTTGCATCCATGTTGCCAGGAAATGCATTTTTTTTAAATTTTAATTTTTTACTTCAGTTTGAGCCATTGATTTAGATTAGATTAACGACTCAGTGGAGGCAACTGTTGACTCTTTGTGCTTCAGTAGGTTGAGAAAGTAGCTATGAACAGATACTACATTGTAACGGAGTCAATAGTACTAAAAAAAAACACAAAAAATTAAATTTTAAAATAATAAAAAATTACTAAAGAAAATAAGCAAGTTGGTTTGACCAATGAATAGTAAATTAAATAGGACAGGTAAAATGGGACAGAGAGAGTAATAATAATAATAAGTTGTACAAAAAAAAACAAAATTTGGTGCCATTAGGGTGTGAAGACATGTCGAGTTTGTGGTTAGTTGTCCAGCGAAGAGCTCCATCCATCTATGATCTATGTGAATAGTATATATATCCATATGGAAAAGAAGAAAACACAAGTATGTGGGCACCCACTTTGCTCACAATTCACCAAACGTATCCAATCAAATCTTATCAACATTTGTTTAGTTAGTACTAAACATGTTTCATTTGTTGTCCGGTATTCAGTCCATGTAGCTCAGAATCACTGTTTTTTGGTTACTTAATGCTCTAATTAACAACTCCCATTCGTACTATTTCACATTAATCATTAGACAAAAAAGCAGCCTTCATCTTATGATGGGCAGTTGCATGGGACAAATTGGAGGATTTCTTGTTGATCAAATACATCAACATTATATTTTATAATCCTATTTTACTCATTATATCAATAATATATAGTTCAATATTTTTACTATACAATATTAAGTAACAATAAAAATTCATAATAATTAATATAAAGAGTTATGTAAAAGTTATACCCTACCAAATCGATTACCATAAATATAAAGAAACGGTGACATTGTGCTGTTACCTAAATAGTATTTGTTCATAACTATTTTCTCAACCTACTGAAGCACAAAGAGTCAACAGTTGCCATCACTGAGGCTCGAGCCCACTCCCATCATCCATGTTTGTGTGTAAATCGGGACACTGGGTGCCATTAGACCACAAGGTCTTTGGCATATATATATATATATATATATATATATATATATATATACACACACACACACACATACATTGCATCGCCCTCACAACACAACTGCCAATGATGTAGAGACTTTCAGAGAATGTGTAAGAAAAATAGGGTGCCCAATTAGAGTTGGCGAAAGTTGCTTGCAGTAGTTGAGTGTTTGAATTGGCCCTTTACCAATGCGATCATTATCGTGGACCACTAATATAAAATTTATTTTTTAATATATTAGATGTAAATTCATTTTTAATATATAAGATTTATCTTTTAATGTTCATTATTAATATATTGAATCTTCATTTTTTTTAGAAAATTCATTATTTGGTATACAATCTAAAATCGAATAATTAATCTTTAATATATTAAAAATAAATATTTATCAATAGTCCACATTGAAATGTAGACCATAGTCCATAATTTACCTTGCCAATGTACCTTAAGACCCTATGAGCTAAGCAACCATTGTACCTTAAGGCGGCAAATTATCAATTATTATTGTGTCGATCATACTATCAAATAATATACATTCAATACATAAATAATGTACTTTTAGTATATTAAAAATGTATATTGTATTCAAGAAAAATATATTATTTGAGTACTGAAAGTACATTATTTTGTATAATGTACATCTAGTACACAAATAATGTACTTTTAATTTGCTGTCAAATTAATATATTAAAAATGTACTTTTTATAATAGTTCACATAGTACTGTGTGAACCATGGTTCACACAATAATTTACTGTCAAATTATATCTTGGATCAAGGTCTACTTTGCATTGTGGACCCTTATCCAAAAATAACCTTCAATTTTTATACCAGCAATTAACCGTTTTTGTACCCGTAAACAAATTGAATGTACATCAAATGGTAACTGCGGACACCTAAACTCTGCAGTTAACATATTTTATACTTGCAGTTAACAATTTGTCAATTTATGTGTTTGTTAATGTCGTGTCTGCAATTACCAAGTTATGTGTCTTCAAAGCTACAAAAATTGTTAACTACAAGTACTGCAGACACATAATTTTTAAACCAAAGTTCACAATGCAATATGAACCCCAGAGTATAACAATTGCAGCCCTTAGAAAGCGTTACACAAGTAACAAGCTGAAGCTGCAAAATATATTTAGGACTAGGAAGCTGGTAACTGACTTGTAACTTCTACTAAAAACCACTAATTCACTACTGGCTTCATTCAATAGTCATTTTATTTTTAACCCATTCTAAGACCAAAACATGCTGCCTACTAAAGTCTCAACACCCCTTTGCATCCACACATTAAACACATTCAATATGATGCTATAAAAAAGAAGTGTTCCATCACCTTGGCCAAGGTTTACCAAACCCATGAAGTTATTCTCTCCCCAGAATAGAACATATATATGCTTTACGCCCCCTGTGAACAACTCTCACCAAGCAACTTTTACGAGTCAGATAGAACTCAATTCTACATGCTGCAATATTCAAGATTCCAATTGCGTAAATATGGAACATACAGTACAATATCAAGTGATGAGCATCAACTAAAACCTTGGAAACAACCAATGTACAACTAATTCCTGGGATTTCTCTTAAACTCCATTACTAGTGGAAAGTCAGAAACAAAATTTTTTGAGATTAGCATGTTCTAACCAAAAACACAGCTCAGGATGTGGTCGCTTTTTCATTCGAGAGGGCACTGCATATTGCTCTAATAGTGTCGGGAGTAGTTCTGCAGCACCCTCCAACAAGTGATGCTCCATCCTCACACCATTTGTTCACATAGGAAACAAAACTTTCATTGGACACCCCTGTATTTTGCTGCAATATAAATAGTGTATTGACAAGGTTTCTTTCAAGTAAATAAAACAAAAACAAACCAGCTTGGTTGGCAGAGTGGCCGTGCACTCTCATCCCTTAAGAGAGGCCAAGAGTTCAAACCCTCTCTTCTAATATGGAAAAATCAATATGGCCAGCACTTTGCCCCTTAATTGGGCTGGCCTGGTGCGAACATGGATTAGTCTGAGTATGGTACAGGCTTAAAGGAGCCTCCTATAATTAGAGTCTACATAGGACACCTCGTGGTCTAACCAAAAAAATTGAAAAAATAAAACAAAAACTTAATTGGGCTGGCCTGGTGCAAACATGGATTAGTCTGAGTATGGTCCAGGCTTAAAGGTGCCTCCTATAATTAGGGTCTACAAAAATTCATAGTTTGCAAATTGAAACAGGGGTTATTATTTATATGCAGATTATTGTATCTACAAAAACAAAAACAATTTGAGGTGCTGCTCCTCGCCCACGAAAAACAATCATGCATTTGACAATACTCAAGAATACGAGGAATCCATTTTCCGTTGAAAAACAAATGAATGCTCAAGCAATTTCAAGACTGTATATGGAGTAATCTTTAAGCTAGAGGAAACAAGAAGAATGAGAGCTTACTACCCACTCCTTTCTGTAAGCATCGTAAGTCTCTCCACTGTTTGGATATATAAGAATTGGTTTGGTTGTAACCTAAGAAATACAATGCAAGAGACAAAAACTTAATTCCAACATAGGCTTATAATAATAGCCATCACTTGAGCATAAAACACAAATAATACCATAATCCAACTAGGCATAATAATGCTGGTGGCATGAGCTGCTGAAATTCTAAACTGTTTGCATACTTGGTAGTTGGTAAAGAAAAAGGCAAGAAAGAAAGAATTTTGGAGCACCTTTTTTACGGACAAGATTAGATCTGATATGAATCTAGGAGGGGTGCAGTTTATTCCCACAGCAACAACCTTCTTGCATGATTCAGCAATCGTGGCACATTCTAATAAAGAATCACCACTGACTACATTGATACCGTCCTTAGAGTTGAAGGACAGCCACGCAGGAATTTTTATGTCCTCTTCCTCAAGTAGCTGGACAAAAGCCTGGATAAGTGCCAAGAGTTGTTAATATTATAATTCAACAATAGAGATACTTTGACTCTTCAAAAAGTTTTTCGTATTCAGCAACACAGTCCACTTAACACTGATGTAATACCATTGTTGTCCGAGACTCTTTGGCAGTCCCAATAAATAGATCACAACTGTTAAATGGCATATAATTATTTCACAAGCTACAACAGTAGTCTAAAAAATTTATTAAACATGCATAGTCCATATCACTGATACCTGAGCTTCAATCTTATTTGGCACAGTTTCAAAAGCCATTATATCAGCACCAGCATCTGCAAGAACCTGAACCCTTCTTCTGTGAAAATCTTTTAGAAACTCCAGATTCATTACATCTCCATAGTCCCCACTATAAGTAGAACAAAAGACTTAATACTTTATGTAACAAAAGCACAAAAAAAGTAGCATATTAATTCACTAAAGAGATGACCTATATGGCCTCGAGTGGAAGTGCTTAAGGTGACATATAGTGTCAATCAGGAGAATGTTCACATATAGTGATAGATGGGAGGTGTGATTATTTGGGAAGTCTTATTTTATTAAAATTACATCACATTGTTTAGATATTTAGAAACTACTAAATACAATAGCTATTTAGAAATTACAAAATACTCCAGTAGTTATTTAACTTGTTATTCTTAGCTTAGAGGTAGTTTAATTATTTGGACTCTACCAAATACTTAATCATTCTTAGTTTAGGTATCTTTTTAATCAATCCTATTAAAGGGAGTGCGTCCTTGAATAATAGACAAGCAGAAATTCAAACCCAAAAGGGTCTAAGGGAGTTTCATTCTCAAGCAAACCCAACGTGTTCTTCTTTTCCTTTTCAAACTACTTTTTCTTTGTTCTTTTTTTTAAAAATGTTTTCTTGCCTATGACATGAACACATAACATATAGCTAGCAAGAACTAGGACTCTGCAGTATTGATCCAAGAAATGACAATTAAAATACGTGGTGGAAAATCATCATAAAATAAGAGCAGATGCCTAAAATATATCCAATTTTTTGCATGAAAAAAGGCTGCTCAAATCTACCTCCAAGTATATTAGTACTGATATATATATATATACACACACACACAAACACATGACAGTCTGACCATGATATCAAAATATTTTCTGAACAGATGAAGAAAATCAGAGACACTCAAGTAAAGTTCACCTGTATTCAGAACCATCAGCTAAATAAGCCCCATAACTCCCAACAGATGCTGCAACTAATATGGGCCGATGCTTAAGAACCTTTCCGTCAGTAGTATAGTCAGAAGAAGATTTTTGGAGTTTTTCATAGTATAAATTCCGTGCTTCACATGCTATTTCAACACTTTTTTTAAGCAAGGCTTCACTCTCTTCCTGGGAAAAACCTTTGGCCTTGAACCCCTGAATGGTTCCCTGTCCAAATATGAGCAGATGGATATTCAGCTCCAAGCACAAGTTGCACACATAGGCATTCATATAGGTATGCTCAAACAATCAATTAGGAGAAAGAACAGTTGTCAATTATAGGAAAATAAATACCTGATAGGATGCAGTGATTATTATTCCTGCACCAGCTTCAAGGTAGTCCAGGTGTACCTGCTCTAAGTCAAACATTAAGTGATTAAAAAAGAAAAAGAAAAAGGCATTCATCTCTAGGACACAATCAAGATTTCATGTAGAACTCTCAGTGGAAGAAGGGAGAACTCACCATTTCCAAGATCTTTAGATGAAAATGCTTTAAAGCTATCTAATTTGTTCATTGACACAATTCTTCAAATTTTATGGACACACTCAAAGTATACACTATCTATTAACAAGTTACTAAAAATAGCTCACATGGGCAGCTCAGTTGATCACAGATGTGAAGTTTGGGAAGAAAGACTAGGGATCAAGTCTCACAAGCAGTGTGGGAGCAACCTCTCAAAGTGAGGGGCTCCTTGTGAGCGTTAAGCAAAGGTCTAGCATCTGTGTTCTGCTTAGTTACCATTATTTACATCATTCCACTCCGGCTGGGGCATGGGGGTTCCTACGGTTGGGTATTCAACCTTTTTGGGAAAAAGGTTACTAAAAATAAATAAATAACTGTACAAAAAGTGTCATCACTCAACAGTCAATGCATTAAAATGACAGTTCCCCTCAAACTGCCCCATTCAGCCCTACCCCTAAAGAATGAAGCCATACTACAAAGTCTGCACCATACTTCAATACTCAACTACAAAAAGATGAAATGCAATTTTTAATGCCTATGCGTTTGTCTATACAAGAAAGATACTTCATTTTAAAAATTTACCACAAAATCTTAAGCCTTTAAAATTTAATGTAAATGAAGTAATTCATAAAAGCAATGGCAAACCCAAAATGCTCGATTACTGTATAACGCGCACATATCCTTATCAGAGGTTTAACCTTATAAACCCAAAATGGTTTCTTTGAACCAAATATGAGCTTGAGGATAGGGGCCTCAAGGGGGTAGCTAAGTTGGTAGAAGCTGATAGAAATCTCTGGATCGAACCAATCCCCCACTCAACTAAAAAAGATAAGTAAAACCTCTCAAAACAAATTCCCCATTTTGGAAAAAACAAGGGGGAGAAAGAGTATACCGCGCGGATGAGGTGTGGGGAATCGAGAAGGCATTTGGCACTCCAGAGAGGGTCATTGAGGTCGGCACCGTGACGTTCCAGCTCCGTAGCGAGGCCGCCGTCGATCACGGCGACGCCGCCGGACTGCCGGAGGAAATCCGTCATGAGCGAGGAGGAGGGCGTAGTTGCGGTGGTTGTATGGACGTCGAGTGGCCCCATTTTCAGGAATCAGGAAGTCCAAGGTAAGCAGTGGTGGCGCGGTGCAAGACTGCAAGGGCAATGCGATTCTCAGAATCTCAGACTCAGTCTACCTCGTTTTTTATATTCAAAAATAAGAGTAAAAATAAAGATTAGGTTGTTTTTGAGCACCAACACAACACCTGCATTGTAGTATGGACATCCCAATTCGGAAGGCAATTGATATGTCTTTATCGGTCACCGATTGGATCGGACTAGGTATTTCTTAAATGTTGATGTTTGCGTTGGGTTCTCAAGGCCCAATCAAGAAAGGGAAAGAATCATGTTAGAGTATCCGTATTAGTGGGGATATTTCGCGGTTATTGAGGGAGTGCGATGTCGCGCGGCCCGGGCTGACGCGCGTTCGATGTCTCGCTATTGGCACGATGTCTCGAAGCATGTACTACTTGACGTCTCGCGGCACGGGCGATGTCTCGATGGTTCGCAGACTGGAACATGTCTCGCACTGCGACTCTAGTGACCTCTCGAACGCGACGTTTCATTTACTGTGTCCGTTCAAAAATGATTCTTGGTATTACAGAATTAATTTGATTAATTCCAATCATTATTTTTCAGAGTTATTTTGTGAATAATGGACTTGGTAGTGGGTGTAAATGTTGGTTAGTGGCAGAATTAATTTCTGCTAGTGGGTGGAGGTTACAAATGGATTATCAATGCCATGATTAATGCTATGATCCACTCTCCTCTACTATATATTCGTAGGTGAGCAGCAGGTTTTGAAAAACACCAAGAACACACGAAATACACTACTGCTTATCATTCCTTCAAGTCACCTGCGTTCATCCCACGTCCTAGTTCGCCGGATACCTAGTTTGTGTGCTCAAACGCCGGTATCGTAGTACGTTT
>CM008332.1:32176845-32201172 GCA_002525835.2 Ipomoea batatas
AAAGCTTTGATTGCATGTGTAGAAGATTCCAAGCCCATTTGCTACTCTCAAGCCATGAACAACTTTGAATGGTGAACAACGATGTATCAAGAGTTCAATGCCCTACTGCACAACAACACTTGGAAACTAGTTCCACCTAACCGAGATATGAATGTGATAGGATGCAATTAGGTGTTCCAAGTTAAGAGAAAGCTTGATGGATCAATTAAACGTTACAAGGCTCGACTTTGGCACTTTTAATCTAGTGGTCAAGCTAACTAAAGTAAGACTTCCCTTATCTCTTGCTATAACAAAAAATTAGTCAATCCGCCAACTTGATGTTCACAATGCCTTCCTAAATGGCTCCCTAAGTGAAAATGTTTTTATGAAGCAACAGCCAATGTACATAGACAGATATTTTCCTAATCTTGTTTGCAAACTACAAAAATCACTCTATGGCTTGAAACAAGCACCTTGTGTGTGGTTCAAACGACTTCATGATTACTTACTTTTAATCGGTTTCCAGGCTTCAAAAACTTATGTACCTTTGTTTATCTATCCAGCTACTAACACTCAAATTTATTAACTGGTTTATAAACATTCTAGCTTATGTCTTTAAAATAAGAGATATGGGACTACTGAACTTCTTTATATGAATAGAGACAATTAACAACAAGGGGGCGACGATCCTATCACAAAGAAGGCATATGATTGAAATAACCAAAAGGTCGGGAATGAAATACTGCAAACCAATCTCAACTCCAATTCCAGTTAACAATAAGCTAAGTGCAACAATCACAGGTCAACTATATGAAAATCCTACATTCTATTAATTTTTTAAAAAAATTAATGCATATCAAATATAATAAAAAAAATTAATATTTTAATATAATAAATTAATAACTTTAAAATAATACATATCACTTTTATATAAAAAATTAATACTTTTAAAATAATACCAATCACTTGTATATATAAAAAAATATAATTTCAAAATAATATATATCACTTTATACAAAAATTTAAAAAAGCTATAATAAAAAAACTAATCACACTATCATTCAGTTTCACTAAGCACATGAGTGGAATGAATACCTTTTTTTACCGAAGGACATTCCTATCAACTATTAAAGCATGTGTCATCATTGAATCGAACCACTAAATTATACTGGGGGTGTTTGGTTATTGGCTTATAAGTCAATTTTTAGCTTATTTGATCAAGTTTAGCTTTTTGACCAATCAATAAGCTATTTTGAAGTGTTTGGTAAATGGCTTATTGGCCTTAGCTTATTGGGCCAATAAGCTGAAAATTGAAAAGCTAATGAATGTAGCTTTTTGTATCAGCTGGTTGAAAACAATGGGTATATTGACTATTTTACCCTTTAAAATCAATGAGATTTACTTTTAAATGGGTGGTGTGCTTGTTATTTTATAATAATAATAATAATAATAATACCCTTAAATGCCATTTTACATTCAATCAGCTACTAGTAAACAGCTAATTTACCAAACAGTTTTTTATAACCAGCTAATACAACTGACTGGTCAAACCAGTTAACGCAATCAGCCATCAGCTACTAGCTAAACCAACCAGCTATCAGCTATAAGCTATCAGCCGTTTGCCAAACACCCCCACTATCATTCAGTTTTCCTGCTTGTCACCTCATTCTTAACTACGATGAATATGCTTATTCATTTATTTATTCCTAGATCAAAATTGAAAATATCATTTATCTATGATGTAATGAAGTCTTAACAAAATACTCCGTATTTGATAAGTAGGACAATGCTAAATGCGCACTCACACTCGGTATATATACATTACCATGCTATATTGTGAGTACAACAATGCTATATACTACATACTCAACTTTTAACAGTTCTTATATCGGGGACCGCGGTCCACAATGCATTGTGGACCACGGTCCACGATATAATTTGCGAACTTTTAATCATGAGTTGATTTAATCATGAGTACTCAACTTTTAAATTGTAAATTTGTTTTATTTTGAGAAACCTAGGTTACAAGTCTTACAACGCTCTTAGCAACTTAGGAGGTAGCAAATAAGATTTTAAAGAAAGTGTGAGTAATACACGCCTCAAATTTGATCGTATAACTTTTTGTTTTTAGTGCTTGTATTTTTCAGAATTTTTTTTTATAATATTCCAACACTTTTAAATATTAAAAATAACAAAAATGAAATCCAAAAAACATGAAATTATTTGTAAACTAAAAAAAAAGTGTGTATTATGTATATAATCAAATGCAAATTGTATTACGTAAAAAGTTTATCTAAAATAATTTGTGTTAACGTAACAATTCGAATTACTCTTCAAATTGTAAAACTAAAACTCAATTAGTTTAGTTACATAACAAAATAAAAAGAATTAACCAACACATATAATAAATAAAATAAAAGTATATAACAACAACAACAACAATAATAGAGTCACACTTGTGTGAAGATCTGTGAGATGGGTCGAATTTAAGATAGTTTCTTGTTACTTATTATAGAAATCATAATACTTGTTATAGAAAATTTAATACCAACTTAAAATAAATAAACTCTTACTTAACAGATATTGTAATACTTATATGTAAAATTGTGATACTATTTAGGATAAAATGATTATTACTAATTATAAATATTATAATACTTATATATAACTAAAATTGTGATACTTACACAGTGTAATTCTAATGTAAATATTGTAATATTATATGTGAAATGTTACTTATGAAATAAATTATAATACTTATTCTAGAAAATTTAGCACGAATTTAAATTATAAATAATTTGTTACTTATGATAGATATTGTAATACTTATATGTGAAATTGTAATACTATTTAAAATAAAATTGATTGTTACTAATATTGTAATACTTACTAATTGAAATTGTGATACTTACACACCCAATTGTCTATAACTCGACTCCCTCACGGATACACTCACACAAATTTTTGTCGTAATAGTAATAGTAATAATAATAAAATAATAATAATAATAATAATAATAATAATAATAATAATAATAATTACAAAAACTGCCAAAATGACAACTTTTATACGTTTTGCAATTTTTCACCTTTGACAAAATAAAAAAAAAAATAAAAAACATATATATTTTTTTCACCTCACTTTAATTTGCAAGTGAGAAACTTGGAAAATTGGGATCAACCTAAGTTTTAAAGATTGTTGCTGGTATGAATTTTGGCACAAGTCATAATGAGTATTGCAATGTTCCCCATCACCTATATATGATAATTCCACTTGCTTCACAATTATGCATCACCTCCTTCGCTTAATTGTAGCATTATTAACGTGATGATACACTATACTAATTACTCGCCTCATTTTCTCTCACCAAATTGCGTATTATATGATCTATCTAAAAGAAAATGAAAAACTTAGGATGTGGTTGGATCGCACATGAAAATCGGAATTGGAACGAGAATCAAATACTAAGTAATAATAATGGGTTTTGGTGAAAGTATTGTACATGTTTGGTAATATGGAGTCATTTCCATTTTTGGTCATACTATTATTGGTGCATTGCCAATTTTAGTCCACTTCATTAATTTTTGCCACATTGCGGCCAGTGTTATTTAGTCCTTGCCAATTTTAGTCCACCGTTAAAATTTTTGTCAAATAACCGTCCAAAACAGGGATATTTTTGGTCTTTTTATGCTTTGGTCATCTCCTTGACCCTTTGCAGTGGTTTTCCTTACACATTTTCATACAATGAAGAGTCCGGCAAAAGCCATGTGAGCCACGTTAAAAAGCCATAGCTTTCACCGGACCTCTTCATTGGATGAAAATGTGTAAGGAAAACCACTACAAAGGGCAAATGAGATGATCAAAGCATGAAAAGATCAAAATACCCCTGTTTTGGACAGTTATTTGACGAAAATTTTAACTGTGGACTAAAAGAGGTAAGGACTAAATAAGACTGGCCGCAATGTGGCAAAAATTAATGAAGTGGACTAAAATTGGCAATGCCCCAATAACAGTAGGACCAAAAATGGAAATGACTCTAGGATAAAATTAGAATGATTATCAATATTAATTTTGGTTGTGTATGACCTTATAATGAGAATAAATATTTTAAAAATACAAAAACAAAAAACTAAGGCAATTTATCCTAAGATAATGACATCTATCAGAAACATCAATACGAATAAAAAAAATCAAAACAAAAATCTAAAAGTACTAATTCAAACTTAAAAATTAGATTATCAATAAGATGGAATGATACTCATTTTTAATTAGGGAATGAGATTTTTTAATTGAAGAGGTAATCAAATTCCATAGTTGTGTTTTAAAAAGTTGTCAACTAAACAATAACTATTATTTTGATTCTCATTCCTAGTGTGTAAACTCATGAACCAAACGCACCCTTAATTTCCAAATAATTTTAAGAGTCTCCTTACTTTATTATTATTATTTTTAAAACTTAGGTGCTCCAAACATTTTTAGACTAATCCTAAACCCACAGAACCCCTACGGAGGTAAATTGCGAGCTACGCAATCAACCCATCAGTTAGATTCTAGTTTTTCATGTGCGCATAAAGGATTTAATCATATATTTCATCGTCCTTGAGCCTTTTCCCATACATGTTTTAATTGGAATTCGAACTTTCACACAGTCGTTTCCAGTCATGACTCAGACGACAAACCAACTACACTAAGTCTCGGGGTGAGTATCTTCTTACTTGATGATATAGTGATTCATCATTGATTTTGAATATTTCTTCCCTTGTTTTTTTGGCCTCAATTAATACATATGGTAAGCATTTTACACTTTTGGGAGTAGAATTAATAATTATTTCTTTTGGAAAAACAAAAGTTAAGGCAGGTAATATTGCCTATTGGAGCCCCGGAGAAGGTTGAGAAGTTTCTTTACTTGCACCTTTTCAGTCTTCAACTTTATTTCCACTTCCACTCTGGCAGTTGCCCAAAAGAGTGCAGTGCTGCACTCAACAACACCCCAGCGTAGCACCAAAGCCATAAACTCCAACGGCAATGAAGAGCGAGAAACAGAGAGAGAGAGAGAAAACGGAATCACAAAAGATGTTCTCTTGACAGCCAATCTGAATCCCAATTCACTTTTGCTTTTCAGTTTCCATTTCTTTCGGTTTTTTTTCCCTTCTCGGGTGAGCTTTCAGTTTCCCCTGTATCTGTATATTGATTCATACGCTTGTTTTGGCTAGTTGCTTCTCACAATTATGATGCATGATACAATTTTCAAGTTTGATTGAGGTAATGATGCATGATTCTCACATTGTTGATTGTTGAGTGGGGTATTGCGATTCAAGTTTGATTGAGGTAATTTTGCTATCCCTGATCTTAGTTCATATTTGTTTGGAATTGGATTTGGGCATATATGTTTGTATTTTGGTTTGATAGGAGTGAGAGATCAGAAGTTGGTGGGTTTATCCACCACATCTGGGTTTAGATGGCAAAATTATCACATGCAGACTCGAGAAGAATGTACTCTTGGTGGTGGGATAGCCACATTAGCCCCAAGAATTCAAAATGGCTTCAGGAGAATCTCACAGGTTTACCCTATTTCTTTCATCCAAACTATCTCTCTCTCTCTCTCTTAGGATCAAACTGTTTTTGCTCTTGCTGGGACTCAAATTTGTGATCGCTCACCAATCACTGTTAGTTTGTTACGCCAAAAGCTATAACTAGTAGCGAATGCCTAATATTTATTTTCTTATAGATGGTCATTGCTGGACTTGGCCCTTTATCGGCTTCAAATCACCACCATTACGCCAAAAGCTATAACTAGTAGTGAATGCGTAACTTTATTTTCTTATAAACTGTCAGTGCTGGACTTGGCCTTTTATTGGCTTGTGCTCAACACTCTAAATGTATATATATTCCCTTCAATCACATCTCATCCAGGAAAGGACAATGTGATGTTTACCTTGCTTTTTTCATTTGATATGTATGTAGATATGGATGCAAAAGTGAAAGCAATGATCAAACTTATTGAAGAAGATGCTGATTCTTTTGCAAGAAGAGCAGAAATGTACTACAAGAAGCGTCCGGAGCTCATGAAATTGGTGGAGGAGTTGTATCGAGCTTATCGTGCATTGGCTGAAAGATATGATCACGCGACTGGGGTGATCCGCCAGGCCCAAAAAACCATGGCAGAAGCTTTTCCAAACCAAGTTCCATTGAATTTTATTGATGATTCACCTGCAAGCATTGCTTTTGGGACTGATCCTCACACACCGGATCAGCTGCAAATGGAGTATAGTTTTGATGTGGGGAGGAATGGGGCATTTACAGAGGATTTCGATTCTGATTCTGTAACGAAAGGGAATGGATTGAACCCGAATCAAGATCTGTTTGGATGTGGAGGCCATGGGGAAGAACAGAGTTTGCACAGCAATGTGGGCAACACTCTTGAAGCAGTAGAGGCATATTCAGATTTGGAAGAGGCAGGCGAATCTGGCGAGCTGTCTGAGCTGAAATCGCAAGGCTCTCGTGCCCAAGAACTCGGTGAGCAAGCAGGCAAAGCTGAAGCTGAAATTCAAGCCTTGAAGGTGGCTATATCTAAGATGGAAGCTGAAAAGGAAGCTAGTCTTCAGCAATACAGCGAATGCTTGGATAGGATTTCTGCTTTGGAGAAAGCCCTGTGTCGTGCCCGGGAGGATAGTGCCGCACTTGGTGAAAGAGCTAATAAAGCTGAACTCGATGTGCAGTCTATTGAGATGATAGCTAAACTGGAGAATAAGTTACAAAATGCAGAGGAAGATGCCATAAAGTTAAATGAAAGAGTAAAAAGAGCTGAAACTGAGGTTGAACTTTTGAAGCAATCTATGCCCAAATTGAGAGAGGAGAAGGAAGCTGCAGCTCTAAAGTACCAGAAATGTTTGGAGACAATCTCTAGTTTAGAGGGTAAGCTCTCTTCTGCTCAGGAAGAAACGCAACTACTTAACGCACAAATTGGTAATGGAGGTGCGAAGTTGAAGGGAGCAGAAGAGCGGTGCCTCGTGTTAGAAACATCTAATCAGTCTCTCCACTCTGAGCTGGAAGCTTTGACATTGAAGATGGACAGCCAGAATCAACAACTTACAGAGAAAAATAAGGATTTTGGGAGGTTGTGGGCATGCGTACAAGAAGAGCGCTTGCGTTTTGTGGAGGTTGAAATCGCTTTCCAAACGTTACAAGACGTGCATGGGCAAGCTCAAGAAGAACTGAGATCTCTAGCTTCAGAACTGCAGAATCGGGTCCAACTCTTAAAGGATCTGCAAACTGATAACCAGAGATTGAATGATGAAGTAATGAAGCGACAAGAGGAGAACAAGAACCTCATTGAACTCAATTTATCCTCATCCATGTCAATAAGAAATATCCAAGATGAGATCTTGAGCTTGAGGGAAACAAAAGGGAGACTCGAGAAAGAGGTTGAGCTCCAAGTGGACCAAAGAAATGCTCTTCAACAAGAAATATCCTGTCTGAGAGAAGGGATGAATGATTTGAACAAGAAACATCTATCTATCTTGGAGGAAGTGCATGCGTTAGGCCTAGACCCAGAATGCTTCGGATCATCTGTGAAGGAATTGCAGGATGAGAACTCCAACTTAAAAGAGACGTGCAAGAGAGAAAACGGTGAGAAAGAGGTTCTTTTGGAGAAGCTAAAGTTATTTGAACAGCTTCTTGAGAAAAATTCTATTCTGGAGAATTTCCTTTCGGATACAAGTGCTGAGATGGAAGCTGTTAGAGAGAAACTTAAGGCTTTGGAGTTCTCTTGCCAATCCCTTTTGGTTGAAAAATCAACTCTTCTTGATGAAAGAGGAGCTTTAGTTGGTCAGCTGCAATTGACAACTGAGAACCTGGAAAAGCTCTCGGCAAAAAACGCTTTTCTGGAGAATTCCCTTTCTGATGCACATGATGAAGTCCAAAGCTTGAAGGTAAAATCAAAAGGCTTAGAAGATTCGTACCGGATACTAATGAATCAGAAAGAGGATCTTTCAGGTAAAATGGAAAGTTTAATTGCTGAGTTGCAAACCACCCAGTTAAGGCTGCACAACCTGGAGAAAAGTTATGCGGACATTGAAGACCAAACATATCTTCACGGTAGAATTGAAAGTATTAAAGAATCTCTCTGCAAAACCGAGGAAGAAAATCAGCAATTGGCTGTTCAGATTTTGGTTCTTGTCACTTTGCTAGAGAAGCTAAAACTAGAGGCAGAGAATCTCCATACAGAAAAGAGCATTATTCACCAGGAGCTCAGGATTAGATCTCATCAGTTTTCCATCTTGCATAGTGAAGCTGTTGAACTGCGAGAAATGAATGAAGAAATGAAAGCAAAACTAATGGAAAAAGAGAGTAAGGAGAACTTATTGGAACTTCAGATAGAGAATCTGAGCAGCAAATTGATGACTCTGCAAGTAGCTTATGATGCCTTAGAGAGAGAGCATTTGAAACTTCACGAGGACAAGAGATCCTTGAGTGACGAGTTTTCTTTCTGGGAAGAAAAAAGACATATCTCAGAACAGGAGAACTATGTTATCTGTGGTGAATTATTATCACTTGATACCCTCTCTTTGGTGTTCAAGAACTACATGAAAGAAAACTCTTTGCAAATAAAGACACTCATTTCAGATGTTAACAAGCTACATGAAGTCCATGGTGAAACCACAGAAAAGCTGAGCTCAATTAAGAGGGTGTTGGAAAAGGTAAAGATTGAAAATCTCAGCCTGATAAAGACATTGCAGAAGGTAGAAGATGAGTTGAATACTGCAAGGATTGTCAATGATCAATTAAATCATGATATTGAAATTGGAAAGAATTTATTGTTTGAGAATGAGCTGAAACTTCAGGAAATAAGGAAGAAGCTCAGCCTCACAGAAAACGAGAGATTGGAATTATATGAAAGTTTGGAGATTCTGAGAAGAGAACACAATGATGCTAAACGGACTACAGTTCTCCAAGAACAGCAGATTGAAGCATTGTCTGCAGAATGTGAACATTTGAGCACAGAGAATGGAAATCTTCGTGAAGCAAAACTCTTTTTGGACAATGAGCTTCACCACTTATGTGAAGAGAATGGGAATACTAAAAAGCAAAAGGAAGCATTGCATTCTGAACTCCTGAAGCAAACTAATGAGATCCACAGATTGGAATCAGAAATGGAGAAGCTTTTCAGGGAATTGTATATGTACATGTGTTATTACGTTTTATATGAGCAAAAAGTTTCTGAGCTCATGGCTAGGCATGAGAGATTTGAAGCTGAAAGCACTTCCAATGATTTCAAACTTTTAAGAGAAAGGTTAAGCATTCTGGATGTTGAAAGCAACACTCATAAAACTCAATTGGCTGAGTGTTGCTCTGCTATTGTTTCTTTGAGCAAATGCATATCATCCCTGGAGAAACACATACCTGGAAAACTTCAAGAATCTGATAATGAGGTAATGGAGTTAAATTCACATCAATCTGAATTCACTATCTTATCTATTGAAATTTTGGTAAACATAGATCTAGTTAGATGAAAAAAGTTCTCATTTCCAGAATCCTGCAATTTTGCCCAAGTGATTCTTATTTTATTAAGCTGTGTCTTGAATTTTCCAGTGTGTTATAGGATCTAGTTATAGGACTGAAATTTCCTTATATTTTAGTCCAAAAGACTAAAGGAAACACGAAAATATGTTTTGTGCTTACAGCCTTACAGTCTATTGCTTATTATTTTCAGGCTAATTTAGTTGCAAATTTTCATTTTGGAAACAATCCAAGAGAAAATGAAAGTTCCATCTCAACAGATGTAGTTTCAGACCTACAAGGTTTGGAAGCACGGGTTGAAGCTATTAAGAAGGCATTAATTGAAATGAAGCAGCTTGAGGAGCAAAAGAATGTGAGAATGCATTCCAAGCTGCAGGTTGCAAAGAAACAGATAGAAGAGTTAAAATCTAAAAACCATGACCATAGGAAAAACTCTAAGCTTGCATTTGGAGTCCTGGAGACAGAAAATGGGATGTTGACAAAAGATATTATGCTCGACCAGATATCTGATTGGTCACCTTATAGTACTGGCAAACGAGAATCGGTTGAAGCTGATAACCATACACTTGAAGTATGGGACACTGCTGATTGGAATACAAGCATCGGTCTTACTGTTTGCAAGGCTAAGCTTGCAATTGCAGATCCTCCAATCACTGGGAAGAATAGTAATTCCCGTCGCAAATCAGTGAGGAAACTGAAAAGTGATCGTCTTGGTTCAGATGAGGAGTTGGGAGTGGACAAATTGGAGATCTCCAAAAGATCAATGGATCTTCAAGAGAGGAACAGGAGAAAAGTCTTAGAAAGGCTTAGTTCTGATGTTCAGAAGCTGATGAACCTTCAAATTACAGTACAGGACTTGAAGAGTAAACTTGAGAGTACTGAGAAGAGCAGAAGAGGGAAAACAGTTGTTGAATGTGAAACTCTGAAGGGGCAATTGAACGATGCCATGGGTGCTATGAATAAGTTAATTGATCTGAGTGGGAAACTAATGAAAAACCTTGAAGGTGGGTCCTCGTCATCTGCAGTGGAGTTAGAGGAGAATCAAAGTGTTGGCAGGAGGAGAATCTCGGAACAAGCTCGAAGAGTATCTGAGAAAATTGGCATTTTACAGGTAGAAGTGCAGAAGGTGCAGTTTGCTTTGCTGAAACTTGATGATGAAAGAGATTGCACAGGCAAAACAGGAATGTCTGAAGAAAAAAGAAGAGTTTTGTTGCGAGATTATCTGTATGGGATTAGAACAAGAGAGAGGAGAAAGAAAGCAAGATGCTGTGCTTGTTGTGTCCAGCCTGCAACTCAAGGAGATTGATACATCCCTACTCAGCTACAACTCAAATACCATATACAGACCAACTTAGTGTGTAGGATTAATTTCTTTTTTGTGTGTATGTATTATATTCATATACTGTTTACAGATTTACCAAAATGAATTGTTTATCTTCTCCCCCAGAGTAGTTTCTGTGACATTAGTGAAACAATTTATCAGGGCAGGTTTGCATTGGTTGTGTTATTCTCTTCATTGTCTTCTTGGAAAGGGCCTTTTTTCATACTCCCAATACTACTCTCAGTACTTGAGCTTCAGCTCCTCCCCGTATATCCACGCCAACGAGAGTGCCCTCGCAAATGGGATTGTTTGTGTTAAGATCAAACGCTTACCACTACCACCACATTTTCAAGAGGTGGACATTGGACTTGACTCTTCACCAGCCTCCGCCCAACAATCCCCCTCTCAACACTTGTCAGTCTTAGAACTTGTGACCTAGCTCTGATAGCACCTAGCTCTGATAGCATTTTTTTTTAGATCAACCGCTTACCACTACGTCAAAATTTATAGCTCACAGCAAAGATGCAATTTTATTTTCGAGAGACAAGGTGCTGGACTTGACCCTTCACCGGCCTCCGCCCAACAATCCCCTAACCACCAATTAGGGACTTGGCACATCACTGGCCTCTGCCCAACAGTTTGGCATGTCAGACATTGTACATTTGTACATGTTCCATACAAATCCTTCCCTTAACACTAAGCATATGAGGATCAAATATTTTCATTAAGCAATCAACCCGTTTTCCCAATCTGGTTTTCACTCCTTCCTCTCTCCTTACAAGCATAAAAACATATTGCTTTGTTACAACAAAAACAACATAAATTGGGCATGTACATCTTGGTTGAAGCCTTGAGGATGCTCCCTTGCTCAATAACCAAAGTCAGAGTGTCATCAAGATGAATAATTACTCTTTGTATCCCGCAAGTGCTTAGCTATGTTATCTCTTATAGTTCTCCCTATTGGATCAATTTGCTTGCAGCTCTGTCCCAAATAACCGGAGTCGTGATGACAAGTCAAAGCGGCATCCGGATGCAACCGGTCCCCACAATCAATTATGATATTATGAAGCAGACAACACACCAAGATAATACTAGGTAGCTTCCGTTTATCAGGTCTCCACATAACCTTACTCAGGATTCTCCAGCCGCCCTTCAATTGCGAGAACGCCTTTACTGCAAGTGATCTTGCAGTCTCATGCACCGCATTAAAATCCAACATGGCTGATGAAAGCTCCTTATCTTCTTCACAAGGAGTAATAAGCCAAGGAAGGAGAGGATAACCAAAACCACCAACGATATATTCCCTAATCTCTTGTCCTTCATATGTCATTTTGGCACTGCCATTTAAACGATCTCCAGCTTCACAAAGTTTATAAAATCCAGAACATTTCAATAGTTTGGAAGTAGTCATGCCCCCAGGCCATCCAGTCACGATATCTAAAAATCTCATCTCACTATCTACAATCCCTTGCAAAAGCATGCTGTAATTGTTCTCCTGATCACACCAGTCGTCTGATGTTTGAACGGTGGGAAGGGTCATTATGATGTGGGTTGCATCAATTGCTCCACAACAATTAGGCAGTCCAAACGATGCTTCAAACTCTGACTTGATTTTTTCCACTTTATTCGGTTCGGGCCACTTGAGGTGATGCTTCGCACGCTCTTCAAGTGCCTCAATGAACCTCCAAGTCACCTGAGAAACAGTAGACTGCCCAACTCCAAATGAAGCTCCAACTGAAACTTGTGATTCACCGGATGCCAATCTTCTCAAGGCGATTGCAACCTGCTTCTCAACGCTAAGGAGCCTTCCCTCAATATTGATGAGACCTGAAGGGGGCCTTGAGATGAGATCCTCCCTCACAAGTGAACATATGTAATCAAAAGTCTTTTTCGAAACGCGAAAGAAGTACTTGAAACCTTCTGCCTCATCAGAAGGTATACTCAAACCTGCAATACACAGTTGAAATTAAAAGGGGGTGTATTTATTTAACACCTCATTATGGAGGCAAAAACAAATGCAATGACTAATATAAAAACCGACAAGAAATTATATGAAAAAGAGAAAGGAGGTGAGAGTTAAACAAGAAAACCTCCAATTACATAAAATCTGCCAAGGTTACCATGACTTAAAATCTTGTTCTCCTAAGGCTCCATTTAAGTTTTCAATCTAATAGGAGAAACTGAATGGAAAGGGGCAGGAAAAATATTATTCCCCTTACATTATCTTTGTCATTCAACCAACCAGCATTTAAACCTATGACTCCATTAATGTTTGTAAATTGTAATAAAGGAAAGGATCTTGATTACATTACTTTCCATTTCTCTTTTACTTTGAGTCTCCAACTCCAATCTCTTCTTCTACCCATTTTAAAGCCCGAGTCCTAACTGGAAGCCTGGAACTGAGCTTGCTAACCCACAAGGAACATAATTCTACAACTCTAAAGAATCCTCTCTCGCTGTCTCTCACACACAACCAAAAAAAAAAAAAAAAAACCACAAATCAAGACCTTACAGATTCATATTGCAGTAGAAAAGAACTAACCATCATAAATCCAAACAAGAACAATGCTTTTTTGATAGCAAGATCACAAGAGAAAACGAGCTACACTGGACTATTTATGAGTTTCAGGTAAAATGACAATCCCTAAAGGTGCATTCGTGAATCTTGTAATTTCAATTTTCAAAGCTAAAATAGAACGCCACAGAGAGTGACCTAAATCATTGAAGTTAATTCGCAAAAAAAATCTTAACCATTGCAGTTTAAGAAGGAGAATAAAGAAGAAATTTAAGGTGAAAATGGAAGCAAGCAAAACCTGGGGAAGAAGAGTTCTTGTGCCAGAAAGAATCCCACCAATCAGAATCAACTGCCTTGTTGTCTACAGGGACTGTGCTGATTATCTTGCCACTCTTGGTCTTGTTCTTGATCTTTCTTTTCTTCAATTTCTTAGCATCCTTCTTCAATTTCTTGGATTTTTTGGGCGGAGCCATCCACTACAACTGCAGATTCCACTCCACTGGAAGAGAAATCGATTCCTAGCAGTGAAAGAGGCTTTAGTTAGCTTGCAATTATGGGCCGTAGTAATGTTTAAACCCAAGCCCAGATAGTAGAAAATGGCAAATTTCACTCTGGATGACAATATAAGTTATTACATGAACTTTAATTTTCACACCTATTAGTTTTTTTTTTTTTTTTGAAAATACCTATTAGTTTAATTATACTAGCATTCAAATATAATTTTAATTACAAATTTGACAATATATATTATTGCATAAGTTTTATTTTTTAGTTTCATTTTTCGGACACTAATTTTATTATAACAATACTAAAATATCATTCTAATTTTAGTACAATTTCATTTGACACTACAATATTACATGAACTCTGTTTTTCAATTTCATTTTTCACACACTAGTTTCATTTTAACATTACTAAAGTATCAATTTAACTCTAGTACAATTTCATTTGATAATCGTATTAGACCATAGTCCACGGTATAACAGAGGATAGAAAATAGAATTCTTAGGACGGCGTCGCTTTAGGTCCTCAAGAATATAACACTCGTCTCCTTCGAATAGAACCCGCCGAACGGGATTAGCAGCGGCGAGCGGCGAGCGGCGAGCGGCGAGCGGCGAGTACAGAAATGGAAGGAGAAACAATGGAACTCGACGAGCTCCGTTACTCGGATCTCATCCTATTGTCTTCTGACAAAGCCGTTGAATCAACCGAAGAAATTCAACGGCTGGAATCTATAACCAGAGTGGTAATGGAAGCCCTAGGGCCAAACGGTCCGGGCCTACTTGCCATCACCGGAGTCCCCAAAACCTCAAGTCTCCGTCGAAGTTTACTTCCTTTATCCCGGAAGCTCGCACTTCTCAACAATGAAGATCGCAAAAAGCTTCTTAAGGTAACACTTACTTCATCCTTCTGTTTTCTCTGCATTCCTGTAACTGCACTTAACACTTCTGTCGATCAATCATATATTTGCTTCGCATTTAATACAATCAATCACCGGAATATAATGAAATAATCTTATTGTGAGTAATCGAGAATGAATTTTATTTTTTTTCCTGGTAAATTATCAGGAACATGATTTGGGGAGTGATGTTCCGTTGAAGAATTTGGATAGAATTGTGTCATCATTTGCAAAGAAATTGAAGTATGAAGAAAGGTTTGAGAGTAATTATTGTAGAACAATACATCATAGAGTTGTTGAAGGAGAGGACTGTTTAGAGGTTGATCATAAGGGATTCAAGGATTTAGGATATATCTTTAATGAGCTGGGGTACTGCATGATGGAGGTAGGGCTTCGTCTTGCACAGATATGTGATAAGTTCATTGGAGGACACGATCTCGAGCAGAGCTTACTGGAATCTGGGACGGCAAAAGGACGCCTTATCCACTATCATTCCACTATTGACAATCGTATCATTAAAGAATCCGCTAATAGAAGTGTAAAGACTGGAGCCAAAAACAAAATTCGAATCAAACGAAGTGAGGAAACAAGTTCTAAACAGATGGGGAGTGAGGGTTGTGATGAGGATTTGAGTGACTCTATGTTGTGGCAGCAGTGGCATTATGACTATGGCATATTCACTGTATTAACAGTGCCGATGTTTATATTGTCATCTGAGAATGAAGCACTAACAGAGGAAAATAAAAATTTGCACATGCCTTGTGAGCGAGAATCTCCTTCCCCTAGTGGACACACATATTTGCAAATATTTGATCCCCAAAAAGATCGGGTTTTTATGGTGAAGGCACCTCCAGAGAGTTTGATAGTGCAGGTCGGGGAAGCGGCTGATATACTATCCAAGGGGAAGCTCCGAGCAACACTTCATAGTGTATGCAGACCGCCAAAACCTAAAAACTTGAGCAGGGAAACATTTGTTGTCTTCTTGCAGCCGGCATGGAGCAAAAAATTATATCTTTCAGATTACCCTCTTAAGCAGTTACACTCGGATGATCAAAGTTGCGGGTTGTGTACTGAGAATGACCCCAGAGAAGAGCGGGAATTAGAGAAACTTAGTCAGAAGATTCGTAATATTGTCCCGTCACTTTCATCAAGGCTAAAAGACGGGATGACATTTGCAGATTTTTCTCGAGAAACTACCAATCAGTACTACGGCAGTAATGGCTTGCAATCGAACAGATAGCTCAAGGGTAAAACTCCTATAAGCTCATGAATTGTTGTCTCGTGCATTTTAGTTCAAAATGGTGCTTCAATAGTCTGAGAATTCAACACTACAACACGTATTGGACCATCTCTCTTCAAGGGTTGCTCTCTGTTGCCACATAGGAGTACATGTTGATTGAGGTAAAGACCAAAGGGAAGGGATTTATCGAAGTGCTGTAATGAAGTGGACTTTTGGAGCAATTTTACCATTTGCGACATACAGAGTATTAAAGAAAAATCCGTTTTTAACTAGCCAAGTAGGTTGTGGATTGTACATGGCCTTGATCACGTCTTTTTCAGTAACAAGTGGATCGGATGGGTCATAAGGATTTGTGATAATGCAGTTCCTTGGTTTGGCACATATGCTAGGATCCCAGTTCGGTTTCATGAACAGCACCACTTCCAGGCATGCAAGTCAAGATCAGCACTAGAAAGTCATTGAACTACTTGTAAGGAATTAAATAGATGGAGAAGGAATATCCTGTTCTTTGTAAAATAGAGCACAATGTATGCTACATTGAGGGCGAATATATGGATAGAGAAGGCATATCCTGTTCCATGTAAAACAGAGCACAATGTATGCTACATTGAGGGCGATTATAACTAAAAGGGGATTGGACCAATGCCGGATTAAGGTTGAATGCGGCCTGCAATTCATCCCAGTTTCAATCTTGAGTGGCAGGTTAATATTAATTTTTTTTTTAGATAAGGTTAAAATAAATCCTTGAACTATTTGTTAAAGTGTAATTAAACTTTAGAACTTAAAAAACTTTAATTACACCTGAATTTAGACTGGACCTAACACAAGGATTGTGATTTTTAGCCTACGAAAATTCTAGTTTTATTTGATCGCTTGTGGCTTGATTTGTGTTTGCTTATGTAATTATTTAACTCTTTTGCCTACTTTAATTGATTAATCAATTTACGGACAAAAGGTTGGACACTGTTTCGGAGCAAGAAATGGAGAAGAAAGAGAAGAGAAGAAACAAAAGACTAGTCCTCATAATTTTACCCATTAAAATTTTCGTTTACTTTTTACCGGGTAATTTGGCTAGAGAGACTGAAATTGAGAAAAATTGAATAGTTGTAGGTGGAGTCAAATTGATAGTTTTTAAATTCGTGGACGCTAATTAACAATACTCTAACAATGATCAAAAGTGAAATTTGTTATCTTTTATCTAAATACACACACTCGTTATACGGTGGACCATTGTCACAATACTACAGTTCATCTCAAAAGATATTGCCTCGCATTTGTTTTTATATTATTGAATGAAACTGTAGTTATATCGAAATGTAACTGTAGTTGTGTTGAAATGTAACTGCAGTGTATATAAACTGATACTAATAACAATTTCACATTTTTGAGTGTATATTGTCCAAGGTGGACCTGGGTCCAAAACGGCGTCGTTTTATTAGCTTTTGTTTAAATTATAAAAAAAAAATAGCGGCGTTAACTGTAGCTCTCCCTCGCAAATCGACTTCGTCACAATAACAGAGATATGCATCACAGATATAGAGATCTAGGTTCACAAACACAGAGCTCTAGGTTCACAACAACATATCGCTACATTCACAAATACAGATCTAGGTTCACAAACACAGAGCTCTAGGTTCACAACAACATATCGCTACATTCACAAATACAGAACTCTATGTTCACAAAAATATAATTCAATGTTCACAATAACAGAGTTATACATTCACAGATATAAAGATCTATGTTCACAAACACAGAGCTCTAAGTTCACAACAATAGAACTACATGTTCACAGTTATAGAATTCTATGTTCACAAATACAGAACTCTATGTTCACAAACATAGAACTATATGTTCACAAATACAAAGCTCTTGGCTCACAACAACATAGCTCTACATTCACAGATACAGAACTTTATGTTCACAAATATATAACTCCATGTTCACAATAACAGAACTATACATTCACACATATAGAGATTTAGGTTCACAAACACAGACCTCTAGGTTCACAACAACATAGCTTTACATTCACAAATACAGAACTCTAGTTCACAAAAAAATAACTCCATGTTCACAATATAACTCCATTTTGAACCATTAACACTGTATATTACATAGAACATAAACCCTATTCTAAATAAACTCATTATACTAGTTAGAATCACAAAATATTTACTAAAATCAGAAATTTTTTTATCTACAAACCCTAATATAAGAATGCGAAAAAGTAATACATGCTTTAGAATGCTTGCAAAATTGCGATGAAGACTATGCTTGCAAAATGGCGATATACAATGCTATCAAGGACGGCGAGAATGGTGGATGAAGGTGAGGAAATGGTGGAAATTAGCGAAGATGGCAGATGAATCGCAGACTAACGGCACCGTTAGCCTCAGCTCACAAAACGGTGACGTTTTCGACCCAGGTCCACCTTGCAATGTGGACTTGGGTCCACGACATAACAACTGTTCAGGGTCTATATGGATCACATGTTTGGCGCTAAGATTCGGCTTATGAATTCTCTATTTCTTCAAGTCTGCTTTCAGACAATCTAATTTTATGCTTGTTATTGGTCCAAATTTAACTAATATTAATTTGTTACGGTCCGAAATGTTACATGTGGCTACAAGTTAAATTTACTATTACTAATTGTTAGCTACCAATTTAACCCCTAATTACCTAGTTTTATAATGGATTAGATCCCATAAAACTATCAACTATCATAAACAAACTGACAAGAGAATGAAAGGGAAAGGACACGAATGATGATCGGAATTTTGAGGCAGGAGGAGGGAATAAAGGTATATGACTTGTCGTTTTTTGAGTCCTAAAGTCAAGAAAAGGCTATGGTCCCATATCCTCATTGTTAAAGGTAGCTCTTTCATTCTCTTTGCGCTTTTCATTTTTGTTTTTTTGGCAGAGATTATTGTCATTGAACGGCTTTATTACGGGCTGGCTTAACCATAGGATTTGGCAAAACAAGCTGCACTAGTAAATGGACAAGATATCTTGATAAATGTGTTACAAATGAATGTGATAGGACCCTTACATGGAGCTCAGCTTACACTTACTCAAAACAAAATTTTCGAGACTCATAAAGTCATTACCACACAAAATTTTTGGGAGTTAATACTCGATTTAGTCCCTCGACTATTAAGATTTCAACACTTTAGCCCCTTAACTTCTAAACTTGCTCAATTTCATCTTCAGATATGCAATTTTTACTTAAGAAGTTCTTTGTCCAAATCAAACTAGTCCTAATTAGGACCATTTTGGTTAACAGTTGCATAGTTGGGGATGAAATTAAGCAAGTTTGAAATTCGAGGATCAAAGTGATTAAATTTTAATAGTCAAGCGATCAAATCGGGTAGAGTTTATTACCAAAATGGTCCCTCGACTATTACAAAATTACCAATTTGGTCCTCAATAATTTTTTTTGACCAATTAAGTCCTTCGACTTTGAAAATTTTAACCAATTTAGTCATCCGTTTATTTTTTCCGTTAATATCCGTTAAATCAGGACCAAATTGTTAATTTTGCTATAGTCAAGGACCATTTAAGTGAAAAATTAAGGGATAAATTACAATAAAGCCATCGTACTATTTTGGAACACGTAATTAGGTCATCCAACTCAAATAACCCCCAAATAAGGCATTGAACTCGGGAAAATAAAGCAATTGAGCCACTGCAACCCAAAAAAAAAAAACAATTAACCCATTTTTAAAATTTTCGGTGACAAATTCCGACACCGACGACCATTTCAGGCAACCGGCGGTTTTTGGTCGCCTTCTCCTAGGGAAGGCGACCTCGCCTTCCCGGCGAGGGCGACCATTTTGGTCGCCCTCGCCAGAAATGGCGACCGGCAGCGACCACTGGAAATGATTGTCGGTGCCGAAATTTGTCGCCGGAAATTTTTAAAATGTGTTAATTGCTCTTTTTTTTTTCGGTTTTAGTCGCTCAATTGCTTTATTTTTTTTGAGTTCAATGGTTTATTTGGGGTTATTTGAGTTGGATGGCCTAATAGCTTGTTTCCAAATAGTACGAGGACTTATTTGTATTTTATCCCAAAAATTAATTACCAATTTGGTCCCTTGACTATAGCAAAATTACCAATTTGGTCCTGATTTAACGGATGTTTAACAGAAAAATAAACGGAGGACCAAATTGGTTAAATTTTTCAAAGTCGAGGGACTTAATTGGTCAAGAAAAATTGTTGAGGACCAAATTAGTAATTTCGCAATAGTCGAGGGACCATTTTGGTAATAAACTCAATCGGGTATTTACTCCAATTTTTGGTTGCAAATGGACAAGTAACAAATGAGTGTCCCGCACATTTGGGTAGCGGTTGCGGACTTTCTCGTAAATTAAAGAAAATGAATGCCCAATAACAATTATGCATTGGTTCTAGTATTATTGTGGTATGAGTGTATGACCATTTTTGTCCTCCATCAACAAAATAGTTTAAATTTTGTAAAATACAATGGCATTTAGGCCTTCAATTATGAATTTTTTTAAATAAAAATAAAAATATAGCAGGTCAACCCACTTGATACAAAAAAAAAATCAAAATGTCATTGTATTTAACGATATTTTAACAATTTTGTTAACAAAGGATTAAAATTGGTCATGCCACAATAATACTATGACCAAATTAAAGGAGAATGTTTTAGAAAAGAACTAAAAATTGACTATTACCTATAAATTTAAGATAATAATAATAAAAAAAAAGAACTAACTAGTCACAGGGTGAAGTTTGGGAGCAAAGACCAGGGATTGAGTCTCACCAGCGACAATGTGGGGGCAACCTGTGAGCGGTGAACAAATGTCCAGCCTCTGTGTTCAGTTGAGTTCCCATGATTTATATCCTCCCGGATCTTAGGTTGGGGATTCAACCTTTTGGGAGCATATAAAGTGTATATAGATTTTTTTTTTTTTAAATATAGAAACTACAAGTCAAATTGCATTATGGTGGAAATAACCCAAGTACACATGATGGCTATATCAACCTCTTTCTCTCCTTGCAGTGAGTTTTCAACTATGGATTTTGAGAAGATGGCTCCACTGTTGTGATTACTTTGTAAAGTGAAAGAAGATGATGAGTATTTTCACTAGACTTGTTCTCTGTTGTTGGAATGATTTCAAATCTATATTTTTTCTTCTTTTTCTTCTTGTGGGCCTTAACCAAAAAAAAACTTTAAAAAATAGAGGTGTGTATACTATCCTTTATGGTCTTAATGGCATCCACCATCCAGAGCAATAAGATGCACTATTCTCGTAATAATTTGGAGGTATTTCGAAATGACCATAAGAGAATGTATGGCAGATGTTCGTAGATTCATAGATCATGCACTTCTTTACATATTTCTTTCTTATCTAAATCATTTTGTGATAATAATTTTGTGCTATATTTGGCAAATCTAGCTAAAAAGGTAGCTGAAAGCTAAAAAGTTATAAGCTTGAAGCTGAAATATGAAGAGTTGTTATGCTTAAAGGTGTTTGGTAAAATTAGCTTTTTGATAAACTAATAAGTGTAAAAAGACTAAAAAGGACATCTTCATAAAATTTAAATAGGTTTTTTTACATATTAAAATATAAAATAATGAAATCAATATATTTTAATAAAAATATAAAGAACATATATTTGAAAATATATAAAGTAAAACAAAATGTTTATAATTCATAAAATTAGTTCATACGAAATTATTGTTCAAACACAAATATCAAATTGAAATTACAACAAAACATATTGATCGAATTGAAAAGACCAAAAGAGTTTTAATTGGGTGGGGTAAATGATGCCATTTATTTAAAATAATAAGGATAAAGATGGAAAAAAGTTAAGAAGCTACTAGCTTATTTTTGAAAAGCTACCTAAAGTAGCGTTTTAAAATAAGCTCTTATTTTAAGCTACTAGCTTATTTTGAGAACATTACCAAACAGAACTTATAGCTTATTAGTAGCTTAAAATAAGCTATAAGCTCCTAAATAAGTTCTATCAAATAGAGCCTTGATAGACGGTTTAGTGTTCGCCCGCGGGTTTGGGCCCACGAGGACTAATATTGGCAAATTATTGTGTGGACCGTCCACATAGTGCTGTGTGGACCATAACAAAAATACACTTTTAATATACTAAATGTGCATTATTTCAGTACACAAATAATGTATATCTTTTGAATACAATATACATTATTTTTATACTGAATGTACATTATTTGATAGTATGGTCTACACAATAATGATATTGTGGTAGGCTTGTAAGTTGAGAATCAAAGCGGGTAGTGGTTCAATAGAGTTTGGACTATTAGCGATAAATTTAGAAAAGTTAGAAGAGTTATATCGGTATATTTAGCGTGACCAAAATTGAGGATGTAGAGGGGGCGAGGGAGAATATAATGTTACAGTAAAATGGGTAGAAAATGACGCATTGAGGCACGCCAGTAGGAGCGGGGAACAGAAACGAAGGGTCAGATCGGAGCTGCGAATTGAATTGCAGATCAGAGGGCAGAGGTTGGTCGAGTAGTGCAGTTGTGACGTTAACAAGGCAAGGTTGGTGCGCTCGCTTGTCATTTCTGGTGTATCAGCGATGCCCGACAATTCTTCCTGTCTGCCCATCCTCATTCATCAAATTCTTGACCAATCCAACATTTAATAGTGACTTCTCTTCTTTTTCTTCAATTCCTTTTATCTTGCCTGCCACCTTTTCCTTCAACATTGAAACTACAAATTTTAGGAATATGTGTTGTTTGAGATTGTCTCATTGTGAGAGATATAAAAGTTAAAATGTAATATTTTTTATTATATTTTAAATAAAAAGTATTGCATGTTTCACATGAGAGTGAGACGTTCTCACACAAAACTTATTCAAATTTTAGTTAAGGGGTGACTCACTTATTTTGATCAACCACTTAAATTTGCAACTATAAACTTTCAAGTTCGACTCTCTTTAGGAGCTATCTATTCTCAATGGTCCTTTGCTGGTGAGAGTCAAAAGAAACTCCTTTGTCAGTTAGGGTCACAAGTGTAGCGCCCGTGCAACTTTGTTACAAGTAGGTTGTTCCATATAGATCTCTTCCCTAACTTGCCATTCAAGCATTTTCTATGAAAGTACTTCTTTGAAACACATCCTTTAGGACTAAGTTTCTACTTGCCCTTCTTAGAGTTCTTGAAGTTTTACTGTGGTCCACAATGTTTGTCTTAGCGCCACGAGTGATAGGAAACTTCCCATCACTTTTCATGTTGTTCTCCAGAATTTAGAGTCGGAGCTTCAACTACTCTAGATTCATTTCCTTCCGCTTGTGCTTCAGATAGTTCTTGGGGAAGTCCTTCCAAGCCAAAGGCGATAACAAGTGGGTAATTAGTGTCACCTAAAAGGCTTCACTTACAACCATTCCTTTGTCTTGTATCTCTTCAACATGACTTAGGACGGTTTTAGAGTCCACAATCTTGTAATCTAGAAATTGGTTGATAACAAATTTATTTGCCTCATCGTCCTCACTCTTATAATTTCCATTCAAAGATTCTCACAACTACTCTAGTTGCTTTCATTTTGCAATACGCATATTTCAATATAAGAAATCTAAATATTTTCCTTAGGTGTATTATGTACTATAAAGCAATAATTGGGAACAAAGATGAATTATATTATTTGAATTTGAAAATAAAAATTACTCTATTTGATGTCAAAGTTTTTAATTATGGGTTCAACACTTCCTAGTTAAAAGATTATATTATACGATTCCTATTTGAAGAGGGTTGATCCTTGTTTTATTTGGAGCTAGGTTTTGCATTTAATTTGGCTCTTGTAATTTGCATAGTTGCGTTGTAGTAACTAGTAAGTTTACTCATGATTGTAAATAGAATCCATTTTAAATTCACTATTTTATATAAAATTAAGGCATCTCAAATATAATTAGAATTCATATATAACCTCTCCAATAAAATTTTATTCTTATAAGTTATAATGTTTGTGCAAAAAATGCTCTTTAACTTCAAAATATATCTGATACATTAAGTATCAATTCATCTAAATAGATTATATATTTATATGTCAAAGATTTTATGGCTTTGAATAGAATATTTTATATTTTATAATATTTTGTAGAATAATAATAAAAAAAGAATGATCACAAAATTATTGAGTTGGTGATGAGGAATGGAAATTATGAGGGTGAGAATGGTGTTTATTATTTTCCGGCTTTTTATGTCTCCCTTTACCTCTTTTGTTGGGTGTGACAGTCGCATCTCCATTGCATTGGATCAACCAAAGTCGCTAGTGCCATCTCTGACCACCTTGCCTTAAAAGAGAGACCCACTGCCACTTCCTCTTCTCATCTAAGGTCCCACTGCCTCAC
>CM008332.1:32258676-32284989 GCA_002525835.2 Ipomoea batatas
TTATTGGTGAGGTCTTGACAAAAACTCAAACTACTGCCTACTGGGGCATCTACAATAAATTCTCCTCTCTCAGAGGTCTATTATTCATCATAACACTCCAATATCTCATATTTTTAAATAATATATCTTCAAAATATTTAAGGATTGTTTTATGAAACACTATGGAGCGTTTGGTTCGCGGAATGTTAGATTACCTTAGGGAATGTTAGATTGCTGGGAATATTAGATAACTGGGAATGTTAGATTCTTGTGTTTGGTTTAAAATTGAAGTAGGTAAATAAGACAACGGAAATAAGATAAATTGATTAAAATGCTAAAAGCTCAACATTAGGAATAAGATAAGGGAATGTGAGATTACCTAAGAAATTGGGGTGTATCTCACATTCCCTTCCAATAGCTGAAAACTTCATCGGGAGGTTATGTTACATTCTTTGGGAATCTTACATAATTTGAACCAAACATGAGAATCTTATATTACCAAGCAAATATAACCATACTTATCTTATATAACTTGAACCAAATTTTTATTGTGAGGGGAAATTTTTATTCCTACAAATATAATTTTGTGGGTTTCATTGTGAGATTTTTTATTTAAAATAAAAATAAAAAAATTTGTGGTAAGTGCCTGTTGGGTGCACATGTCATCTTAGAGTGCCTATTGTTAAGCTTTTCTGAGTGCATCATTGTGCCTTATAATGTACATTGTTGTGTCTTTTAATTTTTAGATCATAAATGTTATATATACATACATATACACACACACACACATATATATATACGGTCATAATCAGATGCGGTCGCTCCTTAACATGCAATCAGTGTAGCCGCACCACTATGTATACAAATATACATCACTCAATGTTAGAAAATGTACCACACAAATATGCATCATTAGGTACGCATCACCAAAAAACACACCACTAGGTATGCAAATATACACCACACAGTATTAACAAATGCATCATTAGGGGCATGAGTGTTATGGTGCATTATTTTTAGGTGTGTAGTGTGTTTTTTGGTGTTTTTGTGTATTTTCATTGTGGTGTGTTTTCTAACATTGAGTAGTGCATTTTTTAACATTGAGTGGCGCGAACCGCACGGAAAGGCGCGGCCATTGAACAGAAATATATATATATATATATTAAAGAACATTTGATCATAATTAAAACACTAATTACTAAGTTTTGTTGAACATTATGATCTTTTATGATTTTGTATTGAAGATGATGTAAGGTGATGAATGAAATCATAAAGTTAGGCTGGGTTTGGCCCATTTCGGCCAGGCCTAGTTTTTTTTTTTTTTTTTTTTTTTTTTTTTTTTTTTTTTTTTTTTTTTATTTTTTTTTTTTTTTTTTTTCTTTTTTTTATTTTTTTTTTTTTTTTTTTTTTTTTTTTTTTTAATTATTATCATAATTTGGTCTATTTGATTGTTTAAGTCATATGAATTTGCTTTAAATAATGAGCTCACTTATAATAATAAATGAGCCTTCTTTGGTTCTTGGGCTTAAGGTTTTTCTTTCATCTTTTTGAACTTTTTCTAGCTTAATCGTTCAATTTTTTTTTCCCGTAATTCGTTATTAGATTATTATTCATCTTTAGGCAAATATTAATTTGTTCTTTGAATTTTAATTTAATATTGCGATGTATAATAAATTGCTTGAAGCATTGCATTTTATTTGGAATATATAGGTTAATAATATAGTAATATGCATAATCCTATCATGCTTTGTATATTTATAATTATTTTATGATTATAATTATGCATTTAGAAAATCATGTTTTAAAGATGTATTTAGCATATTATTAACTTATAAATTCTTTTTGAAATATCATTCATTTTTTGGATTCATTATGACCCACTAAGGTAGCTAGTTTGGTTTCTACTTTAATTTTAGACATATTTTAGTATTATGTCTCTTTGAGACTTTAAAACCTATTTTGAACAAGCTATATGGGACATATCTGGGTCATTAAAAGTATGGTTCCCACCATTATTAAATGATATTTTAATGATGATATATTGAGATAATTGGCATTTACAGTCATTGTTATGGTAACTAGTAAGGTCAATTGGAGCTGATAAATTTTGTTACCATTTGCCGTTTGACTTTTCCTGCATTCAATTTGTATTGTGTATTTGTTAATAACATCAATAAAGTTTTAGTCAATAACCGCTTTTAAATTATGCCTTTATATCAATTAAAAATATTAGTTCTTATATTTTTCAACATTAAAGTTTTTCGGATTTTAATTTTATTGAGTATTAAGATTTTTCTGAAAAATGTTTTAATGGCTTGCGGTTTTAGCAATTTTTTTTCATTTTAAGTCTCCTAATTGTTATAATATTATGTGATTATTATGACTATTCATTGAAATTTTGTCATAATTTGATAATATTTTAATTATGGAGTGTGATTTTGTATCACAATTGTGGAAAATGCATATGTTTCTGACATCTGGATATTATTTTCTATTTTAGTCTTGTCATATAATTTTGATTATGCTGTTAAAAATAATATTTTGAAATTATTATTGAATCTTCTTATCCAAAACATTTATGGTAATAATGATGATATTATGTAACATTATTATTATTACTAAATGTTGTTCGGTTTCGATTAAAGTAATTGATTATTCCGTTATTAACTTATTACTACTATGTAATAATTATTAGAATTATTATAGTCATAACGATTATCAGTTTTTGAACCGATGGATCAATGATTTGTGTCGTTACTATCATTATTAGTTTTGGATTTTGATAGTATAATTTGAAATCATAATTTTGAAACGATCTCATTTTGATCCAAAACATATGTGTTAATAATGATAACGTTTTGTAACGCTTTATAGTTATTGCTATTAAATATCAGTGGTTGCGATTGAGGAAATTGATTGTTCAAGTTATTACTGTTACATAAGCATTATTACAACGGTTATCGGTTTTGAACTGAGGAATCAATATGTCGTAACATTATAATCATTATTAGTTTTGGATTGTGATGCCCACTTTGATTGAGTATGAATGTTTGATTTTATATTCATATTTTTAGGGTTTAGGGTTTTATGCATATAATTAAAATTAAGTGCATAATATTATGATTTAAATTATGCAATTTAATTTTGTGAGAATTTATTTTGTAAATGTCAACATATCATATGGTTTTGATATAGTTAAAATTTACAATTTTAAGTTAGTTCTCATAAAGTTTACTATATGCATTGAATCATTATTTTGTATTGGGCATACAAGTTAAAATCTTTCAATTATTGAAAAGTATATAGTTATTATAGATTATTACTATTATTCAAATTTTATAATCTTTCAAGTTTTGGATTTATGTTATTATTTGAATAATACTACGTAATTTTATAGCTCATTTTAAATTGCTATTATGATGTACAATTTATTTGGATATGAGCTTATTGAATTTCATGCATAATTGTTCACTAGCATAACATTATATTTTCTAGTTATGTGAATTTATATATGCCTTTAGAATTGCATATGTTAGGAATTATAAAAAATTCACTGTTAAGTTGAACTTTATGTGTGAACTTATATACGGTAGTGCATTATGTTTAAGCATCTTAAGACTATCTAAGGTGTTCACTTGAGATTAAAAGTCTTTCCATAAGGTGAACTATTAAGATTTGGAATGATTATTCGTCAATTATGCCTTTTGTGCGAGAAAACATGAACCAGGGAGTATACTTGGAATTGTTTATTATATTGTTGCACAATTTTTTTTAGCCGTTAAAGTTGATGCCTAACATATCAAGATGATCATCTAGTGATCATATAATTTTGATTAATTAAAGAGTAGCCACAGTATTTAATTAAAATTTTGTGAGATCACATACAGTCATAGACATATTGATTGTGATTAATTATATGATATAATGAAATTTAGCCCACAGGCAATTTCATTATGTTCATATGATTAATTAGGGTATAAACACCAAACTATATATGATCGTAATTTAGCCCACATGCAATTATGTATCAGAATATAGTTTTGGTGAGTTTTATCATTACAGATAGGAGGAAATTCAATTTATTTAACATATGGTTATGATATAGATAAATTGAGAATTGTCATCTTCTATCATAAAGTTTTGATCACTGTTGCAAAAATCCTCGCCTAGGCGCTCCTAGACCGAGACGAATTGCTCCCTAGGCGCGTCCGCCTAGGTGGCCGGCCGCCAAGCACCTAACTCGACCGATTGGGCCGAGTTGGTGACCGACTGGGCCGAATTTGGTCGAGTTAACTCGCCCAACTCGGCAGAGTTAGTCAAGTTAACTCGAGCGAGTCGGCCTTGTTAATTTTATTATTATAGTTATATATATTTAAATTTATTTATTTATATAAGTAAGAGAAGTAAGAAATATATATCTATATATATAATATAATATAATATAATATAATATATATAATATAGTATATGACATACACCCATACACATGAATTAATTTTTTGTTTTTATAGGTCGCCGTCTAGAACCGCCTAGGCGCTGCCTAGACCACTTAGGCGCTAGGCTCTAGTCTACCGCCCGACTAGTGCCTAACGCCTACTGCAACTATGATTTTGATATATGTACATATTTAAAGAATATTATTCTTGAGGTTTATACACATGAAGGTATTAGTCTAGTTTCTTTTGTATGTATTTATTATGCATTAAAAGAAAATTAGATTAATAGCATAATACATTAATATTCTTTATTATACATATATCCAAGTGATCAATACAATTTCATAACTGAAATTATTAAGATATTTTGATCACTTTGTGACTAATTACATAAACTATAATAAAATTCTTATCGGTAGATTATAGCTTATATAAATAGTCAAGATAAAAGATCAAATCATATTTCTTAATTTACCCACAGGAACTGAGAAAAGGAACATGGTTTGATAATTTTATCATAAACTTGTAGATGAATCTAATTGAATAAAACTTTAGCCCATAGGCAAGTTTTATGTCACTGGATTCTTCTATCACTTTGATAATAATTTTGTCAAAAAATTTTAGTTGAATCTAATTGAATAAAACTTTAGCCCACAGACAAGTTTTATGTCACTATATTCTTCTATTTGATTGTCATAAAGTATTAGCTGAGTCTAATTCAATAAATCTCTAGCCTACAAGCAAGCTTTATATATGTCACTAGATTCTTCTGTTTAAATTGATGATCATTAAGATTTGAAAAAAGGCTAAAAAAAATTCAATATTGAGAGACATAAATCAAGCAAAGACTCATGAGATTGATTCATCTTGAGGATTTTTTTATTATATATATTGATACAACATTTGTGTTGTTTCATAAAGTTACATAAATAAATCATTGTTATTGTTTTATGGCATAAAAGTTGGGCTTCCTTTTTTGTATTGGAGATTATTTATAAGGTGTATGTTTAAAGTTCCATTGTGGGCTTAGACTTATTGATTTTTCATTTAAAACTGTTGAAATATGGACTACTCAATTACTGTCTTTGGCTAAGATTAATGAAAATGGAGCGGCAGACGTATCAACTCCGAAAACTTAATTAGTCATTATAGATAGTATTAAAGATAAGAAGTTGGTCAGATAAAATATTAGCATTTTGCTAATAGTTTCGAATCCTTACTTAAGGTATGCTTATAAAAATTTTAAGGATCATATAGGATACATGAAACTTATTATGTAACTATATTGTACGTACATACATTTTGTCACTTCTATGTAATTTGGATGGTTTCTCATATGGTTATGCGCATATTTATTTGAGAAACATGCTCAAGGTTGGACCAAGAATAAACGTAGGGTTTATTGATAAAGGACCTGAGTTTGAAATCAAAATGCATGTGATGCATTGTTGGTATTACTCACACTTTAATTTAGATGACATACCACTATAATTCATGTTTTTTAATTTTTAAATGAAGGTTGTGTCAATACTTGCACCAAATGGAAAATTGTGACATTCTCCATAATACTGTACAAATCAAGCGGTGTGAGTTTATTAGGCCAAATTTAACTATTGTGGCAGTAATTAGTTTTTGATAACTAATTGATAAGACTCCGAGATACCCTTATTTCAGACACATTTTAGGGTGTTTTATCGCGTCTATAAGCATCTTTACTTGGTAAATTATGTGCGTAAATGCTTGAAAATCACTAACTGATGCACGGAAGCTACTTTTAGCTTAAAAGAAGTAAAACAGGAGCCCCAGGAGCAAATAGGACCAAAAGTTGAGCTTAAAGAGCAAACCAGGCAAGAGCGGAGCCCCGGAGGACCAAACTGGAAGGCCACACGCGTGTGAGCAAGCGTGAAAACTTTCCAGAAGCTTCCCACGCACGCTCACACGCACGTGAGAGGCGTGGAGACGGTGATGCGCGAATTTCAGCTAGGGTTGTCATTTCGGAGACTATTTAAACCCCTTTGATGAATTTTCAGGAGAGGATTCCAGAATTTTAGTTTTCCCTTTTCTTAGTTTTTCTTTTGGAGAACTTTCTCCATTTTTCTTAGTTTTTAGATTAGAGCAATCTCCATTGTAGAAGACAACAAGCTTGGATTGAAGATCTTCTTCTCTCTAGGTGATCTCTATTTCATTTCTATAATTTTAGCTATCTTGTTCTTGGATTAAATTAGCTTTTGCTTGCATTTCATATTATGAGTAGCTAATTTAATCTAGGGATTTGGATTGTGTGATTGAATATTGTTTGTGTGATGATCTTATCTCTATATCTTGGATCTATGAGTTTGTGTTGATGGATTATCTATTCTTGTCTTTTGATTGTTGTTTTGATGAGATCTTGTTTGGATTTGGCCAATCTAGATGAGAGATTGAGCTCTTGACTCTTTCATGTCTTTGATTAGAGTTAGGATTTGAAGCTTGACACAATCAAAGTTCATAAGGACTTCTTAAGAATAGTAGGATAGTGTGTAGCTTAAGTGTTTGATAAAATTTCTCTTAGAACTTTGGATGCTTGAAGGGTACTCCTAAGTCAAAGAAGTCTTAGTACACAAGGTGGAAAAGGACTAAGACAACACACTCTTGAATAGACAATATCCTAGCAATCCTAATCCATGACCTTAGACACTCCACTATACAATATTCATGAACACTATCCAATCCCTACCCCTTTTTACATATTCCCGAAATCACTTTTACGTTACTACTCTCTTGCACTCAAACCAACCAATGAACTACTCTCACTTACAAATCACCCTTCACCACACTCGAGTCCTATGCATGATCCAATCAAGTAAACTCCTGAACGTTTGCCACACCTCCACGTCCCTCCTTCGAGACCGACACTCGGGGAGTCACAGACTTTCCGTTTTATCATACAAATATCTATTGACACTCCAACCCTACGCAAAACCGCAATGTCACTAATTACAAATCAAGAATGAACACAAAGTTTATTCATTAAGTTTTAAACCATATAAAGTATTTAGCGAACAAATTTCTCCCAACCCTCCAAAAAAAACACACACACACACAGGCCGACGCAAAAAAAAAAAAAAAAAAAAAAAAAAAAAAAAAGTATAGGAATGAGGGTTTGGGTTTGGGAGAAGAAGAAAGAGGGTTTGGGTTGTTCTGATGAGGAAACCTAACACTCTGTACTTAATACATTTATTTTTAAAAAATTAGTCATGACAGAATTGCCCTTGAAAAAATTACATTAGATGTCTAATTGTAACGGAAGGACCATAGGTGGCTAGAAAAAAAAAAGACTAAAAGTTGTTGATTTAAAAGTTAAGGAGTAAAATTAGCGGTGCTATCAAAGTCAGAGGACTTCCACTTGTATTTACTAAAAAAATTAGGTGTGTACAATCTATTGTTTTTCTTACTGGTGTAAAACATTGTTGTCACTTATTAAATAGGACCGGAAAAATTTAATAAATACTTCGTAACTAATACTTAAATAATGAAATTAAAAATTAAAAAAAAAAAACCAAACGAGTTTGGGGCAAAAAAAAATAGTTACAAAAATATATATGTTCATTTATTCAATTGGTTTATTTTTTTCACTGCAATATGTCCTAAATCACCCAGCATGAGTGAAAAATTTGTGTGAAACTGTCTTACAAATCTTTATTTGTGAGACAGATTGGATTAAGATAAAAATGTACTCCGTAATACTTATATCAGAAATGTAATACTAATCAAGAATAAAGTGTTATATATATATATATATATATATATATATATATATATATATATATATGTGGAGTGGTTTTGGTGCAGGAATTTGCTCAGGTGCGGACATGCGGTTTAATATGAGTCATTGATTAAATCTAGATCAACGGCTCAAATCAATGAAAATTTTAAAAAAGAAAAACGTGCGTTTGGAAGGAACTAAACAACTTAACCTTAAGCATGAAATTGGCGCACCTTAAGTACACAAACCGCGCACCTTAAGCGCACAAACAAAGCACCTTAAGAACACAAAACGTGCACCTAAAGTTTAAACTGACGCACCTTAAGCACACAAATCACGCACCTTAAGAAGTAAAACAACGCACCTAAAGCTTTAGATCGACGCACGTTAAGTTTCAACAAAAACACACCTTAACTTTTCACTAAAGAACTGGCGCACTTTAAGGATAGAAACTACGCACCTAAAGAAAAAAAAATCATGCTCCTTTAAGTTTGACCAATACGAAAAATTATCAAATTACCACTGTATATTTTTAATCATTGTTAATCTGAACGTTGATTTTAACAAGATTAATGAGTCTCCTCTCACCGCGTAATCACACATGGACATAAATAACTTATAAATAACTAATACTCCGTACTTTATTCTTAATTAGTATTAATTTTTTAGCATAAATATTATATTTTCATTTTCACTTGCAACCTCAAATTGGTACAACTGTCTGAAGTTTCTAGGTTAGCACAAAATTTATTTAAAAATACCCAAAAAAAAATGATAAAATTATGGACGGTAGCAGAGCCGTTGGAAACAAGAATGTAGAAGCTTGGTTGTGGCTCTCCGTACACCAAAATCTTTCCTCATACAACAAAGTGACAAACACCATCGCACCATTTTCCTATTCATTTCACATTTCTTCGCCTAAGTAACCTTCTTCTTCTTCTTCTTCAATTCCATAAAATCTTTACTCGGATCTGCTCTAGCGGGCGGCAGTGATATCTGTTCCCTAATAAATTTAATCTCACTTTTGTGTACAGAATTAAAGTGAAATCCAAGCCAGTCCCACAACTAGTCCAGAAACCCAACTCCGCCGTTCCTGTCCCTTTCATCCTCATCACAAAGTCTTGGGTTAATTATAATCTCTGTCTCTTTGCTCTTTCCCCTTCATTTTATCTTCCACTGATCATAGCAGCGGAGCCGGGGCGATAGTTTCTGAAGCATGTTTGCGTTTGTAGCGCCTGTTTGTATTGCGTTTCTTTTGGGTGTTTTTGTGGGATGGAATTGGAAACCCAAGTGGGCGAGGAGCTTGTGCTTGTGGAATTCTAATTTTGATTTTTGTGCTCCTTTTAAACCCCATAGTTTAAGCTCTGGTGTGGACTATTCTGTCTCGGAGAAGGATCAAATTGTATTGCCACCGGATGATACCCCTGAAAGCAGGTAACTTTTGGATTCCAATTTTTGAATTTTGGTTTTTACTTTTTAATCAAGCAAGTATTTTGCCAGTCACAACAATTTCCAATATTATAAAGTACTAAACGTGACTTCTCTGATACCACTTGTTAGAGTAAGCGAATGCATAACTTTATTTTCTAATAGATTGTCCATCACATTTTTAATGGTGTGATTTTCAAGAGGCAGGGTTCTAGACTTGGCCTTGACTGGCGTATGCCCAACAATGCATTATATGTAAATCAATAGTATCATGTAATGAAGCACTTATTAGTTAACTGAGTGTAGTGGTCCATATGTATTCTCTATAGCTCTTCGCTGCAAGATAAGAAGAAGGAGATTGGGATTGTTACGGATGTTGATTTGGAACATTTATACCATCTAGTTGGTAGAAAGGATGGTGGTCCCCCTTGGAAGCATATGATGGATCGTTCCACTCCTAGTATGAGCTATCAAGCATGGCAGAGAGATCCAGAGGTATTGTTTAAATACTTCTTGTTAGATCACGTGCTTACCACTACACCAAAAGAAATTATAGCTAGTAGCCACACTGATACCACTTGTTTCACTACGTCAGAAGTTATAACTAGTAGTGACTCTGATACCACTTGTTGGATCAAACGCTTACCATTACATCAAAAGCTATAGCTAGTAGCGAAGGCCCAACTTTATTTTTTTATACCGCCACACATTTTTGAGAGGTAGGGTACTGGACTTAGCCTTTACGGGCCTCCACCCAACTACATGGATGGTGCTGGACTTGACCCTTACCGGCCTCCGCCCAACACTTTTTTTTCTCTATGAGCTCTTGGGGTTTTAGATAGGTTCTTTGGAGTTCTGCTTGCACAATGTTGATTGGTTTTTTACTATTTTTAGAGTGGTCCTCCTCAATACTGCAGCAGAACTGTGTATGAAGATGCAACTCCAGAATTATTAAGGGACTTCTTTTGGGACGATGAATTTCGATTTAAATGGGATGATATGATTGTACATGCATCGACTATAGAAGAATGTCCCATCACTGGAACGATGGTTGTCCATTGGGTAAGAAAGGTGAGAAGATACGCAACGAGTCTCAATCTATGCAATTATTTTCTTTCAGAACTTGAAAATTGCCAGAACTCAACTGAATGCATCTCTGTCAAATACTCCTTCCTGCATGCAGTTTCCATTTTTCTGCAGTGATAGAGAATACATAATTGGTCGTAGAATATGGGAGTCAGGAAGATCATATTATTGTGTTACCAAGGTACAAGATCTTTTCACTCTCTTGTTTCGCTTTTCTATCTATTTGATGGAACCAACAAATGACATTAATAAAACTGAATATTCACATTATACTTGTGAATAATTGATTTGCAGTTAATGCAGCTAGTTGTCCTTTCCATTTTGCTTTAGCAAATATTTATGTTATATTAGTAAACAAGGCAACATCATGATTTATAAACATTTTTGTGTGACAAACTGACAATATTATAGCTTCTAAATACTCACATTGTAGTTGGTGAATATTTTTGTTGTATTTTGTGAAGATGCATTGTATATTTTGAATATGTATACATCGGGTACTATCTTTTTTCTTGTTCTTTTAAGCTTGTTCTGCATGAATGCCCTTATAAATATCTAGTGTCCTCAATAACCAGGGAGTGCCATGGCCTTCTATTCCAAGACGGGACAGACCGAGGCGTGTTGATCTGTACTATTCAAGTTGGTACATTCGAGCAGGTGCGAAGGACCTTCTTTTCTCTAGTAGCAACTCCCCACCCCAACTAACCAAAAACACTTCATTAAACAAATGTGAGATGTTTAAATTTGTTTTGTGTGTCTCGTTTCCTCCCTAAACTTTGAAATGGCTTTGTGATGAATGAAACAGTGGAACCGCGGAGATCAGATGGTGAAATGAGCGGTGCTTGTGAGGTGATACTATTTCATCACGAAGACATGGGTATCCCGTGGGAAGTTGCAAAGTTTGGGGTTAGACACGGCATGTGGGGAACTGTGAAGAACATTGAACGTGGGTTTCGAGCATACCAGAAGTACAGAGCAACTGGAGGTGCAATTTCTCGGTGTGCATTCATGGCTCAAATCAACACAAAACTTGATCCGGCCTACCTCAACTCATCACCAGAGGGTATTGACTCTGATTCAACCGAGTCTCAGCTGATAGGTACAGTTGACGATAAACCCGGGGACAGGGCCAGGGGCTTCAACATCCCAAAGCTCCTAGTTATTGCTGGGGCTGTAGCTGTTGCTTGCAGTCTTGATCCAGGGCTCCTACCTAAGTCGCTTTTAGTTGAAGTTGCCAAACGGCTTGGAAGTATAGGAAGAGGAGGACCGCGCTTATGACTTACGACTGTCTACTACTCGCAGTATACACTACTATAACTAGTTTTGTTTAGTTGCATTCATAGCTTTAAAAAAAAAGGAAGAATAATAATACATATCATGCATTACGAAAATAGAAATAAAAACACACTTAATTTTCAGTTTTTTTAGCCATTCTTAAACAGTTATTAATGTTTTTACATGAAGAGTGGAGCATGGGGTGCAAACCATAGCATTCATTTTTATCAAAGCCAACAAACATATAAGGGAAAAGGTTAAATAGGCACTTGAATTTTACAACAGCAATCAGACTGATAAACTTTCAAAAGTTACAATTTAATCTATAAACATGTAAATTTGTAATATTGAAGGCACAATTTAATCTATAAACATGTAATTTTGTAATATTGAAGGCCAAAAATCAATTCGTAACCTGTAATTAGAAGTTACTTAGAGTTCCAACAACCCATCCACATTTCCTACCACTACCAGTCCGATCACCCCCAAAAAAATGGTGGAAAGATCACAAAAACCCTAAATAACATATAATTATAGATTACAACCAGTTTCTCAACTTCAAAAACCCTAAGTAACATATAATTATAGATTACAACCAGTTTCTCAACTTCAAATGCTTCTAAGTAACATGTTTACGTGTTTAATTGCACCTTTTAAAGTTTTATGACCTATAATTGACTTTTTCAATAATGTTCCTAAACCTATTTGACCCTTTACCAAAATAAAAATAAGACTAAAAGAACCACCATTATTGGAGAGCCAAATTATCAAAGCCTGCATACTATACAATATGGCAATATTGTAAAATTCAACCATTTGGCAGTAGGCTAAAGTTATGAAACTTTCTGAAAATGTAGATATTCAGAGAATTATAAACAAAAAAATTCAGCCCTTTAAAAATAAAAATTAAGTTGACAACAGATATACAGGATTAGAACGCAGTCCTCTACAAGGGTGATGTTCATTCTGATAGCAATAGGATCCACGTACACATACAATGAATACTAAATACATTTGTAGAACACTTGGATATAACAACCAAAAAATCCAATCTTATAGCAAATCAGTCTGAAATTTGCTTTTGAATTTATGTTTTGAAGATACACCATACTTTATGACATGATAGAACATTAGCACTCGTTCTAAAATGCACAGAAGCAAAATGAAAGCTGATTGGTATAACTCGTCTAGGGATTATCAAAAAACAAATTCGATTCAAAATCAAAAATCATCAAGAGACAAGTTTATTCATTGAGACTTGACTGCGATCCAATCTTGCAATAGAAAGCAGAAAAAATGTTCAATTCTGTACAACCATTATCATAAAAGAGAGTAACACAGCAGAGTAAAAAGATGTAACAAGAAAAGGTTTTACATGGAAGGCAGCATACAGTAAAAAATACAAATTAAAACACATAATAACATCAAAGACCAAACAATCAAACCACCACTTATCAATTAACACACAATACAATATATGTAAATAGATGCACAAGGGAACAATGCCATGACTTGCTAACAATTTGGGCAATAAATAACAAACAGGTATGAATCAAAATTGAAAGAGATGAGAATAGAAAGCCATGGAAACAAACATTAAGTACCAAAAACTAACATCTCGAGATTAGACATACAGGTCCACAATGAAGAATCTTGTAATACAAAGTAATAATTCACTTCAAAACCTGAACGTGAACAGGAAACAAAAATCTATCAAAACTAGTAAACCTTCCATTCTAATCAAACAAGCTGAATCCCATGTCGTCGTCACTCTCTTCCTTTGGTTCTTCCTGCAAAAAGAAATCACCAAAATAAGTTAGAATCGCATTAAAAAAATATCTATTCACACGTTAATTAAAATAATTGACCCGAAATTTACTCAGACCAATAAATTTATACCTTCTTCTCCTCAGCAGCCGGAGCAGCAGCGGCAGGGGCAGCACCGCCGGCAGCAGGAGCAGCAACAGCAACAGCGCCACCGCCGCCACCAGCGCCCACGTTCATGATGAGATCCTCGATATTCCTCTTCTCGCAGAGCTTCGCGAAGAGGCTGGGCCAGTATGACTCCACGGAAACATTAGCCGCCTTCACCAGTGTAGCAATCTTCTCAGCCTGCAAAATCCAAAGGTTGCAAATATTTTCTAAGATAAAAAATAAATAAATAAATAAAATTGTAGATTGCATAACAAGTTTGTTGAGTGTTAGAGATTTTGATTACCGTGGCTGGAATTCCATCATCGTAGAGAATGAGAGCGGCATAGGTGCAAGCGAGTTCTCCAACTGACATTTTCGATCAAACTGGTAAAGCAATGCTGCGATCTAGAGGTATTGTAATGCTGCTAGGGTTTGAGAATGCCGCAAATATGTTAGGGTTTTCAGAAAGTATATATTTATAGAGTATGATTTAATGGGCCAAAGGCCCATAGGCCGTTTATGGGCTTCATACATATATAGTTGCAAGGCCTATAGTTGCAAACCCAAATAATGGAACAAATTGAGAAATTGGGCAATTTACATTGTGAATCCAGTCTGGACTATCCAAATTAATAAAGATAATACGGGGTACTATAGAAGTATAGATTCATAAAAGAACACTGCAAGTTCAGACTTCAGAACGATCAATCGATCACTTAAATATATTATACCTTTTTTTTGTATAAATAAAACGAATGTATAAAAAAGTATATCGTTACAAACTTCACGTTGAGATCTTTTAATGACCCACTTTTTTTTTTGGATACTGCGGACACTGTTACAATGTACTATCTGTTGTCTCCACTCTGAGGCTAGAATTCACTTCTATCCATGTGAGAGTGTAAACTGAATACCACTAGACTACAAGATCTTTGACATAATAATAACTTTATAAACATGTAATAGTTACTTTATAAATCCACAATTATCACTTTATGAACATGTAGAAAGTGACTTTTGACTTTAGAGCATGACCACAAGTGATTTTTTAGAGTTTTTGTGGGGTCAAGATTGAAGTGGAGGAAATAGGGGAGAGAAGAGAGAAAGGTGAGGTGCTCCTACAAGTTAAAGTTTTTTTTTTTTTTTTTTTTTTTTTTTTGAGATTCATTAGGAAAACAAAAATATTGTTTTCTAGTGTGCTTTACGCGCACCAGATGCACCTAGTTGGGCACGTGCACTCCACGCACCAACTGCGTACATAAACCATATGTTTTCTCCCTTTTTTTTTCTTATGACATTTTTTTCTCCTACTCTCTATCCTTTGTTTGCCTGCAAAAACTTACACACACACACACACAAGCTCCACCCTTAAAATTGCTTTTATATATAGAGTTGTCAAATAAGTCGACTCCGACCACATAACAACCAAAATGTGAGCCAAGATAGATTGAACAGTTTTTAAGTGGGGCACGTTTTGTTGAACCCGTACCACCTAAGGGTAGGTTGATGGGCTAAGAACATCCACATTTATAGATTTTAATAGATTTTTGCAAAGATTAAAAGCTATGGAAGTAGTTTTTAGCTAATGAGAGAAGAAGATTTTGGACAAATTTTACTCCTACAAATGAAGAATTTCGTCACAACAAGAAAAAGAAGTAAGGTAAAAGCGCGCTTATAGTTCGTGGTCGCCCCAGCGGGCGCTTTATAGCGACTGCTAACTGGCGGCCACTCTGAAATGGTTTTGTATTTGTTTGTTTTTATTTTTTCTTTATATAAAAAGAAATTGTTGAAACATTTTTAAATTTTATTTTTTTGTTAAATTTTTAAAAATTTATGCAATATAAATGTAGTATATAATTTTGATCCCACATTATTTGAATTGAAAGTTTATAATTATAAATTTATTTTAGTTTTGACATGCTTAATTTAAATATAATAAAAATAATAATTGTAATTATAATTTTTATAATGATAATAAATAAATAAATAAATAAATAAAATATTGTGGAATAAAATGTTGTGTCCACAAAAAACTGAGAAAAACCTTAAAACTAGTGGGGAGAAAGGTTTTTAAGATTGAGTGAGATAGTGGATAATGAGGTAGATGCTGCGGCCCACAAAAAACCTTGAGGAAAATCTCACTAATGAAGTTGATCTAAGGGCATCCACAATTGTTGATTTTTGAATGTTTTTGCAGGTTTTAAAGCATAGGAGGAGGAAACAGAAATAGGGGAGAGTGTGTTCAATGTTCTTGCAGGAGATCCTTGATTTTTGCAGGAATAGTGGGCCCCACTAGAAAAACAAAAAAGCTTCCTGGTGCACGTAAGGCGCACCAAGAGCGCCCAGTCGGACGCGTTAATGCTAAGAACTTTTTTTTCAAATTTTATTTTCAAATATTTTTTTTCTTTCCCTCCCATCTTCTCTTTTCTAGTCACACTTGCAAAAACTTCTCAAAATATATGCCTACTAGGGATTCTCTAAGAAACCCTCAACCCACTTTAGTTTTATTTTCAAAATCTGAACTTAATTTTTGCATAAGTCAAGTTTGAACCTTTAATCTCAAATTAAACTACTACTATTCTTCCCAAGAAAATTAAGCTTCTTTAACTCATTTAAAGAATTGCCATGTTTGGTAAATGGTTGTTGGTTGATTGGGTTGGATGTTTGGATTATACGGTATGATTTGTTGATAATATTAGCTGATTGTAGAAAGTTGTTTGATAAATTTGTTGTTAGTGGTAGCTGCTTGGTATAATTTCTTTTCTCAAAAAGCTAATTGAAAATGCTGCTTTGAGTAGCCTTTTTGAATTTTAGCATTTTGGAGTTAAAAAAGCTTATTAACCAAACAACTAATAGTGGTCAAATAAGCCAAAATTGACTAATAGGTGATTATTTACCAAACAGGGCCAATGTGTATAGCCAATGACCTTGTGATCAAGTGGCAAGTAATGACTTTCTCAAATGGGAAGTCATACTTCAACAAGTTAAGAAAGTATAGATAAAAGATGCTACAATAATGTAATAAAGTCAGTAATACTAAAAAAAAAAAAAAAAGACAATGTGTGTATGTATAATTTATCATCCTTAGTTAATGTTTATATTTTAATTTATAATTCTAAACTATAGTTTATGTAACTTATACTTTAACAGTAATATAATTAAATATATTTTGTCATAACCATAATATTATTAATTTTAACACTATATAAGATTTTACTATATATATGGGGTTAGATTTGAACTGTTGATCAAATATAAATCATAGGCTCAAATGAATGAAAATTTTTTTTTTTTAAAACGTGCGTCCTGTTGCAAGGTTTGACACAAGTTCCTGAAAAGTTTTTTCTTCATGTACTGTGTCATTGGCTAGAACAAAACTGATCAATTAAAGAAGAAAACTGTAGGAAAATGGTGCATATTAAGAAGGAAAGCAGCGCACCTTAAGAAGGAAAACAAAACACTTTAAGAATGAAAACCATGCACCTAAAGTTTTAGACTGACGCACCTTAAAAAGGAAAATAACGCACCTTAAGAAGGAAAACCACGCACCTAAAGCCTTAGACCGACGCACATTAAGTTTTAACAACCGGCGCACCTTAAGCGCATAAAGTACACACCTTAAGAAGGAAAACCACGCACCTAAAACTTTAGACCGACGTACTTAAGTTTCAACAACTAACACACCTTAAACTCAAAATCACACACCTTAAGCACAAAATCCACGCACCTTAAATTTGACCTAGATGCAAAAACACCAAATTGCCACCGCGTTTTTTTAAAATCATTGTTGATCCTGGACGTTGATTTAGGCAAAATCAATGGCCATCATCTAATCGCACAACCGCACAGGAGCCACCCACCCGCACGCGAACATATATATATATATATATATATATATATATATGAGAACGGGAGGACAAATCGTAGTCATTGAAATTATAAATTTGGATGGATGAGATGATTTCGCTAATATTAATATTAATTAATAGGAAAGTAACTAATAAGGATAAACACGAAATGTGAAATAGCAATTAAAATAATAGAATTTATTTAATTAGGATGTTATGCATGCTTTTAGGAATATACTTATGGTAGAATAGGATTCTCTACATTCGTTTATTTTGCGTGCATTAGCTATTTATTTATTTATTTATTTATTTTAGTTTTTTTTCAATGCGTATTTCAACAGTTAACTTTGATTTGTTTCGTATGTCATTGCGTCGACGATATTGCGGTGTGTGCACTTTTATGCTCTATCGTGTAATCGTGTGCACTTTAATATGCATCGGACGTGCAATGCAATACCACATTATAAATAAGTTTGTGTGTACTATTAAGTTTGCATGCAATATAAGTTTGTGATTACCAGGTTCTATATAGTCTTAGTTGATGTGTATTAATATATAAGTTTTTGTGCACTATGGCAGTCTAACGTGTGCACGTCTTCGTCTCTATGTGTGCATATTACTACGTTTGGAATTGGAACCCATACATTGGACAGTCAAAGAGCATAAGATATACGAGAACAAACCTAAACAAAAAAAAACATAATAAGTGTGAATGAAGGTTATTCGCATCATTTACGCATGTTTAATTTCTCTGTTACATTTTTTATACATTATGCTATAAAAGTTGTACTATACAATATTTTGGATAAACATGCCCCTACCGCTATAACTTCCGTTATCTTTTCCACTATTGTTACCATGCACATGCATCCACCATATATTTTATTATCTTCTTCAGTAATAATAATATATACACATTATATATTGGAGTTATATGTTAGCTATTTCCTAAAATATAAATATCAAATTTATAAAAAATATTTTACATTATTATTATTAGTAGTTACAATAATTTAAAATAAGCTTACAAACAATAATAGCATTGTTATCATAAATCATAATAAATAATTAAATATATATTAATAAAAAAATTATAAAACAAAACTTACAAACAAGACTTCTCCGGTGACTTCTTAGTCATTTCACGTTTAAAATAGGAACTTCCTACGGAGACTAGTAGACTTTGGGGAATAAATGAAAAAGAAAAGCCAAATTTTGAGTGATAATATGGTACTGTATCAATGAAGTAGTTTCCTTCTCATTGATGAGATATAACAAGATATATACTACAAGAAAATGATTGTGAAGTGTTTTTGTTTCCGCACCCCCTCTTTGAATATTAAGATTTATATTTCCTATTCTGGTTCTGGGCTCTTCGATCTTTTGATAGAGACTTGGAGTGATTCCTTTTCTTGTGCTCTTGCATTTGGGTGGCTTATTGTAGGTGATGCGGAGATATAATATCCCAGAGCCTTATGAGAAACTAAAGGAGCTAACCCGGGGGAGAACAGTCACCAAAGAAAGCATTAGAGAGTTCAATAAAAAGTCACCGGAGAAGAAGAAGAATTCGCCGGAGAAGAAGAAGAAAATGTAAAATGACTAAAATACTCTCATTATTTTAACTTTTAAAATTTTCCGGCAAAATTTGGCCGGAGTGACCAAAATTGATACAAATTGAAAAGTCATGGTATGCAATTAACACTTTTGAAAGTTGTGGACTGAAATTAAGATGACCCCTATAGTCAGTGGACCAAAATGACAATTTGCTCAAAAATATATATCTTTTAACTAGATCAATTTTAAGTTTTTCTAAATTAATTTGAATACGTTGACACATAATAAAAACTTTTATATTACATTGACTAGATGATTCAACGGTCTCCAATCTAATGTAACACCTAGCTTACACAATTGCACTTTAGCCAAAATCATGCTACTCCAGCATCGACATGCTATTGTTTTAAAATAGACTTTGTGATATTTAACTATGAGCAAATTTCACTTTTTTGTCATCGACTATTGTGGCATTGTTATATTTAGTCTTATTCTTTTAATTTTTTCATATTACATATCTGATTTTGAATAATTTTCACTTTTAGTCCTCGATTATTGTGACATTGTCACATTTAGACCTATTCTTTTAATTTTGTCATATTACGTCCATGACTTTGAGCAACTTCCTCTTTTAGTCCTCGGCTATTATGACATTGTCACATTTAGTCTTATTCTTTTAATAATTTTGTCATATTACATCCATGACTTTCATTTTGTTGCCATCATTAATCTTCCGTTAAAAATTCCATTATTTTGCCGTTAGAAATATGAGTTACGATATTGAAATACAGTGATATCCTTAAATTGACATATAACAAAGTAAAAAAAAAATCCGTATACCTATCGTAACTCATATTTCTACAAGTTACGATATTACATCCTTTGATATTTACGATATTTCTAATGTGATTGAAATATGAGTTGCGATATGTGTAAGAATTTTTTTCTTTGTTATTTGTTAATTTTAACGGTAAAATAATGAAATTCTTAACAGAAAGTCATGGATGTAATATAACAAAATTAAAAGAATAGGACAAAATGTGGTAATGCCATAATAGTCGATGATTAAATGTGGAAGTTTCTCAAAGTCATGGATGTAATATGGCAAAATTAAAATAAGAGGACTAAATGTAGCAATGTCACAATAGACAAGGACTAAAAGTGGAAGTTGTTCAAAGTCAGTGATGTAATATAACAAAATTAAAAGAATAAGACTAAATGTGGCAACGCCACAATAATCGAGGACTAAAAGTGAAATTTGCTCTTTAACTATTTACTGGTAACTTTGTGCATTACTTTTATTCATTACTTTACTATTCTTTCTATCTGTTCCATTTTACTTGTTATACTTATTATTTATTGGTCAAACTAACCATTTCTTATTTCTTTATTTTCTTTAATATTTTTACCTATTTTTTAATTTAATTTTTTTGTATATTTAATAGTCCTTTTAGGCTATGTTTAGAAACTCGAAAAATGATTTATGGATATCATTTTTCGAGTTTCCCATGTTTGACTGCACTTGGAAAATCTAGCCAACGAAAAATGATTTCCGTTGACCGGGGAAAATGAGCCCAAAATGGTGGAAAATGATATTGTTTAACGTCATAGGCTATGGTTCCGGCGGAAACCAGTTCTCTGGTTTCCGCGGGAAACCAGAGCATTGCTCTGGTTCCCGGAGAGGAAACCAGAGCGGGGGGGGTTAAATTTTATTACTTAAAAATATTATTTTTATATTATTATAAAAATTTCCAGAAAACGAACCAAACACACAAAGACAGTTTTCCAGAAATACATCTAAACACGGAAAATGAATCGATTTTCCGGAAAATAACTCATTTTTCGGAAAACATTTTCCAGAAGTCATTTTCCTGCTTCTAAACACACCCTTAGTATAATTTCTAAATATATAAATTTTGTATATTAATACTAAACTTACTATTAGAAAAAATTGAATTAAGAATAACTTCAATCAAGTCTCACTAATCAAACGAGACACATAAAATAGGATGAAGGAAATAATTTTATTTATAAATATAGTCTTATAGGTCTAACAAAGTATATTTATACATTTTTTTTCACACTTCATTTTAAACATTTTTTTTTTTGAAATTGGTGTTTCCATATTTCTCGTTACTCGATTTTCCTTTATTTGTTTTCCATTTTCATGCTTCATAGATGATAGTAAACTCCAATAATAAAATTAAAATTTTACTCCGTATTATATATATATAAACCGCTACAATGCTTTAGAGTTTAGAGTTCAAAAAATAAAAGAAATCCTAATCAGATATATACCTTTAGTCATACTTATACTTTGAATTGTTGTAGTCGTGACTCGTGAGTTGCTATAGAACAATACTAGAGAAATAATGTCTTACTTAATAAAGCAAATCATTGTATTAAGACTTTGATGGGCTCCAAGCCACGTGGATGATAGACTTTTACAGGTGGCGCAGAATTTCGAACCCATGACCTTTTGGGTGGCTCTGATACCAAATTGAATCATGTGTTCCATCCAACTAAAAAGCTAAGCTGATAGTTGGACTATTATTTATATTTTTATTATATTTATGCTCATAGTATTTACTATTTAGTAACAACTTGAGCAATAAGATGACCAACTTAATATATCTACATACCATCACAATATGATATAGTCATAAAGAAAATTCGTTCTTTAATTTAGATTATAAACCACTACATAATGACGATAATAATTTACCTAGTCGCCTAATAAAAAATGTAACAATATTTATACCCTTAATATGATAGTATATATTTTTTAAGTATTACTGATATAATTTAATTAAGTTTGAATCTAACATCATTCGAATAACAATTTTACCAAAAATGCAATTGCATTTTCATTCAATTATATATAATCTCATTATTTAATTGATTTTTTCATACTTCCGTGATCCGTCAATGACCTCAAAGGCAGCTGGAAGGGTTCCATTGCTGCAGCAATCAGCATCACGTCTGAAAGCATGGGAACAGCTTAATTATGAAGAGACGGCGACTTTTATTGGTTTTTATTACGTAGTATTTATTTGTTTTTGCGTGTTGGACTTTCCTGTTGTTTTCCCAATTTAAAGTGTATGAATAATATAAATGGAAGGAAAAAGACAAAGTCTGCGTATTATATTTTTTATTATTAAATTTTGAAAAAATTACACTTTTCGTCCTAAGTTATATGGTAATTGTAAAATTCGTTCATGAGTGTTGGTCATGCACTCATGCTCACTTTTCGATCTTAAGTTCTCATTGACGTTGCACTTTTCGTCCTTAAATTATACTAAAATTGCAAATTTCGTCCCTAATGTTTTATTAGTAAAGAGACGAAAAGTGTAACGCTAATGATAACTGTACTTAGAGACGAAAAGTAAGTATGACCAACACTTAGCGACGAATTCTACAATTACCCTATAACTTAGGGACAAAAAGTATAATTTTCCCTTAAATTTTTTGAGTACTATTGACTCAACCATTATTAAATTAAGTATTATTACTCCGTATATATTTATCATATGCGGAGGTTGTGTCCAGGTGAAACATGCGGTAAGATTATATCCATTGATCTTGCCAAAATCAACTTCTATGATGAACAAAGATTAAAAAAAAAACGTGGTGGCAATTTGATCATTTTGCGTATTATTCAAACTTAAAGTGCGTGTTTCTGTGTTTCAGGTGCGTCGTGTTAATACTTAAGGTGTGTCGTTTTAATACTTGATGTGCGTCAGTTATACACTTAAGAACTTAAGGTGCATTTTTTATTCAAACTTAAGGTGCGCTATTTTAACAATTAAGGTGTGTCGGTTCAATCCCTATTGGTTTCTCTCAAAACTGCAAACGAATCATGGGAATTGAATGCAGAACTGAGTCAGTATTTGAGTGGTTGATCCAAGCAGTTAAAACTTTGAGTAAAGGTCAATGCAGCTTGCTCATGATCATGGTCGATTTTTTGAATTTTTGTGGCCCTGTTCTTATAATAAATAAGGCCCTACCAAAAGTATAAGTGCAATCTTTAAAACCAATATTGTAAAATATATTATTTTCCAATATAAAGAATAACAATTCAAACAACTTTGTTTATTATAAATAAAATTCTAGTATTCTTTGACACAAATTAATCGATCAACTCTTCATACTCAACTTTATCTGAAAGATCATTTTCAATAGATATCATCGCTAATCCATTAAGTTGTTCTTGTGACATTGTAGAGTAAGTAAGACTTCAACAATTTCAACTTGGAAAAACTTTTTTCTGCAGATGCAATAGTAACATGAATAGTTAATAAAATTTTGTATGCAATAATTGCATTAGGATAACAATCAAACAATTTCAAATCTTTCAAAATTTGATTGGGTCCTATTTTGTTTTGTGTCCATATAACTCTCTTCTTAGTTTTAACTCCATATACAACTCATCTCCATTGATATCTGAATGTCCATTATGTTTAAGAGCATTTTCAAGACAACTAAATGAAGACTTCAAGCTCATATCATCAAAACACTTAACCTGTCAGAATTAAACAAGAAACCAAATATTTTCTCATACTCTTGATATTGCTCAAACCTCATCTTAAGAGAAAGAATGGCTTGATCAATAATGAAAAGAAAATAGTTAACTCTAAATGAATCTTTTGCAGGTAATTAAACTTCTAATGATGCATTTGAATTTTCATCAAATTGTTTTTTTTTCTACGGATTTCACGTCTCTTAGGAAAAAATGGGGTCTATATCCATTTTAATGACAATTTCCTTAGCGGAATCCAAGGCATCATTAAAATCGCTTTCTCTGTATTCTAAAAAAAAAAATCAACTCCTCAAATTTTTCGATAGCAACATCATATAAGCATGTCTTTGGATTGCAAGTACTTGCTAATAAAATTAACATGATACAATATATGAAAACATATTACTATAGCCACCAAAAATTCAAAATCATCACCAAGCTCATTTGTTGCTAAAGATTTAGCTTCACTTCTTACTGAGGAATCACCATCGAGGCATCGACATCTACCACTTGGAGTAAAGCCAAGCCTCTTGTATTTCTACCATTTGAAATCTTATGGCTTGAACACTCTCAACATGACTCTCCCATAGAGTGGAAGACAATGACTTAAGGGTTAAACCATGTATATTATCTTTCAAAATATCTCATCTCTTGGTAGATTTTGCAAAAATTGTATATATGTGTTGTATAACTCCAAAAAAAAAAAAAAAAAAACCTTTGGCTTTACTACAAGCATTTGTTATACTACATAGAACTAAATTAAGACTATGGCAATCACATGGAGTATAAAAAGCTTTAGAATTTTCATCTAAAAGTATTTTTTTCACACCTTGATGTTTATCTTTCATATTTGACTCATTATCATAACATTGTCCACGTATATAAGAAATATTAAGATTAAGAATGCACAATTCATTTTGCAAAATACTAAAAAAGACCTAGCCAGTTGAATCATTTGCATTCAAAAAAATCCTAAAAAAGACTCATCAATGTTAACTTGATGTGTAGAGAAATCAACATATATATCTTATTATTAATGACATTTGTTCCTTGGGGCTAACATTAGGATTACAATCAAGTATTACAGAAAAGTATTTTGCTTGCTTTATTTTTTTTTTAATATTTCAGATTTTATCGGGGAAGGAAGCAAATATTTTAGTTCAGTTTGAATGCTATGACCAAGATAATTAAAGAAAATTTCTTCATTTGTAATACGCCTAACATGTTCTTGGATAATAGGGTCAAATTCGCCCACCATCTCAACTAAGCCTAAAAAGTTTTCATTGCCATTTTGATACAATTACTCATTAGTACCACGAAAGGCTAAATTACGTGTGCCAAGAAACTTAGACAAAAGAAATAATCCTTAACAAAACTTTTTTCCAATAATGATCTTTCTTCTTCTCAACTAATCCTTGAGCAACTTTAATTGTCAATGGTTTGACTTTTTTAAACCTTTGACGCAAATCATACCAAGTCGTCATATTTTTAATATGCTTCATACATGTCTCATGTTCTCGGAGTCTTTCACCAATATGAGCTCAATCACATAAACTTTCATTTGTTAATTAACCTCTACCTAAGGGTGACCGTGGTTCCGGTTCCAGTTTGGTTCCGGTTCGGAACCGCCGTTTCCGGTTCCTCAATTGGCGAAACCGGAACTGGGACCTTAATATAAGGTTTCGATTCCAGTTCTAATCGGGATTTTTAATTTTTTTTTTTTAAGAATAGCAAGTTGTGTATTTGTGTGGCTAAGTAGTAACTAGTAAGTATACAACATCAAGTACAACAATTGGAACAAAATAAGTGAGAATATTACAAAATTTAAATCTCATATATTATTGACTACTCAATCCTTATAAATCTAGAATACATTGGTTATAATAATATAATATACATTTGAAAGATGTTGTTGAGATCCAAGTCACCATCCATGATGTTACTTCCCCGTGTTTATCAATTGTTTTCTGCTAAACTTTAATTTTAAACTAAAAAAATAAAAATAATTTTGGGCTTGCACTTAATTTTATCAAGACTAAGTTGCCTACGTATCTTATTATTGAAAATTCAAAAAGAATCAAAGCCTACGTAGTTCTTTTACCTTTTTCTAGGAGTCTGTTTGTTCCCCTTCGGTTGCAATAGCGGTTGCATCATCAGAAAAGAAATCGTTGATGATGCCTGATTTATCATTTTCTTGTGCTTTAAGTTTTGCAATCCCAATCGGATGTGCAAACTTGAATTTCAATTGACTGTGGCGTCATTCTTGAGCGAGTCTCGTCCAACATGTTTCCACCTGCACTAAATTCCTGTTCAACTACTATAGTAGAAGCAAGAGTTCCAAAAATTCGTTTCGCAATAATAGATAAAATAGAAAAAAATTCATGGTCTTTCCACCACTGCAAAACATCAAGATTATTATCATTATCTAACAATACAAAATCAATATTTAAATATATCTCCGCCTCGGATAATGTTGGAGATGATGAATTTGTCCCACTCCCACTGGTCCGACGACTTTTACATGCTCTA
>CM008332.1:32296247-32307811 GCA_002525835.2 Ipomoea batatas
AAAAGACCTGATGGTCTTGTGTTGAGCCAATCGCATTATGTTGATAAAATCCTTGAAAAGTTTAACAAGGATGATAATCAATTGGCTAATATACCATTTGATACAAATGTTCAACTAACCAAGAACCACAGAGAGTGTATTTCTCAAGTAGAATATGCTCGGGTTATTGGTAGCTTGATGTATCTTATGAGTTGTACTAGGCCGGATATTGCCTTTGCGGTTAGTAAACTTAGCAGGTATATTAGCAATCCCGGTGTGATTCACTGGAAGGCAATAGTAAGGGTTATGAGATACTTGAGGTATACTCGTGATCTCGGACTGCACTATGTAAGATATCCTGCTGTATTTGTAACACCCCGTAATTTTGTTCAAGCCTTGAGACCGGCAATTATTTCTACCATGTAATTTATTTGATTTAATTGGGCTTCATTCTTCTAATTGATTTATATATTTCTTATTCCGGAATTAATTATTTATTCTAAGGTCCAATTCTTGATTTAATTCCTATAAGGGATTTCTTTAAATTGGATCCTTATATTTCTTGTAAGTAAGAACATTTTGTAATGGCCCAATTTATTTATTCTTGAAGGATCAATTTCCTACTAACTAGTATTGTAATAAATAATGTAAGACCCATTCTTTATAAGGGCCCATTATTTAACCTACTTACCCTAATATAATACATACGCTATGTATGTAATGATTTCTCCTATCCATATAAAAGGGATTGTATTAATCCTTCATACTCTTTTCCATTTTCCCTGCAAACATTTTCTTCCTACCACTACTATTCCTAAGAACCCTACAATATACATTATCCTTTCTTCTTCAAGATCTAAGACCAAGATTGCTCCTTTAGGATTTCTAAGGCTTGGGTAAGTGTTTATCTTTAGGATATGCCTTGCATCATCTTATTTTCATGATCTTTCTATAAGTTCTTATGGTGTTCTTTTGGGATCTTCCTTTGGAAAAAAGATGATCAAGTGGGTGGGAGTGACTTGTGAAGGAGAAGGAGTTTGCTTGGGTTGAAGTGTGCTCCAAGAGGTAACCATCATGTCCACTAAAACCTATTTTTACACTCTTGATCTATATGCATATGATTTGGTGTTGGAATCCTGTGATTTCTTGGATTATAGCTTTGTTGATGGTCTATGAACCTTGATTTGTGGATTGTTGGACTTGTGTTCATCATCCTTTGTATCTAGATGTGTATGAGCAATTCTTGTTATGGATTCCATGATTTATTAGCTTATGAGATGTGTATTATTCTGAGCATGATTTGTATTCTGGAATGAGTTTGGTGTATTTCTGCTTCGGGTCTATAATCTGTGTTGGTTGCACTTGCGGTGCTCGTGGACGGTATAATGTGTCCCGTCCAAGTGTTCCGTGCGTGTCCGTGGGGAGTGGAGTGGCGGAAGGGTGAACTTCGCCGGGAGGATCCGCTGGTTCACGCGGAAGGGTGTGGCCAAAGGCCGTGTTGCGCCGAGTGATTCTGTGAGAAAAGACTGGGGGAGTGTGGCGGTGCAGTCTGCTCCGTTGGCACGTTCCGCAAGTGTACTCCTGGTTCTGTTCCAGTGAGTCTTTTTGGGGTCTGTTAGCTTGGTTATTTCCCTTTTTATTCTGGAATGTGTACTGAGCATTTTGTTGAGTATTCCACCTTGATCCTTGAGTATTTATTCATAAGCTTTTGGACATTATCTTGATCTCTTGAGTTAGTATCATTGGTTCATTCTTTGATTCCTATCCTGAGTATGCTCTGTGTTCGTTTTGTGAGATGAACAGTGTTGGTGGGTGGTTTGTGTGGGTAAATCTGAGTTGGTATGTGGGGATCTTTAGTTCTCATGAGCATCTCTTCTCTTGTTGAATCTTTGATAACCTTTGGGGTTTAGTTGGTGGAATTATGATATAATTGAGGTTGGATTTGGGAGGGTATTATATGCCTCTTTATTTGGGCCCGTGTGCCTCTGTAATTGGGAGTTGGGTACCTATGTGATATGGGCTTGTGTGCCTCTGTGATATGGGCTCGTATGCCTCCGTGATATGGGCTTGTATGCCTCTGTAGTGGGCTTTTTGCCTCCGTGTTGTGATATTGATGTGTTGGTTGGTTTTATGGTTATTATTGTGATTTGGGGAGGGTGGTTGGTGCTTATCTTTAGTGTGATGGTAGGATTGGTTTCCTTATGATCTTTGGTAGAGGTTGTACCTCAGTTGGTGTTGTTATTCCTTGATATGTCGGTTTGGTTGGTTCCTTTGTGTTCGTTTGTTGGTATTGTGATTCAATTGGTATCTTGTGTGTAGACTTGATGTTTATGCATTCGTGTTGGTTGTTGGTTGTACTTGGAGAGTCCTTGGTTTATAGCTTATTCAGCGTATTATTGTTGAGTCTCTGATTTAAACACAAGAACAGTTCATTGGTGTGTATATTCTATATGGGTGTGTAAACCTATTTACAACCTTACTATATATGTATGTTCTCACGAGTGTGAGTGGTGGTTTCTTAGAATTTTTTTACTAATGGTTTCTTACATGTTTTCCAGGTATGGAGTAAGTCTAAGCGAGAGCGCGTTAGAGCTTTATCGTTATGAGGCCTGCTTAGACTAGTTTATGTTTATTTAGACTTGGTTTTGGGCCTGTGTACCTATGTTGGGATTATGTACCTTTGACTAGTATTCTTGTTACTATGATGATTTGAGGATTTATGGTTTATTCAGTTTCAGTTTTTAGATTGCCTATGCATCTAGGCTGTGTTTTTCTTACCTAGATGTGGCATGATACCCCTAAAGTTATAAATCACTTCCGCTATGTTGTGTTTGGTAGTTGAGATAGGCAGCTTTTATGTTTGAAGTTTAGCTATCTCAACTTGTGAAAAGTTGGGGTGTCACAGTTGGTATTAGAGCCTGTGTTGAGGTCTTAGGAGGAATCCTAGGGCTTGAAACTTGAGACTCTAGGACTTGATCAGTAGGAATTAAGGTGTTTGAGAATCCTAGATGTGTGAATTCTAGGACTCGCGGTGAGGACTCGCTCTAGTTGCTTATATCTTGTTGATGCTTGCTTTGTTTGCTTGTTTGTTGTGAGTTTGTTCTTATGTTCTTCTTACACAATGGGAAGGCCGACCGCAGCGCTACACGTCTTTTCATAGTTTATCTTCCCTTCGTAGCAGTCATGGTGCCACCCCGGCGACGCGAGGATGTTCCCGATATCCCGTTCGGTGAGCAGCTGATGCAGAACCTTCAGCAGCTGACACAGATCTCTCAGTTCCTCGGGAACGCGATGGTTCAGAACCATCAGCGTGGGCAACTGGACTTAGTCCGGAGGGTGGCAGGGCAGCATCCACCCTTCTACGATGGGCAGGAAGACCCAGTAGTGCTTAAGGAGTGGATCCGTTCCTTCGACAAGATCCTGGAAGTGGTGGAGTGCCCGGAAAGGCGGTGCGTCGAAATGGCTAGCTTCTACTTGCAGCTAGAAGTCGATCTTTGATGGGTTCATGAAGGCCCGACGATTCGACAGGAGCCCGACTTCGGCTGGGAGACCTTCAAGGATAGGATGCGCGGTCGTTTCTATCCCGCGCATGTGAAGGCGGCGATGCAGGAGGAGTTCTTGCGCCTTACGCAGGGCTCCCGGTCTGTGCAGGAGTACCATAAGCGCTTTCTGGAGTTAGCTCGCTTCGCCCCAGCGTTGGCCTCGACGGAAGAAAATAAGATCGAGAGGTTTGTAGCTGGGTTGAATCTGGACACTCGTATGGCGTTGGTCGTGTTCAAATTTCAGACGTTGAGCGAGGCCTATAGTAGTGCAGCAGATCACTATCGCGTGCTGACCATCTGGCGGGGAGCGCAGGACCGACCTAAGAGGCCTGAGGAGGGCATTGCGTCCGATTCCAAGAGACATAGGCCTGGAGGCTCCGGCTCGGGAGGAAGCTTTCAGAGGAGCGGTGCCAACAGTGGAGGCACATCCCGCCCTGGCTTGGGGCAAGGACCTAGGAGTGACGGAGCTGGAGAGCGGCACTTTTATTGCAAGAGGTGTGGGAAAGACCATCCAGGGAAGAATTGTGAAGGGTACTTGGTTGAGTGTTTCAGTTGCGGTCAGCGAGGTCACAGGGCTTTTGAGTGTGTGTCCGGGAATGGAGGATCGTCCCACTCCAGACCAGGTGCGACCCCAGGGGTGCAGACTTCGACCCGACCCCCGAAGGAGACCGAGAGCAAGAGTGGGAGCAAGCCGGGAGGTGGTCGTGGGCCACAGTCGGGACCACAGCAGAGGAAGATCTTCGTGATGGGCCGATCTCAGGCTGAAGCTAGTGGGCTGAATGAAGGTAACACTCGAGCCTAATCTCTAGTTGCATTGCGTATAGGCAAGGGTAGTTTGATCTCTTAGTTGTTGAACCTTTAAGTAAGCTATACGAGTCGCGTAGGAGTTTTCATTAGTTTAAGTGGTAAAAACTCGGAATTAGCGTAAGAAGAGGCTCAAACCCGCGACGGAGTAAGATCGGTAAGGGACCGGACCTTCCAACCAAACCCGCGACGGAGTAAGATCAAGGTTGCAATGCTCTCTATTGCTGCGGTCTCACCACTCTCACGTTTGTTCACTTTGGGGTAGTTAAGTACTTATTATATATATAATATATAATATGTTAGGCTACTTCAAACTGAGTTTAAATAACTATTGTTGAGAGTGGGATTTGAACCCACGCCCTTTCGGACCAGAACCTTAATCTGGCGCCTTAGACCAACTCGGCCATCTCAACATTATTATTAAAATTCATACTATTAATATAATATAGAATAATTGCTTATTCAATAACTTTGCCCGTTAATTTTTCTTTAAAGTAGTCTTTTTAGTCCATTACAACAAAATTTGTCAAAACTCTTAATTTGTAAGGTTAGTTTGATCACAAGTTTTCTTCTACATATTCCTTTATTTAACACATTCCATTTTCAACTCAAGAAATCACAAATGTTAGACTAACTTGATATCTTTTATCAAATAGCACTAGACAAATTTGAATAACTTAAACATTGATTGTGTATCTATTGAATTTCTTTTAGCAAAAGTTTACTTTTTAAGTGGTCATTTTAATGTATTAATTTGAGTGATGTCCACTTTTGATCTGGTTAGACCAAGGTGAATTTGGTTTCTTCTAATTGAGACGATGAGTTTGATATATTATACACTCAAAATAACTAATTAGTGAATGAAAAATTAAATTTCAAAAGTGTACCTATGATGTTGGGAAAATAGAGTTTTGAAAGGCTTTGGAGTCTTTGTCTACATTGAAAATGTATGTGAGTTTATACTAATATAAATACATTTCAATTTTTTAAGAAGTTTAAAGTTTGTAGCTGTTAACCATGTCACATGTTATATCTTTATATTTAATATATGTATTAATATCAGTTAGTTGTTAGTCAATAGTTAGTACCTATAGGTTAGGAGAGTTTTATGCTAACTCTCATATAGGTACACTGTCTCTGTGTAGTTCAGTTATTGAATAATCTATCCACGTTCATCTGGTATCAGCTAAGGTCGATCCTCTCTCTCTTTTTTTTCCTTACTTTCCCGTAATATTCCACCGACTTCCGATGGCCTCCTCGACTGCCGATGGCGCTATCACCCCTGCTATCACCACTGTGCCACCGCCGGCGACCAACTTATCCCTAGCCAATCACCATATTTCGATCAAACTTACCTCCAGAAATTATATCCATTGGCGAACATAGATCATGCCATTTCTTCGTAGCCAAGGCCTATTAGGTTATCTCGACGGCACAGTGCCATGTCCGCCGGCCACGATCTTCGCTGCAGTGCCATCTACGGCTACCCCGTCGCCGCCGATCCTCAATCCAGCGCACTTACCTTGGGTGCAGCAGGATCAAGCGATTCTATCGCTCATCGTCTCCTCACTCACCAGTGAGGTGATGTATCTTGCCGTCGGAAGGGAGACCTCGCGTGAGGTTTGGGATTCCATCATCGCCGCGTTCGCATCGCAGTCTCGCACACGGTACCTTAGCCTTCTTGGGCAATTCCATTCTCTCCGGCAAGGAAATCAAAAGCCGACAGAGTATCTAGGACAGGCTCAAATGCTTGTAGAAGCCTTGTCGCTGGCCGGCCGACCTCTCACTACTGACGCGCAATGGCGAGCACGTTGACAGCAACGGCGACGCCAATGACGATTCCTTAGTTGGCCGACCATTTACAGGCCCAGGAATTCCTTCATGCAGAGGACTTAGGCGGCGGACTTGATTCGACGCTGTCGCAAGGATTGCCGGCGGCCTTTTATGCAGGTTATGGCAGGCACAACTCCGGCGCTGGGGGTCGCCATTCGGGTGGCTGTGGAGGACGGAACTCACGCGGTCGTGGCTCTGGGAATCCGAGTTGCGGCGGTCGCGGCACACCGAGGTGCTAAATCTTCCATAACCATGGACATACGGCGGTTACGTGCTTCAGACACGGGTGCCACGTCACATGCCACACCTGATGCGAATCTGTTAGATCACTCCGAGCCATATACTGGCAATGATGTCCTGAAAGTGGGCAACGGTACAGGTTTGGACATCTCTAGTGTAGGCCACACGGTTATTCCATCTACTCCACACCCCTTAAAAATGTCAAACATTCTTCATGTCCCGTCGTTATCTCTTTCGTTACTCTCTGTTTACAAATTTACTAACGAGAATAACGTCTATTTTGAGTTTCATAAGAATTGTTTTTTTTAAGGACTGCACAACACAGTTGGTGCTTCTTAAGGGGTTTACTACGGGTGGTCTTTACCAGTTGTCCATTCCTCACAATTACAAAGTGTTTCTCACCGCCCGAGCCTCGTCTACAGTTTGGCATCAGCATCCAGGTCACCTGCACAGCCAAGTACTGCATCGTGTTCTGACACACGTCCCGGTCACGTCTCATAAAATTGGTTCATTAGGTGTTTGCTCGGCTTGTCAACTCGGCAAGTTGTCTCGGTTTCCACTAGATAGGGTTCAAAATAATAGTACGGTTGTATTAGATTTATTTTTTACGGACATATGGGGTCCGTCTCCTGTACTTTCCAACTCGGGTTTTCGTTATTTCGTTCTTTTCGTAGATGACTTTTCACGCTTTACCTGGTTTTACCCACTCCATGTAAAATTTGACATATATAAGATTTTCAATTTATTTCGGGCAATGGTAGAACTTCGATTTTCGCGTTCTATCAAAGCCATACAGTCTGATTTGGGTGGGGAGTTTCGTCGTCTACATACTCTTTTTCAATCATTGGGAATTACACACCGTCAATCGTGTGCTTATACACATGAACAAAACGGAAGAGTCGAACGTCGTAATCGTTACATTGTAGAAACAGGTTTATCTTTACTTGCCCAAAGCTCAACACCGTTAAAGTTCTGGGATTATGCTTTCGAGTCCGCTACTTTTCTTATTAACTGTTTACCCTCGTCAGCTATAAACTTCCAAACCCCTTACTTTCAAATATACAACACTCCTCCACCCTACACCTTTTTCCGTGTCTTCGGTTGTCGCTGTTATCCATATCTCCGCCCCTACAACCGTCATAAAATAGAGTATAGGTCCGCACCTTGTGTTTTCCTAGGTTACCCGGTCAACTATAGGGGATACCTATGCATGGACCTTATCACTGGAAAAGTCTATACCTGTCGCCATGTCCGTTTTGATGAAATCATTTTTCCTTTTCAGGATATCTTATAGGACCCTGCTCCGTCACAAACTCTGGATTTACCCTGGGCAACTACACCAGTCTATACTCATGCACCCTATTCATCTCCGATATTGTCTCCGGTTTCAGCTTCGTCAGGGACTCAATACGTCCCAACCTCATCATCTCGGACACAAACTGACTCTCATACGTCAGCTTCAGTTCCAAGTAATCAAGCTGTAACCAGTCAGGGCCCCTCTAATCCAGTTACAACAGTAGGTCATGCTATGCGCACACGTACAAAAACTCGGGGAACCGGAGAGTAGTTTTATGCTCTTACTACGACCACTGACCCGACCTGCTACACACAGGCTGTAAAACACCTGCATTGGAGGGATGCAATGGATCAGGAGTTTAATGCTTTACTGCACAACAACACGTGGAAACTTGTACCTGCAACTCCACTGATGAATATAATTGGGTGTAAATGGGTGTATCGCACCAAACGCAAAGCGGATGGTACCATTGAACGGTATAAAGCTCGGCTAGTCGCAAAAGGCTATAACTAGGTTGCAGGGGAGGACTTCTTTGACACTTTTAGTCCCGTGGTAAAGCCAACGACGGTCCGACTTCTGTTTTCGCTGGCTGTCACGCATTCTTGGGTCCTACGCCAACTGGATGTTCATAAAGCCTTTCTAAATAGTCACCTACCGGAAACAGTCTACATGAAGCAACCTCCGGGCTATGAGGATCCGCTGCATCCGGGACATATATGCTATCTACAACGCTCATTGTATGGTTTGAAGCAAGCCACTCGTGCCTGGTTTAAGCGGCTTCACGACTTCTTGGTTTCTGTCGGGTTCTCCTCGTCCAAGACGGATGTCTCCCTGTTTTACTTTGCAGCAGGAGACTCGCGAGTATATTTACTTGTTTATGTGGATGATATCATTATGATGGGCAATGATGCGGCGTTAGTGGATTCACTTCTGCATCGGCTTTCTTCTGTTTTCAAAATCCGAGATCTCGGAACTCCTGGTTTTTTCCTCGGCATTGAGACTCGGCTTTCTTCTATTTTCAAAATCCGAGATCTCGGAACTCCTGGTTTTTTCCTCGGCATTGAGACTCTGGGCTCTGAAGACGGTTTCTTATTATCACAGAAGAGGTACATGCAAGATATTCTTGCTCGGGCAGGCATGACTGATTGCAAACCATTGGCTACTCCAGCAGCCGTCACTCAATCTACTACGCCTTCTCTTGAGCTCTTTGATAATCCTATACAGTATCGTCGTATTGCAGGTGCCTTGCAGTATCTGACTATTACTCATCCCGACTTGGCCTATTCGGTTAATCGACTCTGTCAGTTTATGCATTCTTCGACAACTGAGCACTGGGGTTTACTCAAGCGGGTATTACGATATGTTAAAGGTACTCTGGATATGGGCCTTCGGATCATGAAGTCGTCACACTCCACCTTGCATGGTTATTCTGATTCCGACTGGGCTGGTTGTCCGCTTGACAGAAAATCCACCAGTGGCTACGCAGTCTTTTTCGGCTCCAATTTGATTTCTTGGGTCTCCAGGAAGCAGCGCACAGTTGCTAGGTCCTCCACAGAAGCTGAGTACAAGGGTCTAGCTGATGTTGCTGCAGAGGTCACGTGGGTTGTTTCTCTTCTCCGCGAATTGCGGTTACACTCGAGCCAGCCTGCTACGCTATGGTGTGACAACTTAGGCGCTACTTATATGGCAGCGAATTCAGTTTTTCATGCGAGGACTAAACACGTTGAAGTTGACTATCATTTTGTCCGAGATAAGGTTGTTTCGGGTGAATTCACTGTCTGTTTTGTTTCCATTCAAGATCAGCTTGCAGATATCTTCACCAAACCTTTGCCTGCTAAGCGTTTCCAGACACTTCGGTCCAAGCTCAATGTTGTTTCCTCTCAACCTTGTGCTTGAGGCGGCGTGTTAACCATGTCACATGTTATATCTTTATATTTAATATATGTATTAATATCAGTTAGTTATTAGTCAATAGTTAGTACCTATAGGTTAGGAGAGTTTTATGCTAACTCTCATATTGGTACACTATTTCTGTGTAGTTCAATTATTGAATAATCTATCCACGTTCATCGTAGCTAAGAGACTCTCCAGCGTAAAGGGGTGTGGGTGGGGGCATCTCAAAATCCCAAAATTAGTTCCATATGCTTGAACTCGTGTGCACCTAAGTTGTACAATGAAAACTTTGGTATTCACGTTTGTTCAAGTTTGATTTGAAGTCAACCCTTCAATGCTCCTAAGACCTGATCGATTTGTAAATTAATTACCGTCGTGAATTTTGGAAATTCTTTTTAAAATTAAATTCTCTACAAATAATTTTTAATTAAATATTTTAAGGTCAAATAGGTCATCCAATCACTCACCAAAATGCAATTAGGCCACCAAACTCAAAAAACTACAATTAGGTCCCTCAACAACACAAATTAATACAATTTCACCAAAAATGACTTATTTACTTGTTGATATTTTGACGTGTCGATTATCAAATTAAAAAAAATTAAATTTTATTTTAATAATTTTAAATAAAATAATTATTAAAAAAAAAAAAACAGAACCCGCAGGAGTCGACGGGCACCCCTTCGTCTCCGGCCAGCCATGGAGAACCTTTCGTCTCCATGACTGGCCGGAGACAAAGGGGTCCCCTTCGTCTCCAGCCAGCCAGGAGACGGAGGTCTCCCTTCGCCTCCGACCAGCCAGGAGACGAAGGACCCCTTCGTCTCCTGGTTGGCCAGAGACGAAGGGATGGCTGGCTAAGACGAATGGGCTTCGTCTCAGACAACCATGGAGACGAAGGTAAACAAGTCATTTTTGGTGAAATAGCATTAATTTATGTTGTTTAGGGACCTAATTGTAATTTTTTTTTGAGTTCGATGGCCTATTTACAATGCTCAAAACGACGTCGTTTAGGTACGTGGTGCAAATTGCTATGTGCACCGTGGTGCACAGTATAATTTGCCTATTACTATTTGTAAGTAAAAGGTATTCATTAGATGGGTTAAGTTGGATGGTTCAATCATTAAAATAAACGTTGATCATAGTGTAATTCCCAATTAGGAATTGGTGCAATTGGAGGAGTTGTGAGGTATTGTTTAGAGAGTATTTATATGATTTTTTTTTTTTTTATGCAGAGTGGAAATTACAACGAACTTTATAATAGAAACTTGGGTTATTTATCACAAACTCCTATTTTGTTGGGATAGAGGATTTTCTTTTGTAATTCTCAAGATTGATTCTCTTTTCGCAGTTAATGAGGTGAAATTTACATCAAATCTAAGAGGTTCTAGTTATCACTTGCTAGAGGTATAATAGAGATTTTGCCAGAAATTGGATGTGCATAATCAATAACATCTCTGGGAAAGCTAACTTTTGTATAATACTAATGTATTTACATAAAAACCATATTAAAATTACTATAGCAAACCTATGTAAAAAGTGCAAATGGTCATTACAAATTAAACTAATTGACATTTTTTAAAAATATAATAAAACAACTCTAACATCCTATTAATCAAATCAAGAAACAATTCCATGTGCCTCAGACTAGTTTAAGTGGTAAATCACCTGACTTAAAAGGCTAAAGTCACCACTCCAACGTCAGGATAGGAGTTCAAGTCGCACCAACAACATCTTGGAGCTAAGGCTCCCCAGGCAGAAGAAACAATTGGCCTTGATTCATCAATCAAGTAAAGAAACATACTCATAATTCCTTTTATATGCTAATCATTTGACAATGATGCATCAAATACTAACAACTACAACTCCATGCATGATATTGGAATCAATGTTTTACTAAAGCAGGCTCACACAATAAGTTTGTTACCCATATATAACCATTTTAGCCTGAAATATCTTCCATTTTACATCCTTCACAT
>CM008332.1:32315033-32332732 GCA_002525835.2 Ipomoea batatas
CCTGTTATCAAATTAATTTATATTTTAAAAATAATTTTGATAATTTTTAAATAAAAAATTTAAGAAAAAAAAAAGAAGCAAAAGTCGGCAGTCCCCCGGCGGACTGCCGACTTTTTGTGTATTTTTTTTATTATTTAAAATAATTGTTTTTATATTATTAAAATAGGTTTGAAAAATTATTTTAATTAATTTAAAAATAATTATTTTAAATAATTAAAAAAACAAAACGAAAAGGAAAATTTGCACTTTTCGTTTATAAGTTATAGGTAATTATAGAATTCGTCTCTAAGTGTTGGTCATACAATCAATTTTCATCATTAAGTTATCATTGATGGTACATTTTTCGTCCCTTTACTAATAAAACATTAGGAACGAAATTTACAATTTTAGTAAAACTCAGAGACGAAATGTGCAACGCTAATGATAACTTAAAGACAAAAAGTGAGCACGAAAGGTCAAGCTCACTTTTCATTCACGAGTTATACTAAAATGGTCAATTTGGTCTCAAATATTTTATTTGTAAAGAGACGAAAATTACAAATTTTTTTTTTGTGCTACTTTTTTTTTTAATTATTTAAAATAATTATTTTTAAATTATTTAAAATAATTTTACAAACCTATTTTAATAATATAAAAATAATTATTTGAAATAATTTTTAAAAAAAAATACACAAAAAGCCGTCAGTCCCAGGGAACTGCCGACTTTTGCTTCTTTTTTTTTTCCTAAATTTTTTTATTTAAAAATTATTAAAATCATTTTTAAAATATAAATTAATTTGATACCAGGATGAAATGTGATACAAATTACAAATTTTGACACTTAATTTTAACTTAAGGAGTAGTAACCTGCTAAACAAGTCATTTAAGACTCAATTGCACTTTTTTATCGATTTAGGGGCTTTAATAGAGCTTTTTTCACTTAAGGGGTTCAATTACACTATCCACTATACTTAGGGTGCTAATTTCACATTTTTTTTAAATATTTTAAAGTCATGGGATTAAATATAAAAATTTTAATAGTTAAAGCGTAAATATAAAAATATCTCATACTCTTGAGACAAAAAGTAAAAATAATTCAAGAATTGATATTGCAATAGCTGGTATTGCAAGGATTATGCAATAATTTTATGAATCAAAAATCGTAGGATACGACTGCATAGTTGATTACCTGATTTCATAGTACGGCGTACAATTTGCCATTCTCAACAAAATGCCAAGACTGAGAACCCTGCGTCTCTGCGTGTCTGTCTGTACTCTGTACAGCAGCGAACAAAGTGGGGCACTGGGGTCCATAACCAGTGGGGACGGATAGTGACACCGGGTCCACCACATCTCTCAATTTTCCACCGTGGCATCCCTCCTCATGCTCATCTCCATGCGGAGAAGGGAAAATGACTGAAATGAACAAAAATGGAGAAAAAAAAAATATCAAAATAAGACATTTTTTAAAGTTGTAAAATAAAGAAAAAATTAATTTGGGACTTGAGTTTCTTATTAGAAACGCGAGTTGTAAATGAGTGTAATGATTTTTTTTCCTAAAATAGGATAAACGGTGATGGTTAAGAAACACATGCAGGACATAAGTAATAAGTTTCTCGTATTCTTTAGGAAAAAAATCATTTAATTTTGAATTTTTGAGAAACTCATTTGCGACTTGCGTTTTTGACAAGAAACTCAAGTCCCAAATGAGTTTTTTCTTATAATAAAAAAGTGTTCTGTTTTGGTTCCTTCTTCTCCATTTTGGATCATCTCTATAAAAAATCATGCGGAAAATGATCGTGCATGCTTCTGACTCTGTTACAGCACAACGAGTCAACAGTTGACTCCATTGAGGCTCAAACCCACTACTTCCATCATCCATGTGAGGGTGTTAATCGGGACACCGTATGTCATTTGACCACAAGATCTTTGACAATACATCTATAATTAATTAAGCATTATAATAAACACAAGTCAATCAGTCTTCATAATAGACCAATTCTACAAAGTTATTCTATCGCGCATATTACGTTTTTGTTTTGTTCTTTTGATTTTGTTTTTAATTTCTTTCTTTTTCTTTACGTTTTGTAAAAAATATTTTACAAATAAAAAATATCACTTTTAGTCATTATATAGAATTAATATCACTTTTGGTCCCTTGACTTTTGAGTTTTATCACAATTTTAATTTTTTTTAAATTTTGGTGCATAACTTCGTTATTTTTATCAATTTTGGTCATTCTAACAAAATTGACAGCGAAATGTTGCCGAATTTTATATTTTAAGGGCACAATCACTATTCCAAAGAAAAATCTTCAATATCTAAACAAAATCACTGTAAAATCATATTTATAGCAGGTGTTTGATCAGCGCAAATAATGGGAAAGACAAGCAGAAACTAGACAGAGATCTATGAGATTTATAAATCGACGATTGACAAATCATTCTTTTCCTCTTAATATGATTTTTCTTTTGTTTAGATATTGAGGATCTTTCTTTGGGATACTGATTTTTCCCTTGAAATATAAAATTCGACAACATTTCACCGTAATTTTGGTCGGAATGACCAAAATTGATAAAAACAACAAAGTTAGGTACCAAAATTGAAAATTTTTAAAGTTATGCACCAAAATTGATAAAACTCAAAAGTCGAGGGACCAAAAGTAATATTAATTCTATTATATATTAACTATTGTCCGGGCCGGCCTTGCTCTGGCCAGGGTGACCGCACAGGGCCCTCAATTTTTTGTTCCCAAATTTTTTTTTTTAAAAATAGATGTAATCTATTATTTTTATACTTGATCGTTATAATTATTATTAAAATGTCACTCTTTGTTTTATACTTTTATTTATAATATGCAATATTTTTATTATGTGATAGTGTAGGTAAAGTTTTCTATTAATTTATTTGTTGTTACAAAATAGTAAGAAAATCTACAATGCTAAATATGCATTATACCTAACATTATAAATAAAATAGGATAGTGACATTTTTATAAATACAATTATTACTATTTACAAAATATCAGTACACACACACATATATATAATACTAATTTTGGTATATGTATTTTTTTGAACTAGATAAATATCTCCTAAATAATTATAAGTAATCTATATAAACTTGCTATTTGAGGTCACGATAAACTCTACAGTAGAGTATCCATACTAATGTTTTTTTTGCGGATTTTTAGAGTAGGAAAAAGAAAAAGGGATTGTTTTTAGCTAATGCGGATAGTGGTTTTTTCTTGGAGAAGAAAACAAAGCAAATGGGACAAAATCGCGTGGCAGGGATGGATACGCACCCACCAGGGCGCATGGAGGACTGCATTTATTTATTTTTTTGGGGGGTCAATTTATATTCTTTTCCCTCCTTTTTTTTCTATTCCCTATTTTCTTCTTTCTCCTACATGTATATCTGGAAAAAAAAAAAAAAAACCAACAAAAAATTCATACTAATGTGAATGCTTTTATATTCATGTATATATGGACTGCATATACATACATAATAAAGGGATATAAATACAATAATGCACGAGACATCATAATCATGCCTTACGCATGTGATGATGATAGCCAACATGCACATGCTACGAAGTTCGTTTCCTTTGACTATGAGTATAATTCTATGCCAAAATAATAATAATAATAATAATAATAATAATAATAATAATAATAATAAAAGTTCAATAATATTAGCAACTTTTCATTTATAGAAGCATGTTCTGTGATTTTTTGAATTCATACGTAAACAAGTAGTCTATTTGTCTCATTTTACCTATCATGTTTATTATTTACTAGTCAAATCAAATTTTATTTTTTGTTTATTTTCTTTAGCATTTTGTTAATTATTTTTAATTTTGATTTTTTAAAGTTTAATAGTACTATTAAGTAATTTCTAAATATATAAATTTTATATATTAATATTAAGCTTAATATTAATAAAAAAACTAAATTACAAATAACTTTAGTCAAACCTCATTAACCAAACTAGAAACATAAAATGAGACGAAAGGAATATTAACTAATATATACTTATACAAAAAAAAAAGTTGTTCTTCACAATCCCCAACAAAAGTTTCAAAATGTACATCAAATTTTAATTAATTTATAATTTGCATGTATTTACTCATTTGGAATGGAAAATGATATATATATTTTTCTAATTATTTGAAGTTTGATATAGTTGATGTTTACTTGTTTATGGATTATGAGTGGTTATCAATGCGTGTATTGTGACTAGCGGCGGATTTTTTTTTTTCTTTTTAATTGAAGGGGTTCAAAACTATATATATTGTCATGCTATAAATACTATAAACTTTCATATAGACCGAATACAAAAAATAAATACGAAGCTATAGTATACACAATTTTCTTATTTGTTGTCAACAAAATAATTTAAAATGACATAAAAATCTAAAAAATATTTGCGATCAAGTTAAAATTTATCTAAAATTTGATATTAGAAGTAAAATATTTGTTGATCAATAATGAAAGTGATAAATATACATATCAATTAAAAAATTTGTATAATGTGAAGCATTATAGTTGAGTTAATAACTGATTTAGTCCCTTGACTATAGCGAAGTTACTTATTTGGTTATCGACTATCATCCTTACAAATTAAGTACTCAACTTAGAAAGTCTTATTAATTTCGTCCCTCGTTATCATTCTACGACTCAAATTGACTATCATCATACGATTCAAATTGACGGGAAGGCAAAATTGGGTAAGATTTTTAAAATTAAAGACTTAATTTGATAAAGATAATAATCGAGAACTAAATCAATAATTTTGTTATATTCAAGTAGACCTGGCAATTATCAACACGACCCGTTAACACGACACGAAACCGGACACGAAAATAACGGGTTAGTGTTTAGCCTTAACATGTCCCGGGTCGTTAACGGGTTGACCCATTAAGAACCCGTTATGTTTTCGTGTCTTAACGGGTCAACCCGTTAAACCTATTAAGAACCCGTTTAACCCGTTAATATTATCGTGTTAACCCGTTTACACGAACCCGTTTACACAGACACGTTTAGAACCCGCTAAGAACCATTGTCATTTAGGTAAGAACCATTGTCTTTACAAAATATATCATGAACATGATTAAGAATGAATTTACTACATTAGGCCAAGATCATACACCAATTATTGGTGTCCAACAATATGAAATTTGAATGTTTATTGTGTTCAATTTTATTCTAAAAACTAGTGTGAACTTCTTTAATTGTGATTTTTGGATGTTATTTTATAATTTTATGAATGTTATAAATCGAATATTTTTTTAGTTTGGTTGATGGATTGGATTGTATGTTTTATTTCTTTTTTTATATAATTTAACTTTAAATTTTAGTTTTAATATATCAATAGATTTAGCGGGTTTAAACGGGTTTCGTGTCATATCGTGTCGACACGATCCGAAACCCGTTAACAAAACGTGTCTATCGTGTCAACCCGTTTAACCCGTTAACAAATCGTGTTCGTGTTCGTGTTACAATTTTGAACCCGTTAACCTTAACGTGTCGTGTTCGTGTTTAGCCTTATCGTGTTCGTGTCGTTATCGTGTCGACCCGTTAACGAACCCGTATACACGAATTGCCAGGTCTATATTCAAGGGACCAAATAGGTCATTAACTCGTTATAGTTTAATGATGGCTAAATCATAATGCTCTAGATTGAACCACTAAATTGACAGTAAAGGCAGCCTTACATAATTAATTATTCAGGGTCAAACCATTTACATAAAGTCAATAAATGCATGAAAAATACTAATTTTCACATATGTTTTACCATATATTTTTTCCTAATAAGGTGTAATATGATATTTTCACATTATTTTATATTTATACGTACTTATAAAGTAACAAATTCATTATGAGTTAATAATGTAAGATTATGTCAAATTGCGTACCAAAAAGAAGATTATGTCAAATTGGTAAAATGTTTGATGAGGTTTTAAATTAAAATTTATATCATCTAAAAAAAATGATGTGACGAGTTTACTCCATGCGCAGTGCTAGCATTTAATACATAATATATCATTGCTCCCAATACACAATATATCATAATAAAGCATTTGGGTGCACTAAATAATAAAGTAATTATGAATGGATATCGATAATTCAATATTATTACTTTAGTATTTTTAACAGTAATCCGAGCACAATTTACTTGTAAAAGGAACAGAGTAAAGTTAGGGTAGGGATATAATATGAATAAGTAGTATAATTCGAATTACTTTGTTTGGCAATGATGAATAAAAGAGTTTATTACCGAAATGGTCCCTCGATTATTGTGAAATTATCAATTTGGTCCTCAACAATTTTTCGTGCCTAATTAAGTCCCTTTACTTTGAAAATTTTAACCAATTTGATCCTTCGTTTATTTTTCCGTTAAAATCAGGGACCAAATTGGTAATTTTGCTATAGTCAAGGGACCAAATTGGTAATTTTGCTATAGTAAAGCGATCATTTCAGTGAAAAATTAATTACCAATTTGGTTCCTTGACTATAGAAAAATTATCAATTTGGTCCCTTGACTATAGCAAAATTACCAGTTTGGTCCTGATTTTAACGGCAAAATAAACGGAGGACCAAATTGGTTAAAATTTTCAAAGTCGAGGGACTTAATTGGGCACAAAAAATTATCGAGGACCAAATTGGTAATTTCGCAATAGTTAAGGGACCATTTCAGTAATAAACTTTGAATAAAATTATTGAGAACAAGAAGGGAATAAGCAATCTAAAGACTAAATACTCAATTGTAATAATAATACTAATAATGCGCAATTTAGTATTTTTTTTCCTTCCCAGCTCACTTGTATATGGTTGGCAAAAATTGTAATTCAATTACAATCAAATCCAGTAGGAGTGCCAAATACTTTGTGCTCAAATGACATGTAGTGACTCTCCCATATGGGTGGCCATGAGATCTTGTTGACTCTTAAGTATAGATGAACAGATATTACAATGTAATAGAGTCAGTAGAACTCAAAAAAAATCCAGTAGGAGTGAAATGTTTGGTCGGAGGAAATTGTAATTTAGTGGAATTATGAATTAGAATTCTTACTGGATTCATGAATTCCAATTCCTAGAGGAAATTACAAGTCTCTTTATTATTATTTAACATGTAAAAGAATTATATTGTAAATAAAATACAATTCATGTAAATCAAACACTCGATAGCATAACACATGTCGTGATGGCGGAAGAAGAAAAAAAATAAAATTGAGAAGAAAGAAAAAAAATAAAAATGGAGTTTTTTTTTTTTGAGTACTACTGACTCGATTACAATGTAGTATCTGTTCACAAACTACTTTCTCAACCTACTGAAGCACAAAGAGTCAGCATCGCATCCACTGAGACTCGAACCTGCCCCTCCAACATAAAATATAAAATTGGGAAGAAAAAAAATAAAAATGGAGTTATTATTATTGTAATGGTCATCTTTATCAGAGTTTCAATTTCATCTTTTTGGGGCGTAGTGAAGAAGGTCCAAAAAGTTATAGTGGCCTAAACGGACGATCCGAAGAACCCCCACCCTTTTTCTCTCTCTTTCTCTGCCCCTCTCTCTCTCTCTCTCCCCCTTCAACTACTCATCTCTTCTCTCTGCAGAAGACTCAGTAAAAATCATAGTACTACCAAAACTCTTTAAAATCAGAAATTGGGTGTTTGATTTTCTTTTGATTCCTAAGCTGACATCTTTGTTTGAGTTTGAGCAGCTCTAATCACTCATCAATGGACAACATTTAAGCTCTATCAGGTACTGATCTCTCTATCTTTCGTTTTTGTTATTCTTTTCAAATCTCTATTTGGCTTGAAATTTTTGGAATGAATCGTAAAAGGTGCGGCGATTTTTGTGTTTTTGGCAGAACCCATATCGGGGAAGGAGGATCAAAGGAACAGACTTGGAGAAAGGAGAAATCTTTGGTCCGGCTGCGTATAGCTTCTTGAAGAATCATGGCGGTGGTTGAGAATGGGAACGACGGGAATGTGCAGATTGACGTCGTTGCAGCCGATCGTGACCAGTCAACAAAGAATAGCAGTGCGCAGAGTGATCAGAGTTTCCAGAATGGCAATGGAGTGCTGGGCGATCAGCGGTCAAAAGTGAACGGTTTGGATGCGAGGAGAAATTTACAGATTGACGAGGAGGATGGCGATGGTCGGGAAGTGTTTAAGAGCGAGAAAGAGATGAGGGATTTGGAGGAAATGCTCTCGAAATTGAATCCCATGGCGGAGGAGTTTGTGCCGCCGTCTCTCAGCATCGGCGGCAGCCTTAGAGTGGTGGCCCTGCCGCCCGGTGGAGGGCACTTCGCTAACAATTTTGTATTGCAGCAGCCTAATTCCGGCCTTCGTAATGGAAACTCCATTAGAAGGGTATATATACATCCATTCATTTTTCTACTTTTAAAAGCACCAAGAAATTATTACTCTTGAAACTTTTTTCTATATTGTTTCTTATAGTCACAGTGTGGTTGATAATACTCTGTAGCTACTATTGATTTTGAGATTTTAATACTGTGTTCAGAAGAAGAATGGCAATGGTTATGCGAAGAAAAGGATGAATAACCGAACAAGTATGGCTCAAAGAGATGATGTTATAAAGAGGACAGTATATGTATCTGACATTGATCATCAGGTAAAGTATCACAGTTTTGATAGGTGGCTCTTTTTGTGCCATTAAGATGTTTATCTTGATTTGATTACATGTTTTTTGTTTCTCTGAAATGATGTGAGTGCAGGTCACTGAAGAGCAGCTTGCTGGACTCTTTCTCAACTGTGGCCAGGTGCTTTTCCTTTTACCACACTTCAATACTTGCAAACAGATATATGGTTTACCCTTTTGATTATGTTGATGGAACTGCCCTCTCAATGCTTCACCTTACTTTTTGGTGCTGAAGGTTGTTGACTGTCGAATATGTGGTGACCCCAACTCAGTGCTTCGCTTTGCTTTTGTTGAATTTACTGATGAAGGTAGGTTGAGTGATGCTTGTTTATTTTGTATTCGTATTGCATAAGGCCACTGTTGTAAAAATCGGCTTAAGCGGTCGAGGAGATTTTACCCTTAGGTGGCCATTAGTCGGCAGACTAGGCGGCCTAGGCGCCCAAGTCTGACAACTTGGTGGCGCTTGAATCAGCCAAACTCGGCTCTCAACTAGGCGGCCTAGGCGCCTGAGTTGTCCAATTAGGCCGAGCGTTTTTTTTGGTGTGCAATGTGTACCTGCTCTGTTTTTCTTATTATTATTACTTGCCCGCCTAGACCGACTAGCGCCTAGCGCCTTCTACAACATTGCATAAGGCACTTGTTATACTTTTAACTTGGTGTGCAGAAGGAGCAAGGAATGCTTTGAATCTAGCAGGAACTATGCTTGGATTCTATCCAGTGAGGGTGCTTCCCTCTAAAACTGCTATTGCCCCCGTTAATCCAACATTTCTGCCACAGGTCAGATTTATGGATTCTTGAAATATTTACTTTTGTTGTTAGAGGGCACATTACAGGGTTGCACTGATCAATGTTAAGTTTGTTATCTTCTTCTGGGAGGTTTAGTCTGAAGATGAAAGGGAGATGTGTGCAAGAACTATATATTGTACAAACATTGATAAGAAGGTAACTAAGGATTTAAAATTTTGTTGTTTTTATGTGTTTGCTGAACATCTACTAAAAAATAGGTTAATGGTTGTATATTCTTTCAAATCCAGGTTACTCAAGCAGATGTCAAACTCTTTTTTGAAACCATTTGTGGAGAGGTTTGTAACTCTTTTGGTATAAAAATATTTAAAAGTTTTGCTCCTTGAATTGCATATTCCGTTTCTGAAAGTCGTCCTAAACGTAGGTTCACCGTTTGCGGTTGCTTGGTGACTATCAGCATTCAACACGCATAGCATTTGTTGAGTTTGTCATGGTAACCACCATAGGCTTCTTTTTACTTTGTCTCCTTTTGCTAACTGCACTGCCCTATCATGATTTGAACCAAAATTTGTAGTTTTACATATTTTATCTATCTTTTGTCAATAATTTGAGCATTGTAATTTTTTGTTGTACCATTCTGCCTTCCTTTTTCTTTATGCATTTTCTACTTGACTATTGTATTTGCCATTTAGGAGGATCTCCGTATGTGTGTATAAATTTGGCTCTGAGGTCAAACTGGAAAATCTGATATGCTAGTTGTTTATTAAACCCATATAGGGTCAGAATTAACACCCTCCCAGCTCTGAAAACCACCAATGTAGGTAGCTACTTCAGACACAGTTTTATATATCCTAATCCTCTACACTTTCTCCTAAAAGGAAAAAGTCTATTGTTGGGGGTAACCCCAGCGAAGATGGCAAGAGTTCCACACTTGTGACCACAAGGTCACGATTTCGAATCCTTGTCCCCTTGGTTTGAGCCGGTCAACTATGGGTAACCTAGGCTGGTTTACTTCCTTCAGTTCCCCTTGTGGTCTTTAGTTGGTTAGGGTCACAAGGCGGGGTTTGCACACACTCAAAAGGGTTGTGGGGTTTCGCACGTCATAAAAAAAAGTCTATTGTCGTTCTCCATTATTATGTGAAGTTTCTGTGTGATCATGGTGTCCCTAAAGCTTTTTCCATGTATTGTGAAATTAACTTTTATGGTTGGTTATATTTCTTATACAGTTAGCTTTAACCTACAATACTGGCATTATTACAATCATGTTTCTGATAGAAATATGATAACAATTGTTATTATTATGGTGTCTTGGTGGCCCACAGGAGGAAAGGGTTGGTGTCAGTATGTCACTGCAGGTGGTAGTTTGTAATGATTATGGTGCACTATACTAAAGCATAACTAAAGCTGTTGTTTGCAGAGATAGGGTTTAGGGTACCAAATTAACAGAAGCTATATTATTATTATTATTATTATTATTATTATTATTATTATTTTTTGCCTAGTCATTTACAATAATGATATCCATTGAGACATTAGGACATTAGGTGCATCCCATCCATCATCCATGCCAATGATGTTCGGGTGATTATGCACAATTGTTTGTTAGGATGATAATACAAACATTTTTGTGGTGGAATCTAATCACATTTTTTCTTCTTTTTTTTTTTTGAAGAAAGTTTTTCTTCTTCTAAACATCACTTTATTAGTATTACCACTCCACTCAGCATACAATTACTGCTCACTGGCTACAATGGTTTTGATTTTTGAAAATAGCGAGCTGAAAGTTTGTTGTACTATGATCAGTTTTCTCAGATAGGTCCAATTTGAATATTTTGTGCATATTATTGTTCTTCCATTCTGCTTCTCTTCCTTATAAAGTAAACGATGAAAACCCAATGACATTTAACAATGGTTTGAACTAACACAATATTCTGTAATTTCCTTTTTCCTATGCTTGTCCATAGTCCGATATTCATTTGCTCAAATTTAATGTGTATGAACAATGGGATGAAAAATTTTGTTCGCTTACAGGCTGAGAGTGCGATTGCTGCATTGAACTGCAGTGGTGTTATCTTGGGATCACTTCCGATAAGGTCTGCCTTCTGAACTGCCTGCCACATTTCTATCGTTGTGTATGATGCATCATCCATCTTAAACTCTATCGTTGTGTTTCAGGGTAAGTCCATCAAAGACTCCTGTTCGACCCCGTGCTCCACGCACTGCTGTGCTGCACTGATCTATCCTCTGCCACCGCTTTAAAGCTGGTCTTGTTCGTATTCTATTCTATACACATAGATGATACAAATACCTCCTCCATATCGCTGTGCTTAGCCGAATCTATGAATTAGGGTTTTGGTGTCGTCCCGTCATGGTTAGGTATCTGCAACCAACGCTTTCTTTTGTAGCTGTGTTAGATGTTGTAGAGAGTTGGATGGTGTATTATGAGGCTTAATTTGTGGTAATTTGTGCTTGCCTGCCAAGTATTATGTTCAATTCTGTAGGCTGTGCCTCAAAACTACTACTCATGTTTCTATTGTTTATACATTGCTTAAGTCTTCTTCCCTAATGCTTCTGTGGATATGATTTTGTTTTTTCCGTGACCTAATTTTCATGGAGAAGGCCCGTGACATGCAGCTCTTGATTTGAATGATGAAATAGATTGTAGTTTTTCTTCTTTCAATAAAATATGACAAATAGCCTGAGGATTCTCTGACACAATCGTTATACCACAGACCAGGTAGGGTTTACATTGCACTAGGAATCTTGATTTATGTGTTTGTGTTTTGCATTATGACTTTTTATGTCGGTTATGAAATTCTGTACTTTATGAGTATTAATTTTGTACTTAGAACAAATTAGTAATTGTGTATGAATTTCTGTGTTTTGTGTTGTGAAATTGTGTCTATGAACACAAGTTATGTATTTAAATCAGATTTGAAAAATACGTAAATATATAACATGTTATGTGCCTTGTGGTATGATTTTTTGTGTTTTGGAAATTTTGTATCTTACAAGTATAAGTTCTCTGTATCTTGTCTTTTCAATCCAACTAGGACTGATATAGTAAATCTCACCAAGTATCTGTATTTGTACTAGTATGCAGTTGGTAAGTGTATTAGGTGAAATTAGAATCCGATCATATTTCTTTTAGTATGGTCAATGCGGGCTGGCGGGCCCCGCCCCGCCAAAGCCCGCCTTTGTGGCGGGGTGGGCTAAAAAGCCTGCCAAAAAGTGGGCCTAAGTAAATATTGAATTTTGATTTACAGTTTACACTGTAAACCAAAATTCAATTACTATTCCATTAATTATATAAAAGGGTGTATATATATATTACAGACACACTAATATTAGTAATATAATCAAGATGAAAAGACATATTAAATGTTATAGATTTACTATTGTAGTATTTATTTATTTTAATAATTTTTTATATTATACATTTGGCGCGCCCCCGCCGGCCCGCGGGTTAGGCGGGGGCGGGCTAAAAAGCCCGCCTTAAAACGGGCTCAAAAAATTAGAGCCCGCCCCGCCCTTTTGGCAGGGCGGGACGAGCTAGCCCGGCGGGCTAAGCCCGTTTTGACGGCTCTAGGTGTAGGGCTCGGGAAAGAGACAGTTGTGGTAGGAAGTTACTGAGCTGGTAGCAATAGTATGGGAATCGCCAAAATGTCCCTTCTATTGTTGCGTCGCGGGGTATTTATAGGGTTCAAGGGACACATGCTTAGGGGCTAACAGGTGTGCCATGTGTCTTCCATGCTATGTTATGTGTCTTGTGTTGTGATTTTGTGTGTTTTGTGTTATGAAATTCTGTACCTTATGAGTATGTTAATTACAAATATATAACATTTATATTTTATAACTAGTTAATGAATATAAACATATACATTATATTTAATCAATCCAAACTCCCATTTTATATTTTGTTTAATATCTCTTATGAAACAAAGAGTAAACTTGGACAACTTGAGCTATCGGGTTAGCTGACTATATTTTGTACTATTCCGTTTTGGTCATGGGACTTAATGACTTCAGGCTGATTTTTATTATAGATGGATAATTAACGGGCTAATATTTAGTCAATTTTCTCCTGCATTTACGTTAATAAATATAAATTCATACATTATTTAATCAATTCAAACATCCATTTTATATTTTATTCCAGATCTCTTATAAAACAATCAATTCAAACATCCATTTTATATTTATTCCACATCTCGTATAAAACAAAGAACAACTTTGAGTAGGTTAAGCTATTGCAGATAAACACACTAGATTCAGGTTAACCCGTTCGGACAATCAAGTTGAACTAGTCTGCTCGACCCAAACTGGAATAACTTGTTCGAACCGTCAAATTTATTGATTTTAGGCAGATTTATTTATCTAACTAAATTTATCAACGCATGCAAATTATTCTGTTGACCCGGGTCCAAAATATCATGGTCTAATACCGCCTAGCCGGCCGGCCGAGTTGGGACACTTTTTTTTTTTAGATTAATATTTATTACTTTATATTTTTATAATTTTAAATCTTAAACATTTAAACTATTAATGTTATAATGTATTAACTAATACTCTAATAGTCTAATAATTAATAATTTAATAAGTAATAAATAATACACTAATAAATAATACAGTAACTAATAACTTAATAAATAATAACTATTAACTTATTAAGTATTTAAGTATTAACTATTTAACTATTAAAGCGTAAAGAATTAAAATATTATACACTTTACAATTATTAACTCTTAAAATATTTTTAAAAGAATTTAAATAAATTTTTTTTAAAAAATAAAATAAAAAATCGGGGGCCTATCAATTTTTTAACTTTACAAAATATAAAATTTACAACTAAATGTTCATAATTTATATACTAAATGTTCACAATTTAAATTGTAAATATTTAATATGTATATTGTGATGGCTATTGGTGAGCCCATCAGTGGGCCGCATAAGAGGCCAACATTTAGTCAATTTCTTCGAAATAAATAGATTGTTTTAGCCCATAAGTGGGCCCCATATAGGTTGATAATTAACGGGCCTGTATTCAGTCGATTTGTTCCATGTAATTTTTTATTTTTGAAACCATTCAAAAAAAGAATTATTGTTGAGAGTGGGATTTGAACCCACTCCCTTTCGGACCAGAAACTTAATCTGGCGCCTTAGACCAACTCGGCCATCTCAACCTTGTTATTTAAAGTTATACTAGTTATATAATATAGAATAATTGATTCTGCAATAACTTTGCCCATTTTGGTCCCTAAACTTTATATTGACGGTAGATTTTGTCCCTTAGAGTTGTATAAACATTTTCCGTTAATTTTTCTTAAAGTAGTGTTTTTAGTCCATTACAACAAAATTTGTCAAAAAAATTTAAAAACTCTTATTTTGTAAGGTTAGTTTGATCACAAGCTTTATTCTACATATTCTTTTATTCAATGCATTCCATTTTCAACTCAAGAAATCACAAATATTAGACTAGCTTGACATCTTTTATCAAATAACACTAGACAAATTTGAGCACTTGAGTTAAAATGACATAGGTTGAGGAATGTGATACGTAAGATGAAGATTGATACATAGATAACAAAAACTAATCTTTCAAAACTACAATTTCAAAATTTTTTATTTAGAACTAACATCGTTTGTCTATGAGCAAAACATGTTACACCATACTCATGGACCAAAATTGCTTTCTCATTTGCTTGCATATAATTGTATAAAAACAACAATTTATTCATTTAGTTGTAATTGTGATATAGATTTATTTCTTTAATTATTTTTAATATAGATTTAGTTCATATTTTTTTTAACAAAATAAGAAATTATCTCAAGGTTTGTCACCTTTTGAATGATGACCGTTCACTAGATTTCTCTTATGCATGTTGCATCATTAGGGGCATCATTAGGGGTTTGCAAATCAAACCCTAAACTGAGCTTGAAAGGGCTTGACTCGTGTACGCCGGCACCTGTGGGCACGAATGTCGTCCAAATAATTGGCTGGCATTGCGGGCTAAGTTATGCCATATTTTCGAACGAGTTTTACATCTCAGAACCACATGAGATCCATGTTCGATGTCTCGAACCGCGACTCCGGTGACCTTTCACCTATTGGATCCGTTGATAGAAATGACTCTTGGCATTACGGAATTAATATGATTAATTCCAATCATTATTTCAGAGTGTATTTCTTATTTAAATGGATTAGTAGTGGGTGTAAATAGGTTGCTAGTGGATGGAGGTTACACATGGGAATTAAATTCCAAATTTATGGTAATGATCCCATCCTCTACTACAAATTCGTTGGTGAGCAACAGATTTGCATGTAAGACGAAGGACAAGCTACACAGAACACACAAAACACTTTCTATCCTCAAAACTCTGCTCATCCATTCCTTCAAGCCATCTGCGTTTCATCCCACGTTTTAGTTCGCCGGGCTCCAAGTTTGTGTGCTCAAACGCAGGAGTCGTAGTATGTTTTATCCTGGGAAACCTAGGCCGCAATGCTCCAGCACCCAGGGAGGCGGTAAATAAGGTTTTAAGGACAGTGGCAACACGACTAGTGCTTCCAACCACCCCGAAGTTCACACAGTTCAACCAACTCAACATCCAGGTTTATTCAACCTCGTGTAGTTTTATTTCTTGGATGTAATCAATCCTTCGTGGATTATTTTTGTTATATTATTATTTGTTGTTTGTTGTATTTTCCATTTTCTTTGTGATTTCCTCGAATCAGATTATTACAATCTTAAAACCTTATTTACTCTTCTTCTCCTTCTGATTCTTGAATTTCTGGAAAGAAATGGAAAATTAGTTGTCAGTAGCCAACCTTGGGGATGAAAATCCTAATGTTGTCGAAAACAACAGTGGTGAGAATGGCAACAATGTTGCACATTCCCAGGCACCAGTGAACGTAGGTTCACAGAGAGGTGTCAGTTCGGAGGGGTATATCTTCACGATGAGGGTACCAGGTGGTTCGGCTGAAAAACCGGACAAGTTTACGGGATCATTCTTTAAGAGATGACAGCAAAAGATGTTGTTCTATCTTGCTACTCTCGGCTTGTCAAGGTTCTTGACCGAGAAGGTTCTTGAGTTGAAAGAACATGATGTTCAGTCAGTAATGGCAGTTGGACTTTGGAAGGATTCTGACTTCCTTTGCCGCAACTACATTCTGAATGGGCTGTGTGATTCCCTTTACGATGTCTATCGTAAGATTGGTACAGCTAAGGCACAGTGGGAAGCTTTGGACCACAAGTACCAAAGCGAGGATGCCGGGGCAAAGAAATTTGTTGTTGGCAGGTTGTTTGATTTCAAAATGGTGGATTCAAAGACCGTGCTAAGTCAAGTTGAAGAGTTGCAATTGCTCTTTGACGAGATCCGTGACGAGGGCATGTCGATTTGTGAAGCCTTCTAAGTGGCGTTCATGATCCACTTGCTGCCTCTAGGATGGAAGGACTTCAAGAACTACGTGAAGCACAAGCGAAAGGAGATGAGCCTGGAGGACCTGATCCAGCGACTCCGAGTTGAGGAAGGGAACATGACCAGTGATGGAAGAGGACCTCTCGTGGGAGGTGCCAAGACCAACGTGGTGGAGCACGGTCAGAGCTCCAAGAAGGCAAGAAGTATGATTCGAATACATAGCGATTTGTGCGATTTTAGATCGATTCAAACGAGAGGTGGTAATAAGTATTTTGTCACGTTTATCGATGATTGCACACAATTTTGCTATGTGTATTTGCTAAAGAGCAAAGACGAAGCTAAGGAAAAATTCATTCTTTATAAGAATGAAGTGGAAAACCAGCTTAATCGAAAGATTAAAAAGGTTAAGAAGCGATAGAGGTGGTGAGTATGAAGCACCTCTCGGTGACTTCTGTGCGAGTGTTGGAATAACACATGAGCGTACTGCACCTTATGCACCTCAATCGAATGGTGTTGCCGAACGTAAGAATCGTACATTGAAAGATATGATGAATGCGATGCTTATAAGTTCGGGCCTACCTCAAAGCATGTGGGGTGATGCGATTTTGACAATCAATTACCTTTTGAATAAGGTACCTCACAAAAAGCTCGATAAGACTCCTTATGAGCTGTGGAAAGGTAGGAAGCCTTCCTACCAATACCTCAAAGTGTGGGGGTGTCTTGCCAAAGTCTTGGTACCAACACCTAAGAAAATAAAGATAGGTCTAAAGACAGTGGATTGTATCTTTATTGGATATGCACACAATAGTAGTGCTTATAGGTTCTTAGTACACGAGTCCCATAATCCGGATGTACATAAGAACACTATAATTGAATCAAGGAATGCAAGT
>CM008332.1:32337419-32347554 GCA_002525835.2 Ipomoea batatas
ATGTTAACCTTAAGGCAAAAAATTATGTGAGATGGTCTCGCGGGTCTAAATCCGTGAGATATGTCGAATCTTTGATTAATGAGGTAAAAGATCAAACTCATTAGTCAAAGATCCGACCTGTCTCACAGATTGAGACACATGAGACCGTCTCACATAAGTGTTATCCTAAACTTAATTAATTATTTAGCTGAATTCATTAGTGAATTTGACCAATTAATTACATTAACCATTAGTTGTTTGAACTTTTATTGCAAAGTCACATTTAAAGATATTTCGTATGTTTCATTTAAAGATATTAGTACAATTAAGGAGGTATGTGTAAAATTAGAAGGATTGCCTTTTATTACATTCCGAAAAAAAAAAATAAAACCTTTTTATCAAAACACATATAGTCAAAACATTTGAGAAAATAAAAAGTTGTTTATCAAATACTAAAGTTAACTTTTTGACCTAGACAAATTGATCGACCAAATATCTGTTGTTTAGTCCCTAAAGCACTCAGCTCTTTCCTCTCACCATAAAGTAACATTTAAAAAAAATGTATTATTTAGCATGTAAAAATTTGCATACAATCGTTTATTGGTTTTTACCATTAATTTATTTTCTAGGTTTAGTGTACCACTTTCATTAGAATAGTTATTTGATTCTTGGGAACAATCCCTAACTAAGTTAGTAGAAAGTTAATAATTATAATATTTTAAGTTTAACTTCCCGTGAAAGTGGTTTGTTAGTTTTAACTTCTTTAGCGTATCATATTGATCTCATTGAAATTTTCAGTAATATATGTGCAATCATATTTAATTAACGTCTTTTCTACGTCTAGCGTATTCTTTTTTTTAGGGTGTATTTGGAAACTAGGAAAATGACTTTTGGAAAATGAGTCATTTTTCAGAAAATATTTTTATTTATAGTGTTTTGTTGCATTTTAGAAAGTTGTCTTAGTGTGTTGGTTCTTTTTTTCAGAAAATGAGAAGAACTATATAATTAAACATTATAATTTTTGTTTAGAATATAACAACATTTATAATAATAATAATATAAATGGTGGTGGTAGTTGTACGTGTTGGTGGTGAAGGTGATGGTAGTAGTAATGGTGGTGGTATAGTGGTGATCAATACACAACACGATAGGAAGCCTTAAAGAGCCAAAAACTCATTCATTTAAAGAGCCTTACAAGTCAGATTGATTCTATTATATTAATTGGCCACAAGCAAATGGTCTGGCATGCCTATAAGCTACATCCCTTTCAAGTTTTTTCTTCTTTCTTTTGTTTGTTTGTTTGCTTTTTTTTTTCTTTTTTTTTTTTTGGAATACACATCCCTTTCAAGTATAAATTATAGCACTAGAAATCCCATTTCTCTCTTCTTCTTCTTCCCTTTTTTCTTTTTTTTTTTCATATCTCATGTTTGTGGGTCTTGGATGAAAAAAAAAAAAAAAAAAACAGCACAACCATGCATATTTGATGTGGCATCACATCATCTTTCAAACCCTATAATAATACTGTCCACAAAGCAGAAAGCGTGTAATTTCATTGATCCAATTATGAATTGAAAAATATTACTTTTACTCCAAAAATTTACTTCTAATAATTTTTATTCCTATCTGTATTCAAATTTTATTGGAAGAAAAAAAATAGATAAGAATCATGATCCCCTATTATATTAAACAATCAAAGCATCTCTCATCATAGGAAATATGAAATAAGAGTACATGTAGAATTACTCTTATAAATTATTTTTCTATGTACTTGTTCCAACTTTCTTTCAATACTTCATTAAATATGACATTGTTGCTTGACTCGCATGACCGACAAGTCGTGTTTTGTATGCTCTTTAGGAAATTTATAGCCCTTCTCCCCTTATTTATCTATATTTTGTAGATCTAACTATTTCATATCACTATATAATCTCCTCTTCTATAACCTTTATTTTTCTATAATTAATAATTTCAGTTTTATACCTTGTAAAGAATCATGTGTATTTTAAGGTAAGAGACGATATGAATACATAGAAGTATTAAACCCCGATCAGTCTTTGTTCGTCGTTCAGGATAGAAGAAGCGGGAGGTGAGTAGCGGGGATGGTGTTGATGGAGAGTAAAAGAGACACAAAGTAATGGGGTTTGTCAGGATCCAAACCAAGTCCGGATTAGATGCTCGATCGTCGACTGTCGCTCCGACAGATTTGGTTGGATGATCTAATTGCATTTTCCGCGTAGTTTAGTGGCTAATTTGAACATTATTCCTTATTTATTTTTTATTATAAGGGCGGAGGTTCTGATTCTAAACCAATAATCCATTATTTGAACTATAAATTCCAAGAGACAATTAGAATGCCCCAAGGCCCAAACTAGAGGACCATAAACCCAGAAAATAAGAATCTCTGTTGCTTTCAAAAACAGATTAACAAATTACTTGAGTTTTGAAACATCAAACATGCAATTACTATTTACTATCCCCCCACCAAAAAAAAGGACCATAGTCCTATCAAGTGTTAGAAGCTTCTGCTAATTTTCAAAAGAGTTTAACTACATTAACAGCCCTCTTATCAGGAAAATTGTTAGCAAAAACTCTTAAACAAATAATGCACAATGTTTTAGAAATTGTGGATATGCATGTATGCGCTTTCCTTGTAAATATGAGCTATTGATTTACAGCACTAATCATCTCATTGTCACCCGTGCCGATTGGCTGCCTGCGAACAAACTGTCCCTTCACCCGTGGCCGCTGCTCTGCAAGTTTTTTCCTGCTCTCGTATCTTACCTATCAACACATCCCCCAAAAGAAAGATCAATCTTTAGCTCATAAAAGTTGTTTTGCACTGCAGCTATTATCAAAACCATCATGTTGGGCAGAAGCGGTTAAAGGCTAAGGGGTTATTAATAAATAACTATTAGCTGATTGGGTTAATGGGTTTCACTAGTTGAAAACATTAACTGGTTGCAGAAAAGTATTTGGTAATTAGCTTGTTAGCTGATAGCTATTACATGTAAAATGAGTTTTTCAAAAAACTGATCGAAAAAACTAAGCAGTTTTTTGAATTTTAACATTTTTGAGCAATACGCTATTACAAAAAGTTAATTAATCAAACACACATATTAATTGTTTAATCAAGTCAAACAGCTAATAGTAGTCAAATAATCAAAATTGGCTGATAAACGAACTATGTTTACCAAGCAGAGCCTAAATCTAGCATCTAGTAGCGGAAGGATTGTTGGGCGGAAGCCGATAAAGGGCAAATCCAGCACTCCTGAGTGCTAGTAAAAGGCTTAAAGGATCAAGTCTACTTTCGCTACAAACTATAACTTTTAGCCTAGTGGTAAGCATTTGATCCTATCGCATCATATGAATGATAATAATGTGAAACTGTGAAAGAAAGAAACATGAAAGTTGAAACACTAGTTGAATTAATTACCTTCTTCTCGAAACATCTGTCTTTCCTCTTCAAGCGGAATTTGGTGAGAGCTGCTTCTCTTTGAGATGATCGTTGAGAGTTTCCGTCTTGAGCCAGGGAAACTTCTTCCTTCCTACACTCATCAGCTGTGGAAGGAATAGGATGAACTGCATTTGGGTCAAGGCCGGGAGGAGATTCTAGATTGCCAGAAGCAGGGGAATCACTTGGAGATATCACAGGGCTGCTTGCACCCTCAAACCTCACACCAATAGGGATTGTTAATCCTCGCTGCTTCTGCGTCCCCTTGTTAACATATCTGCACATTCATATTCCTCATAATTATGCAATTTCATAATACTGCCAAGGGTTTCATTAAGAATGTTCAATTCAGCTAAACTTTTTAGTAGAGTCAAGAAGTAACAATCTTTCTGTTGGCCAAAGACAGTAAAGGGTCAAGTCCATCAATGGGTGGCTAGGGAATCGTTGGGCGGAGGCTGGTGAAGGCCTATTCCAGTACCATGCCTCTCAAAAATGTGATAGCGGTATAAAGAAATAAAGTTGCATCTTTGCTACTAGCTATGATTTTTGGCCTAGTTGCACAAGAGCTTAATCCTATCAAATTGATATTAGAGTCAAGTCACAGATTCGAGGCCAAGTTCAGCACCATGCCTCTGAAAAATGTGATGGTCATTTTTGTGGGTCTTCACTAAATGTTATGGTCACCCAAAAGGAAATAAAGCAGTTATAACTTTTGCCTTTAGTGGTAAACGATTTATCCTATGACTTCAATTTGGTATGTACAGAAAACTCACGGTGTAAAGGCTGATCCATCTGAGTGGTTTAATCTATGATTGTCTACAAATTGATTCAGCATGGAAGTAGGATGTGTTCTTGTCAAGGAAAGATCCAATTCGGGTGAAGCAGAATCAACCTGCTTGTTGGGACTAGTATTTGGACTTGGATTTATGTGATTGCAATTGAGGTAGTCATCAAATGCTCCAATTAAATCAATTCCCTGTTTGCAAGACTCTATATCTTCATCAGAGGCTTGATCAACTATAGGAAGAGATCTGTCCCAATTTGGCTGTAAAAGATCCTGGATATGTTCTGTCATTTCTCTTTCACTGTCTATATCTGGCTTTGAACAACAGCTCTGCACATGTCACACAATCTCAATCATCTTCATGTACAAGAATTTAATTGAAGCCAAGATATATATACAGGCTTGTGTTCAATGAGAATTTTCGAATTATTGCATGAATGCACACAATCTAATACTCCTGGTGCACACTACACAGTATCTATCCTAGAATAGATTGTGTGCATTCATGCAGGTTTCGTAACTTTTCTTCTAAGGCATGGTTCTCATTTGATGTTGAAAATATGTGTGTGTGTTGGACAGAAGTCAGTAAAGAGTCAAATTCAGCAATTGGTGGCTAGGGGGAAGTTCAGCACCCTGTCTCTAGAAAATGTAATTGGCAGTATATAAGGAAATAAAGTTGTGTCTTTGCTATGAACTACAACTTTTAGCATAGTGATAAGCACTTGATCTTAAAAAGCAGTATTAGAGCTAAGTCACAGTTCTCTAGGAGGGTAAAGACATAGTAGTAAACACTTAATCCTAACACTGCTTTACCTGATCTTCACTTCCTTTCTCCCTGCATTCCCCATTAGAAATGTCATTATTTTCAACCATGGCTCCACTGCTCAACTGAGACAACAACACCAATTCCACCACATTATCAGTTATTAGAAGTGGAGATGCATATATATATATAGGATTTGAATCTATACTATACTCACTGTTTGTCTTCTCCAGACATGCTGCCACAGGTTTGTTAGTTCATTCTTCCTAATCGGCTTGACCAGAAAATCAGCTGCCCCTCTCAACATGCATCCATAAGCTGTACTAACCGAATCCTGGGAAGACATCACTGGACAACCAGGTTCACAGCATTAAGGTACGAGACTCAGTAAAATTAGTAAATCATATCAGCAATCCTAAGTTGGGGTGTGGATGGCATACTTATTACAGGGATGTTTTTGCAGATTTGATGTTCCATGATTAAGGTGAGAAGGGCATATCCTGAGATTGATGGCAGATCAACTTCTGCCAAAATCAGGTCCACATTATGGGGCTTTTTTTTCAGCACCTCCCATGCCTTCAAACCATCACAAACTGCAGCAACTGCCAGAATACATACAAATAGTTAATTAACATTATCTCTTAACTCTGTAAAAATGTCTTCTTCTCTTTCATCTATCATTTATTAATATAACACAATCCATTACACATCAACATCCTTAACCGAGAAAGAATTATAATTCCGTCAGAAAAAAATAAGGTGGGAATAAAGTAGGAATTCAAATTATATTGGTAGGCTGAAATAGAATTACTAGAAAAGGAATAAATGATATAAAAATTAAAATATCTTTGTCTAAAATAATTGCAATAAGAATTGCAATTACCTGAAATTATAATTTATTCTAACTAAACAATATAGTTATGCTCCACAAAAAATTAAATTGTAATTGAATTACAACTGCATCCTACCAAATACGTCATTAAGCTCACACCAATTCTTCCTAAGAATTAAATTCACTTCGGTCCCACAAGTATGTATTTTAGATCTTATCCACAACTTTCAACTTGGATAGATATATGTGGTCCATGGAATTGAAAAACAAAAAAAAAAAAAAAAAAAAAAAAAAACAAAAAAAAAAATAAAAAAAAAAAAAAAAAAAAACATATATTCAATTTCAATCCAACCGTTAGCTACACCGTTAAACATGGATCTCAGTTGATCATTTGCGGCACTGTTCAATGTTTATGTTCTTCCACAGACTTGTGGTCACTGGTCACTGTCCATGGCCATATTTTGCTGCAATACATTATACATATTCCTGTGTATATATACATACGCACACGTACATATATTGTTCTTCAAAACTCAATGCTAACCGAGTAACCGATACTAAAATTGTAGTTTTATTATTTATATTTATATCTATATATTATGGCCGACAAGGGCCTAACTGACAAATTATACCATGGATCAAGCTACTAAGACTTACTTGTATTATGGCCCTGTTTCAAAAATAACTTTCATATTTCGTGTCAGCAATTAATTATTTTCGTATTTGTAAACAAATTGAACATAGTATGTATCACGTGATAATTTGCAAGTATATATGTTAACTGCAAACACATAACATGTTAACAAACATCTTTTGTGTCTGCAAATAATTAACATACGTGCAGTTAACAATTTATGTGTACGTAGTTATTAAGTTATGTGTTTATAATTACTCTGTTATGTGTTTTCACAATTATATGAATGGTTAATTATATGTACAAAATACATTAAATGCAGACACATAAGTTTTAGAACAAGATTCACAATGCAATATTAACTTTTGACTAACTCGATTCAACATAGAAGAAAATTATGGAAAGAGGAAGGTATATAGAGCAACCTTTGTAACCGCATTTCCTTAGAAGTGCACTAATGATGTGGCGAGTAGAATCGTCAGCTTCCACCAGCAAAACCCTCACCGCCATCTTCGCCAGAAACCTCTCCCACCTGAACACCGCCGCAGAGCCACCACCACTTTCGTCGTCCCTCTTCCTCTCTGCCTCATTAGCTTCGTTCAACTCCATTCCCTCAAAAAAAACCTAGTACTTGTCGAAGAATATGTTCTCTCGCCAAGAAAAAGAGAAATGGCTTCAAAAAATGTGTTTGTGTCTTTTCTCAATTCCTCCATTTAATCAGCACCACTAAACTAAACCCCATTTTTCCCACCTCAAGAAAATATCTCCAAAATGAGAGAGACCCATTGGGCAGACACCATCTAATGGGCGCCAATCAACCACCTTTTTCACTGTGACCAATCTAATGGCTCCAAATCATTTCTGGTACTAAACTCACATTAGATACTTGTATAATAAAAAGTAAGAGAGATATACAAAATATCTGCAAGTGTCAGTCATGTGGGTGGCCCAAATTGGCCACGTCGAATTGTTCCTTGCTCTCCATATAATCAAAAAGTTATGAGTCATTGGCCATTTTTTCCCCTTCTGGTAGGTGGCCACAATTATGACAAGTAAAAAGTAATGTCAAACCAGCAAGATATAACATCCACTCAAACACCCAACCAATGGACAACTTCTGCACCTTTTTGAGTTGGCTCTTGCTCCTCTCAAAAACCATGTCTTTCCTTCATCTTCTCACCCTCTCTTAATTTTTCTTTTAAAATTTTCATAATTTAAGAGACTGAGTAGAATGGAATTTTAGAAAATAAACTATAAAATTATTTTAAAAAATCTCACATATATTAGAGGTCAGTGCATTTAAATATTATTTCGAATCCGAGAATAACTACAATTAGACGCAACTAGATTAATGTTGGGTTTAACCCCTCCATTCTAATCGAAAAATATACTCTGTATATTATAATGATAGTTTAATTAAATGTTTTAATTAGTGATGTGAGGTGGGTTGTGTTGGTTAAACCCCTTAATTATTTACTAAAAATTCTTAAATTAATAATTTTTTTATAAATTATTTAAATCTATAAATTATATTTTTTTAATTATATTTTTATTACATGTTTGTATAATTATTAAATTATATATTACTAATATTTTCACCCGTGTGATCCATAAAATATATTTGTTATAATATATTAAGAACATTTGGATCAATGTATAATTATATAACCTATAACATCAAAATATTATTTAGTGTAATTAAAGATATGGTTTGATCGAATTGATTATGTTTTCTGATGTTATCCTTGCTTAGCTTGAATTCGAGCAAATAATTGTTGAATTAATAGCTAATGCGTAAATGTACGCATACAGTGATGAAACAAAAGTAAAAACAACAGTGAACGTGCCTGTTCCAAAGGGTTATCATATCGTCAACCAACTCTCCCGGAGTAAAAACAAGTTAAACAACAGTGAACATGCTAAAGGCTATATGTATAATATAGAAATAAATAAGTCATCCTACAAAAATACATACCGAGAATCTTCAATGACAAAATCAATCAACCTTTGAGGTTTTTTATTGAATTGGATAGGTTTTGGCTCAATAATGAAAACTACAAGGTCAATCAAATGTGTGAAAACCAATCAAACCATTTTAAGTTGGCACTTATAAATAAATTATTAGAATATAAAAAAGAAATGCAAATAACACCCAATATAGAATGAAATTGTAATAAGAAGTTATCGATTAGCTGATTGTTATCCACACCTTCGAGAGCCTTCAATTAACGACCCAAAATCCTTGAGTTTAAAGATGCGTTTGAGAAAATCGGATTCATCTTGATCTGTAATGCTAACCAAAGTGTCATTGTTCGCTTTCATAAACCTCTCGGTTGCATAATGTACTCCCTTCCTTCAAGAGTTTGTTGAATTTTTCGATAAATTCTTTGGGGATTTGTAAATAGATGCGAATTCCCTGAGGGAATTACCCATAAATATTAGTTAATAAATAATATAAACTTTATAGTGTTTCCTATCATGAATATATTATTAATACTATTGAACACCATGAACTGTTCAATGGTTATTCTATTCATCAATTACATCTTAGAAAATGTACATGACGAACCAGGTAATTAAATATGTCAAAAAACATAAAAATCGTAGTTTTAGGACAGTTTACATTTTAAAAAGTAGTACGGAGTAATAATTTGTGCAGGTGGAAAGTAGAGATCAGACTTTTTTTAGATAAATATACAAATAACCCGTCCATCCACATTAAAATTCCAATGTTGCCCGTAAGGACAGTTCAAGTGGTAAGAGAGTTACACTTGCAGTCGAAAGGTTGTGAGTTTGAACCTCAAGCCCTTAGGTTTAAGCCGGTCAGCTATGGGCAGGTAACATAGGCGGTTTACCTCCTTGTGGTCCTTTGCCGGCTAGGGTCACAGGGCAAGGGTATACTCACTACTCGTTAATCCAAAAAAAATAATTCTAATGTTGAGCAGAAGATGAAAATAATAACCTTTAAGCACTAAGGGTGCTCAAAATCAATATTTTCAAATGAGATGCATAGAAAATGTAGTCATACTTCCTAAATATAAATGAAATAAAAAACCACTTTCAATGTAATCAAAACACTAAGTCATAACAATCCTTGATTCCGATCCTATCCAACACTTTCATTGCGTGGACTTTGTCCGAATTCGTAAATATTTGTGATTTTTTTAATTTAAAAAATCAGCACAACAAACCATTAGAAATAGAGACACCGGCCCAACCGAAGCTCGTTCTCAATGAAGAAATAAAGACACCGGCCTGAAATGATTTATTTAGGGTCCACTAAAAGTCCACATCATCTAATAACATGTGTCATGTCATAATGGTAATTTGGAAACCTGTTAAAAATGCTAGAAATGGTAAGTGAATCGAAATATATATGTTATGAAAAATAAGGATGCGACATGAACAATCTGATATAGTTCATGGAGCGGAATGACACTTTAGCCTAAATACTTTTATCATTTGAAATTTTTTAGATTTGTATCCCTTGAAAATAATGTCTTTATTTTTATTATTATAAAAAAAAAATGTACATTGCTACATCATTCCTTTAAAGATTTTTTTGAAGTACAAAATCATGTTATTGTATACCCTCGTTGTCGTATTTGTTTTTCCGAGAGCGCCTATTCTAGTTCGTAGTATGTAGTATATGAGGGCCTGAGGCGGAGAGTGTGAACCTCAAGTGTTGGCTT